>JASCQY010000080.1:11092613-11104677 GCA_030264315.1 Sardinella tawilis | reverse complement strand
CTCCCCCACTACTCCACAGCCAGCACTCTGCATGGACTCCAATGTCTTTATAATCCACAGAGCTTAGGAGGGATCTTACATAAATATATACAATATATATATATATATATATTTAGATACAGTATATTTCTGGCTGCCAGATCAATATGCATTCCATACCCCAGAGCAAGAGCACAGTGAACACAATGGCTTGGTAAAGAGCTGAGGGGTGAATTTTTATTTCTGCATAATAATATCAGTTACCCAAAATTCGGCCCGCTCCATTTGTCACGGGGCTAATTTTCATGAGTTGTACAATATTTGAGCATAATCATATTATCCACTCAAGGCTGATATAAATATTTATGATGCATTCAAAAGCTGGAGAATTGTACCCTGCAATCTATGTTCGCTATATCAAGGGTACATTTCCAAAGCTTCTCTTTGAAGAAGTCACATTTCATCTCTCCAGTGAAGACGTGGTTTGCCACTGCTTTTTTTTTGTTGTTTTTAGCTCGGAAAATGGAAGAAGCACACTCACCAATAAAGTCATTTTGATGCAAGGCGATGTGTCAGGAAGGTATCTGTCTTAACATAATGTGCGGAGCCAAGGCAGCAATTGACCCCGCTAGCCTTCTCATAATTGAAATTCAACAGGTGTGGTGTGGAGAGTGAAATTGAATTCATTTGTTGCAGGGCAACAGTGACACGGCTCCTGAAGCCATGAATAATGAGAAAAAAAAGCAAATCCGCTCTTAGAGTCACCCTTGTTCCGCAGGAGAGCGTTCTGAACTAGGGGGAGATTGGTCTTTATTTAACTCCGAGAGGGAAGGGGTGGGGAAGGCAGAAAGAGACGGCCTTACTTTGAAGGAAATGTGTCCTGATTTAGACAGAAAGATAAAAGGAAATCTCCCAAAGGAAATGAATTAAGATTCACCAGTGTTCTCTTACCTGATATTTGTTCATAGGCCAAAATTTCATCTTACAACACTCAGGAGCACTCAAGCCTTTGGACTTGCATGTGCTAAACAACTGGCTGTTGCAGTTCTAAAATATTTTCAATGGGACCCTTTTAGGAAGATATGAATGAGGCCCAATGACAGCAGTTACCCAGCATGCCATTGTGTACAGTTTAAGCTCAAACAGCATCCTTCTTCCCCTCCCTCTCCCTTCTCTCCCTGCTTAGGACTGAAGGCTACCGGAAGGTTCCGTACCACTACTACGAGGTTGGGAGCCGGGACGAGTGTGCCGAGTACCTGCTTCACGAGAGCGCGCCATACGGTGGACACCGCTTCATCACAGAGAAGGCGGTCTTCGCCAAGTGGGCCAAGATGCACACTATCAAGTTCTTCAACCCAGAGTGGCAGCTCTCATGACCTACTTCTGTTGTACGCAGGCACGCACACACGCACGCACATGCACACACACACACACACGCACACGCACGCACGCACACACACATACAGTACACACACCAACACACCACGGAGCTCCCTGAGCTCAGAGGATACTGTAGCACTCGAGAAGACGTCTCCTGCCTGCATGCACCTCAGAGAAAGGCAACACATGCAAGTGCAGGACAACCTGTGTGAGACTCCACAAGCTCCTTTGCTGTGAAGAGCGTGAGAATCCAGAACCTTCTCAAGGTCTAAAACCAATGGCACTGTTTGCAATTGGTCCATGTCGAAGCAGCGCATTGGTTTTTTTTTCTCTCTCTCCAATAGACAATCAAGCGCCATTGTTTAGACAGATGCACTCAGTCGAAACAAATAATGCTTGCTGACACAATGTGGTGTGTAAGAATGAGCCGGCAACCTTGTGAATGTTTGTATTCGTACGCTGTGTCCAGCTGTCGATGTCTGAACTGGCGCAGCCACAGGAAGGTCACTTAAGCAAAGGCCAGCGAGCTGAGAGATCGGCTGCTTGACATTCACAAGATGACGAGCAAGTGCAATCATAAATCATAGATTTTTCTCTCCCTCGCACTTTTTGATTCTTTCCCTCGCTCTCACTCTGTCTTTCCCTCCCACAAGAAAAAAAAAATGCTTTTTTGAATCACTATATGCACCACTAGTTCTGGACTACATTAGTTGTTTTTTTGTTTTTTTGTTTTTTTTTAAGCTGAACAAGCTGTTTCTTGTGAAGGCTGTCTTTTCTGCGGTGATCACATGGATCAAAAGTTTTAATATTCTTTGTATGTGGATGACATCCTCATCATCCTGTTCCCTTACCCCCAAAAAACCTCTATGCTCGCACGCACACACACACACATGCACACACTCACTCATACACATGCACAGAGATATACATAGATGCACTCAGACTCATTTTGGTTTTCGGCAGTGCGAAACATAGCCATGTCTGAATGTGTTTGCTTTAAAAGCAAAAGTGAACATGACATTGATCATAAAAGAAGAAGCCTCTTTTTCAATCCAGTGCCACGTGGGCCACTTTAAAGACTCTTAAAGATTCTCTGTCCTTTTCACGTGTCCTCAAAGATTAGAAATCCATTGATTGATTTCTATGATTCCAGAGCAGTAATGACTCGAAGCTCCCGTCCCCAACCCCCTCTCCTTCACATGGATCACCACACACAGCACACTTCACAGCGACATGCCACAATGCATTAGAGTCCTCTCGTCCAAGTGCCATCTCTCTTTGACATTGATAGCATTAAAAGCATGGGGTCAAGCGGCGCAAACAGCATGTCACAGCATCCATTAGGCCGAGCAGAGCAGAAGACCCGGACCAGTGGCGTGGCCCTGGTGTGTCACTCTGAGCCTGTCCTTGTGCGGCGCCCCACTTGTGCGGGCCCTTCGTGGAGATGCATGTGTTTCCAGACACACTGCAGTGGAGTGCAGCCAGTGGCGTCCTTGTTCACCTCGCTCACCAAACGGAGCACTGCATCCACGAGTCTTCATGAGTCGTTCCCTCTTCTCCTCCTCTTTTGTCTCTTTTCCTGTCCTGGCTCGTTCGTTCTTGGCTTTTGCAGAGTGTTCATCAAGCAGTGAGAACAGGCCCATAATGCTCACGGTCCACTGAATGGACTGACCATGTGATGATGGTGTTTATTTAACTAGTTTGGCTCAAGCTCCCACTTGCACGTTCATTCTCATTCGGCAAGTTAATTATAGGGGCGGAGGGGGTGGGGGGGCAGTATAGACAACAGACAAAGTAACTGAATAGACTGAAAAATTATTTTCTTTTTGGCCCATTTGTGTCTGTGCCTTAAATGCTTTTTTTTAAAAAAAGAAAGAAATTATTCTGTACATAAAGTGATAGCAGGATTTTTTACACTTCTAGCTTCTAGCTCTGTATTGCAAGTTTTTGTTGTTTGGGTTTTGTTTTTCGTTGTCACATCTCCCATTGAGACTTGCTTAAACCAATCAGTGAGTTTCCTTGGGGGAGGTTGGGACACATCAAGCTTACACCCCCCCCCCCCCCCTTCACTCCCCACCACCAACCCCACACCCACCCCCTCCGCTGGGAGGGGGGCAGTCTGGACCCAAGGGCAATGCGCGGAGGAGCATCTGAGGCTGGCGCAGCCCAGAAGGTGCCCGCGGACACGCGTCATGATTGATCATCTCCAGAGCTGGCGGAGCGGAGGCGCGATGCAACCAGCAGATAATGCAGAGCAGCCGGGGCTCCCCTGCTGGGAGGCCTGCCTCGTCTGCAGAGGCTCCGCATCTCATTTTCTCCTGCTCTCTCTCCTCTCCTCTCCTCTCCTCCTCCTGTCCTCTCTCCTCTCCTCCTCTCCTCTCCTCCTCTCCCCCCGCAGCTGTCCACCTGTCCGCTGCATATGCTCAGCCGTACTTCTTTTCTACACTAGAAGAAGAAAAGAAAAGGAGCGAGAGAATCATTAGAAGTCTGCATATACTGTAGGAGGAGATGATTAAAGTGCGCCCCCCCCCCCTCTTTTCTCTCTCGCCCCAACCCATACCTGATTCAGCTCCAATCTGATTTATTTATAAAGGGCCATTAACAACAGGATGTACTTCAACAGTCATTTCCAAGTATTTGTAGTTATCTTGCATAGCTGACCTGGCAGTGCTTTTCTGTGCGAGTTCTACGCCCCCCCACCACCACCACTACCACCACCACCAGCACCAAAACATGTTATTTACTCCTTCTACAATCCTCATCCAGTAGCAATGAACAGTGCAGCTTTAAGGAGATCCAACAAATAACAATAATTTGTGACTACAGACAACAGTTTTTTCTCTATGAACCTTTTTTTTAATCTATTAGGCACGCTTCTTTTCCACTCTCTCAACAATCTGCTTTCTCTCTCTCTCTCTCTCTCTCTCTCTCTCTCATAGGCCTATACTGTATATGTATAGTCTATCTGCATAAATACAGATGGTATGTATGACTTGTATGTCTACACAGCATAAATAGTCATTTTTAATCAGCCTGTGATTGTGACATCGTCTGGCAGCTCACGTGGCTCTCTGTGATCGCAATAAAATGAGTCCCCCACCACCACTGCTGCTACCACCTCCATCGCCACCACGACCTCCACTACCACTCCTCTCTCCAGGGCAGTGAGCAGGTGTGCCCCACCATCACCCCATGATTCCCCTCCCCCCCACCCCCCCATCCAGTGGAGGCAATGCCAGGGCCCCTGTGGCGCAGGTTAGACAGCCGTTTAGATGACAAGGCAGTGGGAGAAGTGGCTGTGTGGAAAAGGGAGTGTGAGCTCTGCAGCGCCCCCTTTGTTTGCTGGAAGCCATGGCGCAGGCACGGGAGTGAGGCGCGCGGGCCTAGGGGCTTGCGCTTTCGGGAGCCTGCTGTGAAACAGTGGCATTGCCCCGGCGATGTTCCGGAAAATTCTTCGCGGAGACAGGAGATTGTGGGTTCAGAGAGTGAACGCTGCAGGAATTCTGCATGGAAAAAAAACACCCATCTGGCTTTGCTAATTGGCACAGTTCTTCAGCCAGGCGGTGTAGCTAATGAGTGAAGTCAGATGGCTAAGCGCGTGGATGGAGATGATAAAGGGACTGAATAAAAGCACGGAGGCTGTGCTTCCACTGTCCACACTGGGTCGATCCCGCCGCCGTGCTCATTGCACCGGCTGCTGGGAAAAAGCGGATGTCAGGACGCTCTGGAAGCTTCCATCACAACAGCTGAGCAGAGCGACAGCTCAAAACCCTCAGTCCCTCACTGCTAACCTACATTTTTTTTCCTCACAGATAGCCCTCAGCCACTGATATTGTCAGTGGTATGCCTTTTTTTATCACACACACACACACACACACACACACACACACACACACACACACACACACATAGCATTGTTCAATGGGTAACCAGCCAAGCCCAGAGAAAGAGGCTATGAATTTTAACATTTTTGTCTTTACATTTCTTTTCTTCCTTTTTTTCCTCTTTTTGCTTGATAGAGATGCAATTTCCTTTCTGTGTTCAGACATGGATGACTGACCTCTAATTCTGAGGTGACAGTTATGATTTTTCCCTTACCAGACTCAAGTGCATTTTATTCGACTTTGAAAGGGTAGAAGGCTTAAGACTCAAGCACTTTTGTTTTACACATCAAGTGTCCTTTTTTCTCTTTGTTTGTTTGTGGTAGTGTATTTTATTAATACTCAGTCTTCAGATCACAACAATCAACTCTTAGCCACTCTGTGACTCTGTGAAAATTAAAGCAACATGGTCTATTTTTTCCAGCTCATACTGTAGTTAGTGTTTTCAGTTTAAATAATTCCTTCCCATACCATATCTGTGCAATGAGGAGAATAGTACGGAAGTACAAAAAGATTGAGTGTCTCCCTGAAGACATGTTGCCTTTGCTGTAATGGTAGAATCAGGATTAGTTCATTTCTTGGGAAAATGAAGAGTTTGATCAGCAAGCTGTATGAAGATGTATGAACTGTGTTTTTTAAATTAACTTTTTTGGTCTTCACATTCTGATGCCCTGGGTGTCATCAATATGGTCTTGGTAATAATGTTGATTCTCCAGGATTTCTTTTTTATATTCCTTATTTTTATGTCTGACGTGAAATAGCGACTTTTTAATAACCTCATGAAAATTATCAAATGTGTGTTTAATTATTTTATCAATATCCCTGTGGATAACCGTGTACCTTTCCATCCAATGATCAATGTATAAAAGATTCTATTGAAATGTTCTCTTTTTTTGTAGATTTATGGTGATAATTATTTCATTTTTGCCTTATTCTTGTTCATCAGGCGTCTTGTTTTGCTTTTTTTAGAAGGTGGACTGAGTAGTTGTCATCAAAATATATCAGCGTTGACAAAAAGCCAAGAGTTCAGTTGTCCAAAGCAGCCTACTATATTTGTTCTCTGCTCACCTGTCTTTAATGTTTTTGTCCATCTTTGTTTTCCCAACTTGCCTAATATGCCTAGAAGAAAGAGAACTTGCATGAGCACACAGACAAACACTGTGTACCTTTTTATCCTCCTGATGTAGGTCTCAAGCAATTTTATCTTTCTGTTTATCTGTGGTCACGCACTTCTCCTTTAATTTAAGTTTACAACACAAGTGAATTCTGTGTATCGTTTGTCATTAAAGGCTCTGCGCAATTGACATGACCTTGTTTTTTTTAGAACTTTCAACTGAAATATTCAAACACCTGCTTCTTCATCCCTGGCCGGTATTACCTCTCATCCTCTGTAGCCAGACTCACTGTGTTTACTGTGCACTCACTGTGTCTCTGGCCACATTCATATCGGCTGCTCTGTTTGGGTCGACCCGGCTCTAGAGAAACGCCTGTATGGTGTTGGAGGTTCAAAGATCTCCTTTGGTATTTAGCTTACTAGTGCACTAATGGTGAATGTTCAGTATTAAATTAAGGCTCTAATGAAGCATAACAGAAAAAAGACCCTGAGACAAAGTCAAGCTTTGGTCAAAAATGAAGAAAGCAGCTCTAACTGAATAGATTTTTTAAGTCTTGATTGCATGTGTCCAATGATCGATAATAATGCTTCTATTGTATTTTTTTTTCTTTTTGAGTCGATGGCTCCATGCATTTTTTTTTTTGTCCAGGGACTGTGGGTGTATTTGAGAGAGACTCTATGTGATCGATGGCCATGTGGCGATTTCCACTCACTTCTCATTTAAGTGCAAATGAACCATTGGACAGCCAAGGGAAACGGGCTTTGTTAAATGCTTAGCTCGCCTTACCTTGGACATATCTTCCTTTTCCAACAAACATAACCTTCACTCCTTCCTTCTCTGAATTTATACTGTTTTTCCCTCTTACTCTCTCTCTCTCTCTCTCTCTCTCTCTCTCTCTCTCTCTCTCTCTCTCTTTCTCACTCTCTCACTCGCTGATGAGTCGTCCAGAATTGTAAGTCTTACAGAATGTCAATTTGCCACTGTCGGCTGTGTCTGTGGCACTGCTCCGAGGTGACTGTTTGGGCGGGTACACATGGACGCAAGTGGTATTATTTTAGAGGCTATACCTTCATTACCAGAGACACATTTCAGCCGGAAGGTTTCTAGTGTCCCTCTGCCCTGAACAGAACAGATGGCACTACCATATGTACTTAAGTACCACCTAGGCCTTTGGACCGAGCTGTGGTAAACATAAACTGATAAACAGAGTACTGCATTTGTGGGCCAGTAAGAAAGAAAGGATGTGCCCAAAAACTGTCAGAGGACAACGTCACCCAGCATCTGTTCTCCCAGTGGGCCTACGCCACTCTATCAAGCACAATTAAGTTTTAGGAAAAAAAGACTAAAAAAAAAAAAAAAAAAACGTATTTTGCCAATGTTTCGCCGTTTTCTTTTTTCCCTATCTTAAACATATCTTTTGAAAGTATCTACCATATGTTATGTTTACATCCTTTGATGTCATGGAGGTTATTGTGCTGTGTTCGGTATGTACTGTACCGTCAGAAAGTTGTTCGCTGTTTCTGCTGAAGTTGGTTTCAGTGTTTCTGTCTGTCATTTGACTTTATTTTTAATTGTGTTATATTCCCTTGTGTTTTGTGCCCTCAGTAATGCATTTTTTGTACTCTCTGTTGGCCTAATGTTCACAATAAATGAATAAGAATGAGTAAGTGTTTTTTTCTACCTGTGCTTCCCCTAACATGCTATTCAGTAGTTATTTTGCTAGAGCTCTTAGTAGTTCTTATTAGCTTGATATCCACTCAAATAAATAATGGGTACATCTTCCATTTCACCACTGCAAAGGCATACGTAATCAAACAGCTGAATGGTGTATTTATGTTCTCATCCAGCTCAAGGTTATGATTTATTTTATTTGACAACTTCTACTAGTTTCATAGTTCATAATACTTAACATTTGCAGTCTACCATGGTAAGACAGAAATATAACTCCTCCAAAACATGTTTCCAGTATATGACCCTGATCCTGGGTAACTCAAGGGCACACACCTGTATCAAATATGGCTCCATGTCTATTCCCTGCTCTCATCACATAAGAGTCATGTTGGAAGGTTCTTGGGCCATTTTATTGTAAGAGTCCGAGGAAGAAGACAGATGATTGTAAAGATGATTTCATTTGCAGGAAACCTTTCTGGTCCTTTCTTTCTTTCATTCCCTCCATGGGTGCTTGTCTAGCCCAAGGTAATTACTGGGCTTTTGTAATTCTACGGGGTCAGAAGGCTGTGTAGACACTGCTGGCCCCTCCTAATAATGGGCAGGAAAAAAAACTGCTAATGTGGATATTGTCAAATAGAGGAGAATAGACAGCCACCATAGAATAATTCACACCCTCGTAAAGCACGCAGTGCAGTGCGTGCGCTAATGAGTAATCAGTAATGCTAGGTAGCTCGCTATTGCCTCAGAGTGCAGCTCGTTACTGAGAGGGTCTGAGTTGGATCACACAGCTCACTCCGTTTAGTATTTCAAAGTTCATAAGACACACAACACAGCAGCAACCAAAATCAAATATTTGTTTTGGCTGAATTAGAACCCTAAAAGTGACTGACAAATGCATGTTTTAAGTCCTTACACCCACATTTTTACAGCTTCGTAAGAAAGCGCAGTCTTGTGGTAAAACCTTTATAATGTTTGACAGAAGGTCAATGAGAAGAAAATGAGATTCAGAATTTACAAGGGTCGGAGAAGTCTCCATAAATTATCTGAAGTCATCAGCAAAGGTGGTCAAATTGACTGACAGAGCCTGTAATTACATTTGCATAAATTTAATTACTTAGAGTAGTCAAACAGTGGGACTCTCCAATACTGTTGACAGAGTCCCAGTTTTTGTTATCCCAAATGCTCCCCAAAAAGAAACAATATCCAATGACTTTCAATGATTTCTTCAAAAAAAGATTTGGTGCCTCCAATCAATCTCTGTTTGATTAAGTTTTATCAGTTCCTGTCTTTGATTTTAGCGGTATCAAATGAGCCCTGTTGAACGTCCTTATCTTGAAAGGGCCTCCTTTGCTTGCTCAATTTCCCTTTTAGAGGTATGAGACCAAAATGTTCTTGATGTACTTTTAAGCGGCCCATCAGAGAGCTGGACCGGGGCCAGTCAAAGAGTGGGCTTCAAAATGCATGCTGAGATGCACTTGCCATCAGTCCTTTGCAAAGGATGTTTCAACCCCTCCTTTAGAAGGAAGATTTTTACAAATAAGCCAGTCCATAAATTGATAAAGACTATTTATATCTCTTTGTTGAGGATAGAAGATTGACTTGAATCACTCCAAACAGAGTTATAACTCAGTGACTTATGAAGTCACTGCTGTCTCTCTCTCTCTCTCACACACACACACACACACACACACACACACATACACATACACATACACACATACACATACACACTGCCATTCATCTATTTGGAGGAGCCTGGCAAGGAATGGTCGTCCTTGTCCTGTGCATTGGTAGGGGGTAAATGGCATTGTGGAGTTGTCTGCCCGTGCTCAAGGATGGGTGCGGGCGAAGCCCTGGCAGAAGGAGACACTAATTTCACACTGTCAGACACCTGCTTGGGTTCCGTGTTCCGCAGCAGGAGGGATCTGCCATGCTGGGCGAAACTCACCCGTCAGACGAACAGAGGACCACACAAGTGTCCCGGACACCAGGGCAGTGGATCAGAAGAAATATTTATGTTATTGCTGAATATTTAGCCTGATTTGACTCCATTGCTGGGGAAATGGGATTTTTCCTGTTTGAGGAATTTCTTATGAATAATTTGTGATATGCAAGTTGAGATGTGGAGGTTGTAATGACTACAGTACGCTCGGTTTGCTTGTTAAAAGCCTTAAGCCTTTTTTCCATCCCAGTGTGGGTTTATCCCTGTGAATGGACTTGGTGTTATGTAAGATGTGATTTACGATTCAGTTTTATTTTCATGAAAGGTTGTTGATATTTAGTCCAAAGTCCAAACATTGCCAATCAATATGCACCCCTCCTTTTCTTATTCTAGAGACATTGTGGGTAGTTACCGGCTTATGTAGTCCACGCTAATGTAGTTGCATCACATTGCACAGTCAGGGCTATGCATGAAGTTGTTTTTTTGAACAAACAGTAGATAACCATGAACCATTACTTGCCTAACTGAACTAAAACATTTGCAGGACTAAAATTTATAGTATGGCAACAAAATGTTCATTCGGATGATCTGAGCTGGTGATACAATCTATCTGATAACATTCATTTTCAGAGCTATCAGAGGGAGCATCTCATTTAGCCGTACTGCACAGTAGGCCTAGTGTTGTGCAAAAAGCAGGTTGGCATCAACAGGCTTACCCTTCACTGCCGTTGATGTTCAAAAAATGTGTATTCTAATTTTCATCATCCACATAATGATCAAACTGACAAGCTGCTCCAGATTCCCAGCAGAAGTGGCACAGTATACATAACCCAGTCAAGCAGTCAAATACGGTGTGGCTCTCCCGCGGTCTCCATGGTGTAGTCACCCCTGAAACTAGATTCCTGACTGCAACATGCCTGAGGGAGCAATTTAATTAAAGCCAACGCTCTGGGCGTGGGGGAGCAGCTCTGGCCATGATGGGAAACATACAGTGCATTTCCCACACAGATCTGCGTTCGGGGGAATCACTACACTTATTAAACCAGGGCTGTCCGTGTCTCTAATAGGTTTGCATGAGAGGGTTGTTTGAGTCTCATCTTTAGTTCCTCTGCAAGCTGTGCTTTCAAAGGAGACTGTGGACAAACACATAGCTGACAGTAAGCCATAAATCAAAAGAATTTGTTTTATTGGCTAAATATACTTACATACACAAGGAATTTGTGTAGGATTTAGGTACTATTTGTTGACTCATAAAGTAATATACATTTAATAGACAAATAGTAATATATGAGGCAACAATATAGCTTACGGACATAGGCTCATATCTACATAATACACAACTATAAAACATAATTATTCAAGACAAAGTACACATGCCACGTTTTCCATGAATAAAAAGAAAAGCTGCACCATTCCTCATTTTTTACGGGTGTTTTTAAGGCTTTTATTACCCATATGGCAGACAGTTGTATGTATACTGTACACGTGGGTGTCCTTTTTCAAACACTGAGTCTGAAATGTTGGTGGTTAAGTTATGTGAATCTGTTCAGTGCTGGTAGTGACAGACCTTGACTTGGGATTTGGCTGGCTTATTGTCCTCTCAGCTATAGCGCACTCAGTCCACCTTGTTCATTACCCAAGGCTGATGACAAACAGTTAGAAAAACCTTGACGTGACACAAATTCTCTTTAGTCCACACACACGCGTGCACGCGTACACACACACACACACACACACACAAACACACACACACACACACACACACACACACACACACACACACACACAGTGCTTTATTCCACATTGATCATTACAGTAATGCACCTTGTGACCTTCTGTGTGACAGAGGAGGATAGGTGTGTCTTGCACTACATACTGTATACATTAGCTCTATTTATCTTGCATTATGTAATAAAGTGAGCAAGTTCTCCTTTTGGCTCCATTTTATTTTCAATAGGCTGTCTTTCAATCCAGCTCAGTTGTATTGATTTCTGAAGTGCTATTAACAATGCAAATATCTGTGTGTGTGTGCGTGTGTGTGTGTGTGTGTGTGTGTGTGTGTGAGAGAGAGAGAGAGAGAGAGAGAGAGAGAGAGA
>JASCQY010000080.1:11053224-11064167 GCA_030264315.1 Sardinella tawilis | reverse complement strand
ACACACACACACACACACACACACACACACACACACACACACACACACACACACACACGCACACACACACACACATTCATTCTCCGGCCTTACCCCCTCTGACTCTCATCTATCCTACTCTCTCTCCCTCTCTGCCTTCCCCACAACACGCACAAGCACACATCCATTCACTCAACCCCCCTCTCATTCTCAAGTTTCTCTCTCTCTCTCTCTCTCTCTCTCTCTCTCTCTCTCTCATACACAGAGAAGCGGAGCATCCCTCTGTCCCTTACCACTACTACGAGCCTCTGGGGCCAGACGAGTGTGCCATGTACATCTCCCATGAACGCGGCCGCCGCGGTAGCCACCATCGCTTCATCACCGAGAAGCGCGTCTTCGCTAAGTGGGCCCGGACTTTCGACATCCACTTCTACCAGCCCGACTGGAGCCCGCCTCCCCTGCCCCAGAACCAGAACCAAACGACCCCCACCGAAACGCCGGCCACTCCCACGGTCTCCTCTGGAGCTCAGGAGACGTGACCTGATGGGCGCCGCTCGGCCCCTTCACTCTCGGGCCCCTTCACCGACAGCCTTTTCGGAAGGGACTGGGGCGGGGGGAGAGTCGGGCCTCACGGAGAACTCACTGCTGCAGACAGATGGGGAGAAGGAGGATGGGGAGGGGACCAATGATCCGCTGTCTGTCTGCAGCAAGCCAGCCTATCATCGCTTTGTCGCAGTTCGAATGCCTACAACTGGATGCGCGATGATTGTGCAGGCCGGTTTGGAGCTCCCAATGCCCCCCGTGCCCCTCATCTGGGACATGCTGCGACTGCTGAGGAGTGTTTTTGAACTCATCCTGTTAGTTGAGGACAGCGGGGGGTTCACTATATGCTTGAGACACTAAAGCAGCCAGGAAGAAGGTAGGGTTTCCTCGCTCAAGCACACAAAAGTTGAGGAAGAAACACAGAATGGTCCAGCCTTTGGGGTTGCTGCTTTATAATGTTTTTTTTTGTTTGTTTTAAAGTCCAAAAGTACCCTGTGCACAAGCCTTCGGTGGCTCAGGTGCAGGCAAAGCAGGCAAGTAGGTTCATAAGTAAAAGATGTCGCACACTGATCACCATTAAACTTTTTTTGTTTTTTTTTTGTTTTTTTGTTTTGTTTTTTTTTTGGCTGTAAAGCCAAAGCACCTAGGGGTGGGGTGGGGTGGGGGTGGGGTGGAGGGGGGTGTTGGGGTGAGAGAGAGTTCAACTGGGGGAGGAGAGAGGCTCCATGCTGCTGTACGGGCAGGTCTGTCAACACAGGTTTGGGGAGAGAGTGCATAAATATAGGAGGACAAATGCCAGCGTTTTCAAAATGTTTACTCTGGACGTTCTGGAAATCCTTCCAAATAACATGACATTATCTTAAAAGTTTGGGAGATGTTGCACTCGAACGTGAGCGTGTTCAAGAATTAAGGGAGGATTGCTCTGTGTGATCCACATGGTGTGAAAAGCCTTAAATACTTACGAATACTTATGAATTATGTTTTTCATACAGAAGTACAGTAGGCTATGTCTCATTTCAATGAGCTTTATCTCTAAACCAGTGAGAGTAATTATATTTGAGGAACATTTAGTTCTCAATCTGATCTCTACCACAATGTGAGAATTTAAGAGAACAAGGACTATTAGCTTTCTGTTTGCTTTGTCATGGACTGCTTGCATTTCCTATTGTAGTGCTCTGAATATAGCAGATAAAAGTGGCTGTGAACTGATGTTAAGCCTGTCCTCACAAAGGGATAGACCTACAGAGCGAAGTTCAAATGCTCCAAACTAAAGGTTTTAACTTGAGATTCATTCATTCTCGGATGCGGTGTTAGCAGTTTAATAGCCCACACACCATGCTTGTTCTGTTGGAATAATAAAAATATACAAATACAAACATTTTCTTGTTTCCTAATTTACTGCTCAAATATAAACAATGCAACACTGAGTCTCACAGCACTGTTAAATGTCATCTATCCCCTTCACAGTCTCTCACGACCTTTTGTTGTTTGCAATGGGAAGCAATTCCTGGCCCGCGGAGCCAGAAGGTGTTTATCATACACGATGGCCTCATTCCTCCCGTCAGTCATGCTTGTGCACGCGCGTGTCAGGAATGTCAAACACATTTTGGGGATTAATGCGGTGACCTGAGGTTAAATGAAAGGCAGGTGTGTGTCGACCTCTCAGACGATGTAGCGGCGTTTAGCGGCGGCACTTATGCCAGCCCGCTCGCTCGCTCTCTCGCCTGCCAGCTCAGGCAGGCACCTGTCACCGGCTAATGGGGCGAGTTATTGGCGGAGATAGAAAATTGTCACACGAATGCCGGAGCATGTCACTGAAGACGAGCGAGAAGATTAGGATCAACAGACATTCAGCCGACTCTGGGTAGACTATGCAAGCAGGGTGGAAATGTGATGCGCAGAATCAACTCGTTTTGTCTTTCTTTGCAGAAATGTGCAGCCAGTGATCTGCCGACGAAAAGCAGGTTTATTCTCACAGAGTAGGCCTAACCAACCTTAAAATGTTGCACTCTTAAAAAAATGACATCATTATCCTAATAGATCCCCTGAGTCTCGATCGATTTTGGACCCATCCTTTTAATGTAGGCTACCTGGGCCTGAGCAATGCGAGGTTAAATACATGTGGTCAGGGACTTAAATAACTGGAAAATGGGATATTATTCATTTCACTCTCTGCACCTGTGGGGCTCTTTAACATATAATAGGCTTCTTCTCAAAGGATTGAGAAGATCTTCGGTTAGCCTCAGTCCTTTGGGCTCCTACCAATGAAGCCTCTTCATTCAGGACTTTTTCTTTGTGAGTTCAGAAACCCTGCTAATAGTAGGCTAGGCCTATCTGTAAATTCATCTCATCTCAAGAATTTTTTAAAAATTTGGTCTGAAAAAAAAGTAAAATCAATGGGTTGATAAGACATTTATGGGAGAAATGAGAGATTTCTTGTTACCTGCTTGATTTCCTAATTTTAAGGTGGTGAACTGTAGAGGGCCCTATGGGTCCCCATGCCTCGTTAGGAGCCGTCATGTGCATGTCAGGGCAGCACATCTGCTCTGCGTGATGTGAGAGGCAGGGCAGGCAGTGGAGAAGCTACTAAAATAAGGCTGGCGCTGCGCTGGCCATGCATATTTAATGACCACTGACCTGTCTCAGTGCCACAGGGGAAGCAGTACCGAGAGACCACTCAAAGTCGGGGTGTGTGACTCATGTTCCATAGGCAACATGTAGGGTATGACGGGCAGCAAGCCACAGCCTAGGCTACTGCTTCAACTGATTATGTAACCGAGTCTCATTGGCATAAAACATCAAACAGCATCAATCATTACGATGAATTAGCACATATCTTCTGTTCAACACCCTGTTACTTTAATCACCGTTTGGGGTATGAATTTAGTGAGTGCAATGTTGTCCCCGCCTTATCGACTGATAGGCTACTTACTGTAGTAGGCTCACTGTGGGTCTGGAATGAAAAAAAGGCCTGAGTAATTCTGATCTTTGCTGTTTATAACTGTACACTTAATAACTTTATAACTACTAAACCAAAAGGATTTGAATTTTACAGTAGGGCCTATGTTTATTTGCCCCTATACACAGTAGGTTCAAAATAATAAGCCTCCAAGACTTCACTGGCATGTCTCTGTGAGTTCAGGGTTTAGGGTTGTAATTCATAGTGTTAAGTAAGCCTGCATTTATACAAGCCGCATTACAACTTCTGAACTTTGCATTGCAACTCTGTTCCAAAGACAGTAGCAAAAAAACAACAGTAAATAGCTTATACCTAAAATGCACCATGTTTAAACCTGCAGGCAGAATAAAACTACAGTATATAAGTGTATTAACGACGCTGTGTGTTAATCACAATTTATTACACATTACTTACAACAAGCAGAACGAGATCATGATCAGATATATTGAGAAAGATTGAGGAAAAGAATTGCATTCCTATGTATAGCCCTCCTCTATTAACAAACCTCATAGCTGATGATGTTTTGCAAAACGTATAAATATAACGTACAGTATAATGCCATGCAAATGTGAGTTGATAGTCAGGAAATGATTACCAGAGGCCTTTTCCAGAATGACATGGCTCCAGCATCAATGCATCTTCCTGCTGTGTCTTAAGGACGTGTCCATCTATGATGGATTCCTCATCTGTGCAATATCCTAACCATATTGACTGCTGCCATGTCTGTTGCTCATGAAAAACACAGTGCTAGCAGCCATCACTCAATCATTTGTGAGGGGGAAAAAAAGGTTATTTTTTTTGTTGGCCCTCATATGCTGTGCTTCATCGTTAGTCACTCGGTGTCCTTCAATAGCTAAGCTTTTGGCACAAAAGAAGTGGTGACAAAAGATGGCATCTACACACCATCTTCTAGAAACATTTCCACCATTGCATACAGACAGACATTACTCAGCTGATGCTGTTTCTGATTTATAGTGTTAGAAGTGACCTTCAGAGTGCCAGCCTGATGCAATTCACAATGATTGCCTTAGATGCATAACAACTGAATGGGGTCCTGAATCTGCCAAAGAACGCATACTTTTAAAATAATACAATTAGTCAAGTGACTTTGGATTTTCCCCCATAGGCTTTTTTTTCCAAAGGGAATAAAGAAACTTTTACAAAAGTTAGCAGAACTTGGAAGGGAAGTGTTGACTCTTCAAATTATTAATGTACGAATAACATATTTCAGGACTGATCTCTATCATCAGTGCTTACATTTATGTCCCGACCGCCCCCATATTTGTTGATGTCAGTGGCAGAAACCATTTTTTTTTTTAAATGTATGCCCATGGCATTGATATTTGATGAGCTTGGAGTGAGAGGCTGTTAAAGGTGGCAATGCTAAGCCCTGTGAGGAATATACTATATAAGGGAAAGTTGCCGAGTTATACGCAACTTCAAGGCCACAAAGGTTAAATGTTTCAAGAAGAATTTAAGTCCAAACGGGTGCTTTTTTGTAAGTATTATTATTATTATTTTGACTTTTTGTTGCCTTTATTTGGATAGGACAGTAGAGGCTGACAGGGAATGAGTGGGGAGAGAGATTGAGAAGGATCGGGAAACAACCCCGGGTCGGACTCAAACCCAGGTCCCGGACCCACGCCACCGCAACCCCCAAATGGGTGCTTTGAAGTGAAATCTTGCCATTCTGTTCCGTCAGCAGAATATATCAACATGTCTTTTAATAATAAAAGACAAATGACAGTAAATAAGTAGGGGATTCGGACCTGAATGACGTGGGTATACAGTAGCTACAACATCTGGAATGTAACATCCAATTATAGTTTAATGACTAACCAATAATTATAAGGCTGTTCAAACTCACCTCAGCCTTGCAACAGTTCTCTGATTTATGCAATCACCTCAAACAGTGACATGACCAAAGGAGACACGTGGCTGCTCAGTGTCCTGTCCCTACCAGAGCCCCTCGGCAGGACCATGTCTACATTCATCTATAGCACTGACACCAACAGTACAATAGCAAGCCCAAGCTTTGGTTGGGACCTGACAAAAATGGCAAAGTATTATTACATGGTAGCCTATGTTTATTTCATCTTTCTACTGCCATTATTTTTGCTATTACTAAATGTTATCACTGGATTTTTTTAAATAGTAATCGTTCATTTTCTTTACATGCAAAACAAGCCCACACAACACAAGAGCTCTCCATGTTACATTCCCTTCATATTTATTTTAAGTGACACTTGAGGATGTCACTCAAAGGAAAAATAATAATAATAAAAAAAACATCACCTTCAGCAAGCGCATGGACGAACAAAAAGAAAGAAAAACATGCGGTTGCAAGATTCACACACTGGTCTCAAACTGCACCACCAGAATTGCTGAGACAGCGGGAAGAAAAACACACACACCCAAGAAATTCAACTGCAGCCCTTTTGAGATAAAAAAAAAGTACAGGGTAACAAAATTAAACATAACAAAAAAAAAGAAAAGAAAGAATTCAGCAGATCAACATCATTCCTTTTTTTTTTACTTTTTACAGGTGCCTTTTAAGTTTGACTTTTTAATATAGTAGTACATACTGTATATAGAACTCAAATACATCCATAGGCTTTCAGTGTGGCACACAAACTTTAAAACATTTCCTTGAATCATAGCAGACTGTCTGGCCTGCATAAATAACACACATCTAAAAAACTGCTGAACAGAAGCAGGTTTATATTACAGTGCAAAAAGTCTCTGTAATCTCCAATGGTGATACAGAGGAGAAATGAGGCCCATTCCCAATTCCCAATTCCATTCCCAACCCTTGCCCAGGTCCTATGGCATTATTGGACATAGCTTGCATAATGTCACAAATAAGGGTTCGGTAAGCACTGTACCAGTATGGTCACCACTAGTTCTAGAAAAAGCCAGAGAAATAGAAAGGAAAAGGCTCGTCTTTGATGCTAAGCCTGACTTGCAAAACAGAACTCCATAACTGAATTATTAATTTAGTAAATACGCAGTGATACCGCGGGCCAGTGGTTTAGTTTCGCAGCTCACTGCATCTCAAATCCCTCTGCAAATGGGTTCCCTCCCCGAGCTTTCGGTAAGGGATGACGGAACACGGCAGCAGAGGGCAAAGTCTTGTCAGTTCGTCAGCCAACAAGCAGGTATTAAGAGAATCACCGTTTAAAGTGACTTCAAACAGCCAGTCATGTAAAAGAGAAGGCAAAAACAACGTTTGAACAGTTCATGAAAAGGTTTTCAAGTATTTCCATGAGAGACCAGGCCCTCTTCTTCTTGCACGCCACCAAACAGACACAGCAAGGTTGAGGAGACAGGTCTTTTTCCAGGACTACGCTCTCTCTCTCCCTCTCAGAAGATGTGCTTGAGGTGTCTGATGCCGTAGGTCTTGAAGAAGACGAGCAGGATGAGGGTCCAGAGGCCCAGGATGAAGCCGTCTGGAGGGTGCCAGTCCTTCTGCTTGGGTTTCTGAGGGAGAGAGGGAGAGAGAGAGAGAGAGAGAGAGAGAGAGAGAGAGAGAGAAAGAAAGTGGGGGGTTCAGCTGCTTAGCATTCAGGGCCCATGGTGCCAACACCAGGACAAGACGACACACAGAGCACAAACGTGTTGTCCTAAGCGCGTGCACACACACACACAGAGAGACTGTGGCACAGCAGGGCACATATATGTACCCACTCTCACTCTCACTCACACTCACACACAAAACACACAAACACACACACACACACACACACGCGCGCGCACGCACGCACGCACGCACGCACACACGCACAAGTGCATGTAAGTGCATCCAGTGTCTGTGTGCATGTGTTCCAGCACCTCATGGTCCTGTGTATGATTATTATACTTTTAAATCCTCCCTTGCATTAAACAAGTGATGGCAGGAGGGCATTTACATTTACATGCCGCCGGAATATTCCACTGAAAGGGAAAAAAAAAGACTTAACCTCTAAAGGAAAGTCCTCATAACTTTTCCAATTACATTACCAAAGAATGGAACCAGTGCACGTGGAAGTGGGGGAGGGTGGACAGAGACAGAGAGAGAGAGAGAGAGAGGGAAGAGGGAGAGAGGGGTGGATGAGCAAGAGAAAAGTAAAGAGGGAAGAAGTGAGACAGAAGAAAAGAAAAGGCGTGATTAGCCGCGGAGAGATGGAAGAGGGGAAGGCGGATAAGGCAGGACACTGGGAGTCGGACGGCGTGGGAGACACAGATAAAGCAGAGGGGCCGGACATGCCGGAGAGGTATAGTACAGCCCTGCCTCACCGTCCCCGAACCACAGCTCGCTCTCTCTCTTTCTTTCTCACACACACACAAACACACACACACACACACACGCACACACACACACTCATTATGTGTAGTCCAGCCGGCCTCACTGCAGCTCGCTCACACTTTTTCTCTTCCTCACACACACACACACACACACACACACACACACACACACACACACACAAACACACATTATGTGTAGTTCAGCCTGCCTCAAACCGCAGCTCGCTCACTCTTTTTCCCTTCCTCGCACACACACACACACACACACACACTGCATACAGTACGTAGCATATAGTAGCCTGCCTTACCATCTGCAACCTCCAGCTCTCGCTCTCGGTTTCTCTTTCTCACACACACACACACACTCACACACAGACACAACTGCACAGATACACACATACATGCAAATACACACACACACACACACACACGCACACACACGCACACACACACACAACAGATGGGGAGTGAGGAGAGGGGTGGCTTGTTTTTGGCCAACAGCCCCAGCCAATCAAACAGCAGGGGTTTGGGGTTTGTCCCGGCCGGTCCCGCCTCTTCCCCCCGGTGACAGGCTAGTGAGGGGAGGAGCCAGGCGGGCAGACAGTGCATGGAGAACTTAAGGAGCAGGCAGCCCCCACTCTCCTCTAATTTCTGTTTATCCCTCGTTCTCCCGTTTGTTTTGCTCACGACTGTGTGGAAACCTAGACGCCTGCCATGAAGATCCAGGAGGCTCTCAGTGGCTCGGACCCTGGAGAGGGCTGTGAGGACGTGCCTCGCCTGGACCTCTCCTCCCTCACCGAGGACAACAACTGGGGAGGTGAGTCTGCTTCTCTCTCTCTCTCTCTCTCTCTCTCTCTCATTCCTGCGTTCGTTCCCTCTGCTCTGTCTCTTCTCGGCGCCTCTGCGGTCTGGGGTTTGTAGCACATGGGTGGCAGCTGTGTGGCTGATGGCTGCGTGTGCGCTGAGTAGTTGCCCCATGCGGAGAGGGAGAGGGAGAGGGAGAGAGAAAGAGAGAGAGAGGCACACAGGCACTCGAGCACAGGGCTCTTTATCTCTGCTCCACTCCACACAAGGGACGGTCCCCTGTCACAACAATGTTTTTGGACATCTTCAACCCCAAGCGTCGCTGGAATAACAGGAAATTCAGGATTTTTTTTTTCCTAGTCTTTTTTTTTTCCTTGATTTTTTTTTTTCTTCCCTCTCCTTTGTGAAACATTTTGGATTGCTCAGCTGCTGCTGCTGCTGCTGCTACTGTTGCAGGGCAGAGCTGTTGTGGTGGGGGGCTAATGATTGCTCACAGCTATCTGAGGTGGGAACGGTCAACAAGTGGACAGGGCTGTTTTTGGGCTGCCTCCTCGTAAACCTCATCTGGGCTTGTTTTGTCTCATCAGAGGTGGGGGTGAAACTCATCCATACCTTGGATATTCGTTAGGAGTTTTTTTTTTCTGGGAGAATTTAAAGGCTGGGTCTGAGTTTTGAGAGCTGCTTTTTTTCTCTCATAGTGAATTGTTTAGTTGTACAATCAGTGCAGCCTTGATTTAGTGTTCATCATGGACCCTGCCAAATCCATGCTTTACTTTACTTAGGCTCTTGTGAAAGAAATAATCAGAAATCCTCCTCTGCACGACTTAATTCCAGCCAATAATTCTCACTGGAGGATGACCATGGAAACTTTCTCTCAGTTGAAGGTTTGCTAAGGCAGGATGCAGTTAGTTTCCCATGAGGATAACAAGTAACATTTTCTGCCTGCACCCGAGGTTCTGCCCATGCTCTTGTTAGTTATCCATTGCCTGTGATCAGTGCCTGTTTAACCAGGGGGCAGTAGAGAGTGCAGGCGTTGGCTGATTGTTGTGTATGTGTGTGTGTGTGTGTGTGTGTGTGTTCATGGAGAGGAGTTATGGTGAAACTCAGCAGCAGTAGGAGGAGGAGGTGGTGGTGGTGGTGGTGGTGGTAGAGACTGCAGTGTGAGTTTGAGTGGGCGGTGGGCTGGTGTGCTCTACCTTAGAGGGAGTTAAATCTCCAGCGTCGCTGTCTCTAGGCGTCTATGGACCTGCAGACTTGCACAAACACGTCGGCCCCTTCCCAATGACCTTGGAAACGTGAACCTTGCCAAAGCATACAATCTCTCTTGCCTTTGTGTGAGTGTTCCACTCGGTATGAAGGTGGGTTGGTATGCTTGTCTTTTTAAAAACTGACACCATTTTGGAACTTAGCAGTCATGGTTTGGCACCATAGATGGGCCAGTCTTCATCATCACCTTGTCCTCACACACACACACACACACACACACACACACACACATTCAGCTGGCAGCACTAAGTGCTGTCTGTTGCCCTTGCTGAAGCCCAGTGATCCCTGGCATCCTCATGCCCTGCCACAGAGCGGCCCCCTCTAGTGGTCAGAGACGCACAGTGCCGCACACCGATGCCCTTTGGCACACTGGAATGAGGGCTTAATTAAATAATGGCTAAATGCACTCTGTCCCCCTAAGCCACATCGAGAAATCTCCCTAGCAACTCAGCAGGGAGCAGGGAGTGCAGTGTGTGTGTGTGTGTGTGTGTGTGTGTGTGTGAGGCTAAAAAAGAGGAGATGAATTCCACATGTCCCCATAGCCTAATGAGATGATTGTCTCGAAAGGTGCCTCTCCTTCCTTCCCAGTAAAATCAATCCCAGTTGGAATGAGGTCTCTGAGAATCTGAATCAGTGCTCTTACTCTCTTCCGCTCACGCTGCCTCCCCGCAGGGGTTGGTTGGGTTGAGGGTTGAGCTGTCTCTCAGTGGTCTCAGACATTGGCAGTGCTTGCCTTTGATAGCCCTCTGTGGTATTTAACAGTTTTGAGTCATACTGAGCACGCTCACACAGGAACCCTCCACTCTGGACTGGGCTCGTCTCTCGGGGGTCCACTGGCAATCAGTGATCATCCCAGAGTCTGAGACTGTGAGAATAGTGCACGTGTGTGTGTGTATGTGTGTGCGAGTGTTTTTGAGTCTCTGTGTGTGCGCGTGTGTGTGTGTGTGTGTGTGTGAAGAGGTTAGGTGATAGACCTTTGCCCCAGTGGTGGCACTGCCAAAGCTGTTTATCAAGAGCAGCGACAGGTGTCCATGCCAGCACACTGCAGAGCGTTCCTCTCCTCCCCTCTCCTCTCCTCTCCTCTCCTCTCCTCTCCTCTCCTCTCCTC
>JASCQY010000080.1:11010747-11020970 GCA_030264315.1 Sardinella tawilis | reverse complement strand
CCCCCCCCCCCCCCCCCCCCCCCCCCCAGTCTCAAAGATTCATTCCACTGTTCACTCTAGGATCATGAGAGGTCTCAATTATTGTAACAAAATGCCCTGGAAAACTGTTCAAACCAGTGGCCAGTTGTGGTCCACGTGGGCTCGACGTGAAGACGGACAGCAATAACAAAACCGGTCTGCCCTTTAGAAAATATCACACTGCATCTTATTTCATAGAAATCTATGCCAGACAAATAGATATTCAACTACCTGCAGCATAAGCACAAAAGATAAGTTTAATTAAATGTCAAGCAAGTTAACACATTTTCTCTGAAAAAAAAAAAATGCAGGGAGAAGACAGAACACAAAGTGCTATAGCTGTGCAGAAATCTTATCCAAAGGCTATGGCCCTGAACTAAACGCTTCTATGAACAATTTGTTCCTCTCGCACGGTCATGCTTCTTAATGCAACAGTTTCCTTGTGACAACTCCACGAGAGGAAAATGATGGCACACATGTCCAGGTTGTGCCCTCTGAGGATGGGGATAGGGAGCAAAGATACACGAGCAGGCCGTTTACTGATGCACACTGGGCAACAAGGAATCTGTGAGAACAAGTATGCCTTCATATCCGTCTTGGCGAAAAAGGCAGGAAACAGGCATCACCTGGAGAGAATCCGACATGTATCTTTCTTTCACACTCCGCTGAATGCTCACGGAGAGAAACTAATGTGACTTGGCCATGCATAAAATGAGATGAAGAGCAGACAGAGAGGAGGTAGACGACGAGGAATGGTGTCAATTCAGCATGATGTGAAAGGAGGAAAGATAGGCATGTTTTGTGCAATGCAAACACAAGGTTACAAGCATCATTCATATATGAGGATGGGCGCTTTAACTACCCTCTGTGTACACTAGAGCTGGAGACAACAGGAACACTGATTGTGTTTATAAACCTATAGGCATGGCTTGTTGAGTTACAGAACTGTCAGCTCACCTAGTATCCAGGATCATGACAAATTATAGCATCTCAAGATGAAAACCTTTATTTCTAAATTTAATAGGCCGCAATCTATCACTAAAACAAACTCTAGGTGGATGATTTTCCAGCCACCCTTTTAAACTATGTATGACTCCAAGCACAGCAAGTCACTGACCTAAAAAATATCTTACTACATTGTGACAACAATTATGATTACTGGTCAATGGAGGGACCGCAGGTTAGTGGGCTACTTGAGGCAGCTCAGCAATTATCGACCACCAACCGAACCCGAATACTCATTGTCTCTAGCTAATGCTGAACCATAGCATCTGAGCAGACAGCACTTCACTGTGGAAATAATAAAGTGATATAAAGTAGGCCTAGTCCCTGTTACAAATTACAGCAATAAACTAATTTATTGCAAATTACAGACTGAAAATGGGAAATTCAGCAGAAAGTGCAAGGCGAAGTGCAAAGTTAAACAATTAGGTGGTGCTGTGAAAGGTGACCAGAGCTTTGAAATTTTTAAAAATATTGTTTAGCCGTAGTACAAGGCAAATGAGGACACCCCAGACAGTCTATCAATCCATATGTTTGACAGTTGGAAGTGTTTGTGAATTATTTCATGGCAATATTTGGATATGCCAGGACAATTTGGAAAATGTAGCTAAAATGTCAGCAAACAGCCATTATTATATTTTGTCTTTGAGGCCTGAAAGGTTTTGCCAGAGATGAGACATGTTCAGTGTTTACATTACATTACACACCTCAAACTTAAGTTAATTGGTTTGCTTATTTAATTTTCCTTGACAGATTCCACAATAGAAAATAAAAAATCTTTTATCTGACTTGGAGTGATCGACGCAGGCATCTAACTTCCTGAATTTAGCTCGCGGACGCGCGTGGTGAATATGAACTTTAAATTGACACGTGCTTAGTGTCAAGACACTGCTTGATGATCTCTGTTCATACTCAAATAACACACTCCCTGAGTGTAGGCTACAGGCAGTGGATCTGATATCCGTTGATTTTATAGTTGTTATACATAGTTTCTATGTTATCATTAAATCATAAGCAAGTGTAAAGCAATACTCAGTTTGTCTTGGCTGCCAGAAGAACGAGGTAACTGCGTAAATCAGTTTGGTGATATATTTCAAGCTAGCTAACGAGAAGAGCGACTGGCTAACACTGACCCAAAAAGAGGGGTAGTTTCTGTTTACTAACACTTAGCAAATATTCAACTCACCTTGTACTGTAAAACAGGACAGTTTCACCATACAAAACCACACTTCCCATTACTTCTAACGTTACTCAGGTTAACGTTAGAGGCCCTCAATGGTAACACCAAATCCGCGGGCTGGCATGAGATGCAAGCCGGCTGAGAGCATAATATCAGCCGCTTTTTCTATAACCAACCCTCCAAGTTTCTGCATTGATGGTGCCTGAGTGTGTTTACAGCACTAGAAGGTCGGTCTTATTTGAAGTATCCACCAAGTTAGTTATGCAACACGATTTTCAATGCAGTGCAAAATAAGCATAACATTCTATTTTACTAGTTTAAGTTGACTATGGAAGCACACTTTTTACCCCATTAAAAGCCAACAAAGATAGCTTTGCTAGCTGGCCGAACAAAACAATTGAAGCTTCAGATATGAAGCTTTCTTTAGCCCACCTGCTAGCTAACATTACCGCATTTAACTAACGTACAGGATGCGCAAAAGACGAAACGTGTACTGCGTGGTCGCGCCCTAGTGCATTATGCGCCACAAGTAACTTGGGTCTTCTTATCACAACACCATTGCAAAAATAAAAACTCACAAAATGCTTTTTGTTAAACTCACCACCCTCTTACAAGTTAGCTAACGAACCACTGTCAGTTGTCCAAGCTATCCTCGCTAGCTAAAATTAGCCATCTTAGCACCCTCCCTTGTGCTTTAGCTGTATGAAACTAAACTCCTTAAAAAGCTCAGTGTTGTGTATCAAGATTGCTGTGGAATGTACAAAAACCTTACATATATTCCCAAGTGAGCAAACTACAAGGTACACACCCGTTGGCTGGAACCTCTTTGCACCAACACGTATTCTGTCGTAAGCTAACCAACCAATTCGTCGATAAAACGGCCTGACTGTTGTCACTAACTAGCTAGCCCGCTAATGTTAGCCTAGCTGACACTAGCTACCGCAAAGTGGCAAGAACCGCAACGGGGAGCGAGGTTGCATGCTAACCCGAGCCGATACCGATTATTTCGCGCAACAACTTTCCTTAGGCGTACAAGCATGGCAGGGCCACACTGTGCACGGGCTTTTGCTACAATACTAGCGTGTTCGAAGTGAAACTTAAAACCAAGTTCAAATTTGATTTGTCCGATGAAATTATGAAATGTAAAAATGGAATATGAAGCTTTGAGTATAACACTTACCTCACTTCCGCAAATCGTTTGCAACACACTCGGCAGCCGCCATGTTTTCTATCCACTAGCTGTCCTGTGAGTACTATGCTGAATCCCACAATCCTGCCGCGCTCGTCAGGGTGCAATACAGTACACTTTCCGCCTCTGCCAAGATTGCATTGTGCGCGCTGGGCGCACCATGGTGCCCCTCTCTTAATTAACATTATATATTTTTGTTGCCAGGGCCTTTCAAAGCTCTAAGAGTAGGCTATCTGTGCAATGATATACCCCAGAGTTAATGTCCTGTAGATTTTTCATTTTGATTTGGAAGGCCACTTAATATTTCCAGAATTTTACAATTTGACATTCATGATGTGACTAATATCAATGCATGACTGGTATGATCACCAATGCGGTTTTATACAAAAGACTTATACTAACACAGTTAAAAGTTCTGAACGTCTGATAAACTTGAATGAATGAATATATGTATGTAAAATGTGAGCCATTGTTCCATAGAAGAGCAGTAACAAGTATGATATTAAGTCAAAACACTGTCACCATTTCTTGAAAATCAGGTCACCTAAAATTGGAATACTACAAAGAAAATACCTTGATACTCAATTTAATACAAATACAGCTTCTGTAAGGAAGAGAATAATACTGGAAGCACAGGTTTCGCCATAGTAGTGTGGTCAATTTCTTTGCATTTAATGTAATCCAGCCAAGAAAAATATAAACATGACAGACAAAACCATCATTTGAGACTTGCATTTGCATTCTTCCCTAGCACAAGTGACATTCTAAAAATCAACTTTCCAGTCAGAACATTGAAAATCGTGCCCTTTAACATTTCCGCTTTAACTTGAGATAGCCAATGGAATAGGTTTTCATAGGTCCATATGAATATGTACATATATTTCAGCTGATGTGCAAATGTGTGTTGTGTACATGATGAGCAAATCTTGTATGTGCAATGCATGCAACTTATGCCATCTGTAGATTTCAGATGGCTTGGTCATATCTGCCAGTGAGACCATGTGTGCCAATCTCCCCGTGTTAAGCATGCATGCTTGTCGAATTTGGCTTGCCAGATATTTTCTACAAAAAAAGTCTAAAAACATTATATTAAATCACACCCTTCTGGGATAAATAACATTTAGCGCAGGAACTTGACTTACTTTAAGTACAGGTACATTCAAATACAGATCAGACATTAGTGATAGCATGCGGCATTGAGTTTACAGTACAGTGCAAAAAAAAAAAAAAAAAAACTTTCCTGAGACTACTTCATAAGTACTTAGTATCCCTTAACCTTTTTGATTTTGCTCATCACCATTGCAATTAAGAGCTGCTGCTTTTGTTCACTCACTACAACACTTTAGAATATGGAAGGAGTACCTGGACCATTATGTACAGATGCATTGCAATTTTCAATGTATTTGATTACACAAGAACACAAAGGCTGATGTTTTTGCGCAATTTGGTCATGGAAAGAATGAAACTGTCACAAATCAAATCAAGTCTTCAGCTGCACGCAAGAAAATTGAATGCTTCATTTTTTCCCCCCATACACAATCTGACAGTGCCACTTTGACAGTATTCACCAGTGCTGAGGGGGTGGGTGGGTGGGTGGGGGGGTGTTTATACACAAGGACAGAATGTGCGCCAGTGATCTGTTGCAGTGTTCCTTCTTCACCATCCCAAGTAGATCAGTCAAAAAGAGAGGATTTGCAAGAGCATGGGGTGGATCAAACGAGCGGACTTAGCTTTGGACACACAAATAAAATAGTCAAGTGCAAGGGAGAAAAAGGAAAGATAACAGTTTCATTTTTTTGTTTCCTTTGTTTCCTCAGTTGGAGGGCAGGTGCCGTGCCATCTGCCAGGGGATGACCAGCAGGGGACGGCGGAGGAGGGGGCTGGAGAGGGTGGGCTAGACGGTGCGCGTCTCCACCTCAATTTTCTCCTCTGCCTGGGAGCCGTCCGTCTCCTGGTGGCCTACACTGGAGCGCATGGTTACCACGGGGCCCCCGCCGTGAATGGAATGGAGGAAGTTCCACGTCTCCTCGGAGATCTGACCAGAGTCTGCCCCTGTCCCAGGGAGAGTGGACACACGTGAGCCTCGACAAAACCTTTTTCTTTTTTTCAGTCTTTCGTGTAACGAATTTTTAGCAAATATCAGCTTAGCGCAAATTTGAACATTTGTTTTGCACAAATGCTAATTCTTTTTAAGCAGTTTAACACAAACTATGCAACAGGCATGCAGGAATAAGACAGATAGCCAAGTGTAGACAATCAGGCATGTCTATCCACTACATGCATCAGAAGTCTAAAGAATCTTGTTTTGTTTACCTTGTTTGAGTGTGATGTGGCCACTTTTGTTCACTGCAATCTTAGAGTTGTCGATTGGCCCTGGGGGTTCTTTGGCAAAGGATATGAAAAGCCAGTTACTGGAGGCACTTTTATAACATACAAAACGTACATTTAACACATTGTTGATAACTAAAGGTCAAAGAATGGAATCTGATATTAAAAACGTCTAAATGCTGTAATAAAATTCATTATACAGATTTTAGACAAAGCACACATGATCTCCCAACTATTTGCTGCCCTGTGCATAAACTACAACACAAGCTGTTTTGTCAAATGTTTTGACCTACAGTTTATTAAACACTACTTACAAATAATCAGAATTAGGCTGTACTACTATTATGAAAGAATGCACAAATATATGCTGCTATCGACAGTTTGCTTCAGCTTATCAACCTTATACTTGATTTTTGCAAAATCAGTGTAAAATGAAGAAATCACAGTAGTGAGAACAGGCCAACTCTGCAAGGCCTGACGCTGCAAGACAGCAAGACTCACCACTGTCTTTGCCTTTGACAAAGCTCTCCCACTCACGGAACCACTGCATACTGATGCAGTAAATGACCACAGCAGACTTCTCCTCCTGGAATGCCTTATTCAGCTACAAACACCAAGGAAAAAAGGGAGGGAGAAGAGGGAGGAAGGGAGGGGGAGAGAGAGAGAGAGAGAGAGAGAGAGAGAGAGAAATAAGATGTCAAATGTACACCAGGATCCATGCGAGACACAAAGCCCAAAGACGTCCAGAATAGATCTTCTCCTTCAGTCCACTTTGACTCGATAACACAAAGATCAATCAACACAAGAGAGAGTGCATTAATCCCTCCTCATTTTCTCCTCTGCGCCATTACCTCGCCCCCACTCACCCCGAGCTGGAAACTGTAGCCGAAATCAAGTACATCTGCTTTCATGAATTAATGATGACAAAGGAGCCCTGGGTCTCAGACTAGTGACCTTCAGCATAGAACAATCCTGCAATCATTCTCCAATAGCTTCCTAAAATCCCTCGCATGCTCTCTTTGTAGAAACGTATATTTTTTTAGTACCAGACAAATCGTGCCCTACCCGAACAAACATGTCCAACTCAGTCTTGCGCCTCTTCTCCAGCTTCTCGATCTCCATCTGACACGTGTGGCAGACGTACAAGTGGTTGACAGCAGGTCCTCCTCCATACCTGTGTGTGGTTAAAATCATGTCATAAAAACAGCATGGTACCAAATAAATACACCACACATTTTACCCAACAGATGAGGCAGCCCTAAGGGGGTCACAAGCTCCCACCTGCTGTAGAGATGGTCCCAGACGTTTTGGGGCAGCATCACCACCAGGTCGTCTATGAAAGAAGCCTTGTGTGGTGGCACACCTACAAAGGTTTGGGATGAAAACAAAAAAAAAAAAAAAAAAACAGACAACAAAATGCAAAAAACACATCAAAAACTAGACTTCCTGCTCTGCTGACGTGCACCAAATGAATGATCAGTGTTTTGTGTGTGTATATTTGTTTGTATGTGTGTGTGTGTGTGTGTGTTACAAGACTCAGACTGGTAAGTGTATGTGTGTGTGTGTGTGTGTGTGTGTGTGTGTCTACGTCTACGTGTGTGTACTAGGTTAGAGAAGTGTAACCGTACCTCCGTGAGCGCAAAGGAAGTCATTGTTGGAGATGGGTCCAGGCTCAGCAAACGTGCGGAACTTGTTGAGCCACTGGCGCGACACGTAGAACTGCAGCAGGCTGGGCTCCATCATGTTGACCAGGCTGTTGACCCGCCGCCGCTCCTTCACTGCCTCCTCATTGCACTTCCTGCACAGACGGACAAAGGAGAAAGATGTTTACACTGTTGAGGCTACAGAAGACACACAAACACAACCAATGGTTTCAAAGGTTGCGCAGATAAACATACGCTTAAAAACAAAAAAAAATTGAAAGGAAAGAAATTTGCACCATCGCCCATAAACTGCACACACACAGATACAGCGACAGCAATAGCTTAATTTAGCTCTGAACAGCACAATCTGCCCACAGCATCATTATCAACTAATAGCTCCTCTTTAAGACTATTGTAAGAGACTGTGATGATATCAATGGCACAGAAAACAAAACAACACAAAAAAACACACACACCTACCCACACAAATCACACTACCCACTTCAATTCTCCTCTACAAGAACATCGAGCATTAAACACCCACCCACCCCTCCGCCCACCACCCAGTCCCCTAGCTGTTCTCCGACCACAGACTACACTGAACTCAGCCTTAAGAACCAGCAGTCCCCAGCATGAATCAGTCCTCTCAGAAGTGGCAGTGGTGTTAGCCAGACGACAGGCCTCAGACCCATAAAGGTGAAGAATTATAGTCCTATCCAGCCACCATCAAGCCTCAGCAAAAGCCCAGGTAGAGCAAAATGTCTGCACTGCACAACACTCAGATGTTTTTTTTTTTTTTTTTTTATAGCTTCTAGCAGTGTGAAATGGTGGCGTAAACTAATGACTCGCAAACAGGCTGCGCTCAGCTCACTGGCACCCAGGTCATTATTCTCCCAGACATTTCTGAATAAGTGTGTTCAGCTCCTCAGTGGCCATTTCCCATGGTGACAAGAAAAACACAGACCCTGGGCAAGGGAGCCTTACTTGTAGAACAGCACGTAGGCCTCTGCATTTTGGACGCAAGATTCCGAGACTTCTGTGACGCTCTGGTCGTCAAACTCGTACCACAGGTTGTTGACGTCGTTCCGGCAGTAGGCAATGTAATGGCCACCTATAAAAAAACGAGGCATCGCGCAATTACACACCCTGTTAGCGACAGCAAATGTGTGCACAAGCACATGTCGCATCAATAACAAAAAGTAGTCCATCTAATTCCAAAGACCAGTAAATACATTTTTACACAGCAAATCATGATGGCTCAAACTTTGCCAGTCGCCCACAATTTGAGGGGCTTGTTTATGTTTACTTACTGCTGGCTGTGCCGTGGTGGCAGATGACTGACAGGAGGTCGTAGGTGCTGGTCTGGGCACCGCAGTCTTTGGCTAGGAAGGGCTGCAGGTCCAGGCCCTCCAGTGGGAAGGAGACGTGGGTGGAGATCTTGGTGGAGAACATGAGCTCGTGCCTGAAGCGCTTCAGGTGAATGCACAAGATCTGCAGGGGCACAGGGCCAACAGAGAATGACGAGAGAGGACAGGGGTGAGGGAGTCTGTTCAACAAATACCTGCTATGCTTCACAATTGTATTTTGTCCCATTTTGCAGAGTGTGTACATCATGCTATGTAAGCCTGCATTTGATGCCTACATTTTCTCCAAGACAGACCGATGTCCAAGACATTTTCTCTCTTTCTCTCTCTATCTTTGTATCTATCTATGTAGAACTGCCACCAGTAGATTATTCTGAACCCTATATAGGATGTTCAGTATCAAAGACCATTGGAAACCCAAGCTACTTGTCCCTCTGACATTGACATCCATGCCAATATAAGGGTGTCTCTGAAAGGTCGCCTCAGATGCCAATAGCCCTACAGCAACTATGAACTATTCAGAGTTCAAACTGCTGTGGTCAGTCAGCAAATTTTGATCGTCCACATGAGTGGGTGCTTTAGAATACTGGCCTGCTATTTGCCCAGCCATCTATCTGTTGCCCTCTTACCTCCGGCAGACTCTGCACTTTGCAGAACTTGACCCCATTCCGCAACCTAAGGATTGAAGAGACACACAGATTTTGCTCTGGGTTAATATACGACCATCAGAAGGTCCTTCACCTGGGATCTACTGTATACACAAAGAGCTCTGCGTCGGATCGGATGAGTGCATACTTACTTCTTGCATTTTTCACAGCTATACATATTGTCTCCTGTTGGAAAATAGACATTATTTTTTTATCAACCGAGACATCATTTGTCAGACTGGACATTTACTTAAGGAAAGATGGAATGAAGTATTTGGAAAAAGGTAAAATATGAATAAAATAAAAATGCTGTTTGACATCGTTACCTTTCAGTTCATCCCTGGCAAAGAAGGCAGCCAGGCAGTCCTGTAGTGTGACTACAGGTCCCCAGAACCAACTGACGGACAGAGAGCAAAGGCAAACATTACACATTGTACATGTATGTGTAGACAGCATCAATGCCAGTAGAGTGTGTGTAAATAATTATATTCGACAACTAATGCAGAGCATGTTGAAGTGGTAGCCTACGGGCAAGGACATACAGTATGATACGACATTTTCTGCTATTAGGCTAAATGCTAATCCTGCGTGGAACACAGACCAACAGGAATCTCATTTGTGCTATGCGCATCTCATTTCACGGGTCCAAACGCTTCTGCTTATAGCACAGAGCCTCCTCACCACAGCAACCCACTAGTTTGGCTGATTCTCAGCATCTTATTTACATGCAATTATCTGACAGCCGCGTTCCCTTTCAGGCTCCTTACTGCACTTGGCAATGTAATGCAACTCCCACCATTAACAAAAATAAGTGTGTGGCCTTGATATTAACTTTGTAAAAGTACTGTAAAC
>JASCQY010000080.1:10979569-10992029 GCA_030264315.1 Sardinella tawilis | reverse complement strand
ATGCAAAATAATGCTCCATTAAAAATACTTAATCTCGTGAATTTACCAGATTTCTCACGGGTCCGGACAGAACAAGCGTCCGGTCCGGATCCGGACCGAGGTCCGCTGTTTGGTGATGCCCGGCCTATGGGCTACTACCCCAGGGGTTGCCAAACTTTTCCACGACAAGGCCCCCCATATACCAGCGAATTCCAGAGGTCCCCCATATGGAAAGTGTGTTTGTAAATAACACAGCGACAAAATCAAAGATCTTCTGACAACATGCTACAGTGACAAAATTTTTGGAATTGTTAGAGAGGATTTCCAAGCAGAGAATGCATTATATGCATAACTGTACATCCATATTTTACCTATGTTGCGTCAAAGTTTTTGCAATTAATGTCAGTCAGATGGTGATGGCGCTGCTCATCAGATGGTGCTGCTCATCAGGTCTTCTTTTGAAAAAAATGTTCATTTTAGGTAGCTGGTGCAAAAGTATGTGCTATAAGCGTCACCGAGGCTACACTGGTTTGTTTATGTGATCAGGTCGGGACCATAGATTGTTCAAACATGTTTGAATGCCAGCCAATCAGAAAGAGATTATGAATAAGAAAAATAGCAATAACAGTAATGTTCAGATATGAGACAGATTATTGTAATGTAGTTTTATAACAAATATGAATATACAGTTTTGCTTATTCAATTAGTAATTTTCCTCCAACTTGCTGAGGCCCCCCTGGGACCCCCTCGCGGCCCCCAGTTTGAAAACCACTGGGCTACCCCATCCAACGTGTCGTCCATAGTCCTTGAGAGAGTGGGGTTGTCTTGTCTGGGTATAAATTTCATATGATTAGGTATACAACCAATGTAAGAGATAATTTTTCTCTTTAAACATAAACATAAGACTAGGCTACTGTAAGGAGTGATAATATTTTCTGTCCAAAACTGATCCTCTATAACTGATTGACAGAAAACAGGTTCATAGCCATTGAAGGTTTCTTTAGATGTCTCAAGTGTGGCCCTAAATGCAAGTGAAGTGAGACCACAAGCAGACTACATGAAACAGTACAGTCTGGCCATGGCCAATAGACCCAGCTCAATCAATAAAGGGGGCAGAATCAGCGGTTAAGGAAAACAAACAGGTTGGCAAAGGGGTGGACTAAGGGGTAAAACATATGAGGTATTGCAAGCTGGGAGCATCACTGACTCCTCTACCACAATATATCTACCATAGACTGGTTTAGTTAATCTGACTCTTGCCAGATCCTTGCAGTTCTGCCATGCTCCACCAGAGGCGTTTCGCTCCACACAAGGATCTGGGACTGCTCAATAGTATTTCTGTTTTCAAAAATCCTTTCATATGATGGGATAAACCACTTGTTCATCCCTTTTTTACATGCTACTACATCCACTCACATTGCAACCACTAATGAGAGCGTCACTTGTCTGCTACGTCACATCAATTCAAATCTCACTCGGCGATCCTGATTGGTTCATTATTTCTTGCTGTCTTGAAGGAGTTTGCATTGCCCCTGATTCCAGATCCTTGTGTGGAGCTCAGCAAAGCGCCTCTGGTGGAGCATGGTGGAACTACAAGGATCTGAGGAGAGTCAGGTTATGGTTTAGTGGCCATAGGGACCCACACTCAGGTTATTTTCTCAACCCATTCCCTTCCTTCCTCTTCACTAATTTAGTCTCTTCATACCTACTCTTCCTCTCAATAACAGGCTAAAGAGGGCAGGCTGTATGATGATCCACAGAAGTGGAAGTCTGGTACAACGCCACAGCACTAAACCAGCAATATCCTTTCAAAATTGGATAAATGGTTGCATCTACGGTTACAAGAAAGATGTATTGCATACAGTTTTAAAGAAGTTTAATGTACAGTTTATGCTGAATTTCTTTGTGAATTGTGAATCAAAACAGATTGTCACATCTCCAATTGAGAATTGTTTGGTGCCAGTCAGGCAACAGGCCCTATCAGAGATTATGTGTCTTCTGGTTCTGTGGACTGCACAGTGCAAAATCTGGTGGCTGGTGGGATTAACAAGTGTGTTTATCCATCTTCCATATGACTGTCCAAACTAATTTGCAGTTAATAGATAGTTTACTCTAAAGAGTCGTATAAAGAAAATACGCTACCTCAAATAGAAGCAAATTGAATGTTGCTTTAAAAATTGGATCCTCCAGGATCTTCTTCAGACACCTGTCGTGCCTGCACAGTCAGATTGAAAAGAAACTAGTCCAGTCTGTAACCTTTTTCTTAAAAAGGTGTAATTCCTCATTGTTGCCAAATGTTACATTTCTCATCAATGCTGTGTCAATGATGAAATTAGTACTCGACCTTTCAAAGCGTGGGTTAATGTATAGAGTATACCATGAAAATACACTGTAGCTTCGATAGAAGACTCTTATTCTGTAGAGAAGTAGGTTGGTTCGTGACACAGGAAATGTCTCCGTGATGACGCTTGACGGTCTACGGCCAACACTAGAAAGAACGCAGACGGCAGATTTTGGCCAGGTGTTTGCTGTGGTACCCTGTTAAAGCCAGTGGTCCAAACGACAAGAAGGGGTACGGATAAACACATTTACTGAATGCATGTCTTCTTGGCGTGATTTACTTTGAACCATCTGGATAACCTATCTCCATTTGGGTAGCTTGCTAACCTAGCGCATGTTGCAACCTTGGCACCATGTCTTGCCACGGGTTAGGACTGTATTACTGTTGTAACTACAAGGTTGTGTTTCTCATTATTGTTGACTGTTGATGATTAGGTCTTCGCTGGCACTGATTCGTCAGTTGCCATCTATAAAAACACCATGCACGCATTTAGATGTTCATCCATGTTGCTCTATCATATGGGACAAGATCATGAAAGTTCTGTATAGAGGCCCTCGTTATACTTAATAAGTAACATAATATGTTAGTGGAACAGCTAACTTAAAGCTGTCTACAGTATAATAATGCCAGCTGTTATTGTTGAAGTGCGATTAAGTCTTGGTGGGTTAGTGACAAGCACTCAGTAACGTTATGTTATGTCATGTGTTGTTGCAACATCATTGCGTTGATATCGACATCTCCGAATAGTTTCATACGTGTTTTATGCAACGTGCTGTCAGTGACCGCACGACAGGTGTCCTAAAATAGTATTCATTGCTGGTGACAGTCCTGTGCAGGAGATAATCATGTGATGAGCCACTGCTGTCTGTGAACGTATGTAAGTTAATACAGTAATTGGATGTGTGCTCGGCTACAGCCACAGAGCTCCGCACTCTGCACGTTTACTGGGAGGGAATAACCAACACAAAGTTGCATTTTAGGTGCATTGTGGATGAGTAGTATTTAACACGGAAAGGTGTCTTATTGTAATCAAATCTGCTCATACCCTTTCAAACAGCCTGAATTCTGCCGACGAAGATGGCCACAGGTTAAGAAGTTATCCACGGGATTATGGATAGATTGCCACAATGACAGATGACGCTCTCAGATCTCCATTGTCCCTCAAAGTGGCGGCCCTGCGTGTATTAGACCTGCCTGCCTCCTTCTGCAACTCCCTGGCAGAGGTAGGCCTAATGAGTTAATTAGCCTAAATTGTTCATAGACTCAAACCACATCTGCCACACAAAGGGGACTGGCTAAGCAGAATTGTAATAGATACAGTATTATTCTGTTGATAATGATATTTCTTTAACAAGCTAAACAATGATGACATTTTACTGAACACATTGCCATTAAGTACACTTTGCCATATAGAATATCTATAATGCTCTGCCTTTTCATTGCACCCTCCCTGGCCCGCTGTACATTGTTGTCATCCTTTGGCATTGGTTGTAACATTCCTTCCCTGGTTTGCAGTGCAGAAGTGCACGCATGCCCTGCAGGCACGGCCTATCAGTCCGAGCCAATGCGTTTATTGACAAAGCTCTCCACTGAGCATGGCTGAACTGGTCCATGTTCAGCTGGCAAGCTCCATTGTTTGTGTTGGTCTTGCCACCAAAGGCTTATGCAACAATGGCACCAGCGAACAACCCCAGATGATTAACCGCTAATGAGAGCCTCGTGTTGCATCACAGCCAAAGCTCATTGGTGTTGGGGACGTGAAGGGCAGGTTAGCTAGTCAGTCAGTCAGCCAGACAGTGCAGATCGAGAGCACAGATTGGAGCTGTGGAGTCTTTCTCTCTCTCTCTCCACATGGACTGAATGCTCGAGGCAGACTAATAGTGTGTGCTTGTGGATGATTGGGACCAGCCGAGATGGCACCAGGGCCAGCAGGTGTTTGTGTGGCACATACCCTCCCCAAAGATGTTTTATTTGTTGTTGGACTGGTAGGTCCACTGCTTTTTATGTTTTGTTATGTTGTAGTTTCAGTTTACAATGGATGATGCTGGCTGGCATGCAGTAACTTTCTATAGTTTCAGTTACACTACAGATCCAAATAGTCATGCAATATTAGTTATTCTATGAAAAAGTTTTGTGTACAACTAAGATATTATTTTGAAGACAGCAACAGTTAGTAGACTGTTTTAAGGGAGTTTAAGCATTAGTGGCATAGCTGTTTGCACAGGGTTTCTGTTTTAGCATTCCATATGGCTGTTTGATGTGATACTGCAAATGTAGTGAAAGTAGTTTAGGAATGTAATAGAACATTCCATCATTGTTTTTGTTTCTACCGTAATGGTCTACAATAGTATTGATGAAGGCAAAGTAAAGCTTAAGTGAAGTTGTTCTTAGAATTTTGCACTGAGAGCCACATAGCTTAATTTGTGGTGGGTGGCACACCAGACTTAAACTCAATCTCGAAACCTAAGAACACTTTGTAAGCCGCAACTCAGTTTTAAGCTGTAAATACACTGGCTGTTGCTAGTTGAGACTGTATTTCAATCTAGGTTAGTTCTTATCTGTAGTTCAGATGACCATATAGAGTGCATATGGATGCTATAAGAATCAGCTACAGTGTACTGTACCATCAAAACGACTTTATCTGTCTATGGGCATTGGCCCTTTCTTCACTTGGTGATGTGTCTGATCTCCTACAGGTTAATGTCAGCCCTGGCACAAAAAAGCTGTTTGCTGCCACAGCCTTTGGTGCTGTCTCCCTCCTCTTCCTCGCCCGCCACTTCAAAAGGAGGAAGGGGAAGAAAAAGGCCCAGTCGCCATGGGAACAGGGAGAATATGACTTCTTCCTTGCAGCTCCCCCACAGAAAGGTGATTTCTTATCATTTGCTCCACCACAGCTTTTAGGAACATTTTGTTGTTTTTTTCTCTCTCTCTTTGCTGTAAAGACATATTTCAACCTGCTGTTACTGTGTCAGGGCACTTAAGTTATTTCTGTATTTTTTTTTTTCAGACACGTGTACAGCGGGTAACCGCCAGAATCTCACCCTGCCACTTAACTCTAAAAGCTGCTACCCCTATAACCTGGTTCCTGGTGGCACCCTGTACAGCAAGCTCTCCGGCTCTCTACAGAGCCTAGCCTCGGTAAAGTGCTCATCTCCTTTTGTCCTTTAAAAGCTTGACTGATTAAATATGTATGCTCTTTTATACAGTATGTAAGTGCGTACTACACTACAAGACTTTATTTGTTTTGGTGATACGGTTTAGTCAAGGGGTTTTGGTCGTCTGTAGCGGGTTTATCATGGCCGTTGGGCAAGTGTTACTGGTCACACAGGTCATACTGGTACTGCAGCTCCTGACAGACCCCATTTGATTTGATTGCACCGGCAGGTCAAGAGCATGAACTCCTCCAGCAGCTGCACCTGTGCCAACAGCTCCAGCTGCTGGGATAGAAGTGCGGAGGACCCAGACATCTGTAGCATGGTCAACATCCCTGTCACCACCCCTGAAAACCTCTACCTGATGGGTGAGTCAACGCATGCATTTCAAGTTGGCCCCAGCACCCCTATGGAGCTTAAATTTTTTTGGTTGCTACTGAGCTTGATTATTTTCAGCTGAGTGATTTCTCTGTGTTTCTCTTGCGGAACCACAGGCATGGAGTTGTTTGAGGAGGCTCTGAGACGCTGGGAGCAGGCCCTCACCTTCCGCAGCCGAGAAGCAGAGGACGAAGCCAGCTGCGCCTCGGTGAAGCTGGGTGCCGGGGACGCCATCGCCGAGGAGAGCATGGAGGTAGGCACCAACTACCAACAATCCCACCCGCCCACCCATCCCCGGCCCCTAGTTGCACTGAAAGCTCCACTGATCTGTGATGGCCGTGTCTAACTGTGACTACCTCAAATAATTTTGCAGCAAGTCAATGGTATTGACCTACCATCAGTGGCCTTTGCTCTAAGTGCACTGCATGCTGTGAAGTGGGAAGTGTGAATCACTAGAGAGCTGGACCCCTGCGACTGTTTCGCCATGTGTCTGCGCATGCTGCCAAAATGAAGGGAGGAGAGTGTGGACTCTTCCAAACCAGGGGATTACGACAGGCCACTTTTACTCTAAACAGCTGCTTACAAGTGATTTCCTCACTCTTAAGCCAAAGCCTGATTTAAATAGTATCCATGAGTGCAAGTCAGTGGCTTTGCATGCTGGATGTCGTGCGACCTTAATGAATGATTATGGTGACCGTGCGCAATGGCTGCCGTGCCAAGACGCCTCTTGCTTTTTTTTTCCTAGGCCACTTAAAGCCAAATCACCAATGCAGATCCGAACAGAGGCAAGGGAACGGAAGGCTTTGCATATTGTATGGTGCATTCGCATAGGAGTATCAAAAGTTGTTTTTCACCCACTTCCCAGATCCGGGCAGCTTAAGCCACTATGCTGTTTCTAAAACTACTGTAACTTAATGGACTTTCAGCTGTATAAATAGTCAGGGAAGTGGATCTCACAGAGTGCATCCTAGTGTGAATGAAAGCTGGTTTACGGATGTGGTCATGTTTGACCTCAGTAGAAAATCTTCCAGCCATAACGAACCATAAAGAGCTTGTAGGTTGCCAGAGTGGGAGGACATAAAGATTTAAATAAAGATAGCTTTTTTGTGACAGAATTATCTTTTTGTGTAAATAATACACTTTTCAAAGCTTTTCATGTGGGGAGGGTTTGTTTATGCAGGTATGCAGGCATTGGTCGCAAATCTACGGCTTTTATTACCATGTCCTTATCATCAGTGTATGTGCGCTTCTCTCTCTCTCCTGTTGTAGGACATCATCAGTGCAGAGTTCATCCACAAGCTGGAGTCGCTACTGCAGAGGGCCTACCGACTCCAGGAGCAGTTCGAGGGAGCTCTGGGTGTGTCCGACCCCTCGTCAATCACGAGCAACGGTGAGGAGCTCTCTCGGTCATGAGCACACACAACATCAACAAAGAATAAAAACAACAACTTCATCCTTGATATCAGAGTTATCCATAAAGAGGTGATCGTATCAGGGGTAGTTGTATTTCTTAAGACAAGTTGCACATTGGGTCTTAGTTGATGCTTGTGATCTGTGGATTCAGCGTTTAATCTGTATGATGGTATTATTCAGTGTGATAGCGGAGTATGTTACATCAATACTTTTTGCCAAGCTGTGTGCTCTGTTCAGCCTCACCATTCCCATCACAGCATGGCAAACAGTAAATCTCATCACAGATTATGAATTTTACAGCTTCATTGTCTGGGAGGTGGGTTGCCTCAGTGACGTAGGCTTGTGTAAATGTTCCTTTAGGCATCTTGGATTGGGGGAGCAAAACTGGCAGAACAAATTGTGTGCTAATTATGGTGTGGGTCAGACGTACCGCAATTATGTTGTCTTGTCCTCAGCGCTAGCAACCGTAATCTAAGTTGTGGTCTCTTGCCTTCTGCTGCAGCAGCTGTTGCTTATGGCAACCAGACTTTATGCACTGTGGAATATTAGGGTTTGTGTGTCGCAGTGGATTAACAAGTTCTATCGCCTAGGGCAACAAATTTCAAGGGGGCATTGCAATGTAGTGTATTTGTTTCTTTATTATTCTTGTAGGTTTATTCTTTATTCTTTAAGGATAGAGCCGACTCTGCCAATGGCCATCATGAGTACGGCCTCAAGCAGAGCTCTAACTAGGCTTCTAAAAGTGCTAAATACTGTCAGCTCGGGTCACCAGTGGCGTTTACCTTCCACGGCTTATCCTCTTTTACTCTTCCGCTTCTCTGGGCTTCACTCTGTATGGTGCCAGAAGGGATGCCGATAAACCGGCACTAACGACACCATCCAGTACTGATATTCTAAGGCACTATCAATGCCAGAATGCCGTAGGTACCATATTGCGTCTTTCCTTTAGTTGTGTTATTTCCATGTCTGTTTTTGATAATGAAAACGGAAAAAAGCATGAAAACATGCATCTTTTGGTTCTTTTTTGGTCATGTTAATACTTGCCACGTTTACATTGGGTGTTGAGAAAGTTGTCATCGATGTGGAAGTACATCAAATCAATTATTTAAATTGATTAAATTAAAATAAGTTCAATTGGTGTGTTTGTTTATGCTGTGGTATCAATTTGGGTGTCAGAATCATTAAATTTTACTGGTATTGGTATTGGCAACTATACATATCTATACGTACATCACAACCAGCGAACATGATGACTGGTTCACGGGAGGTTGGAGTTGGGCTACTGTATGTATGTCTAGGAAAGTACCTCTGACTTGCTGAGGCTTCAGCAAAGACATTTTTGAAATCAATCCTGTTTAAATACCACTGGTGACGAAGTGACCCGATGTGAAACCTGAGAGGCTGAGAGACAAGTCAGCACAAGTTCGCACGTGTGTTGGTACGTGCATGTTTTTAACTGTAAGCCATTTTCTGTCACTTTGCCAGACAAACACACCGATATCTCGGGCCGAGATGACTTGGACGACTCCTGTCTGAAGGATACCATGAGCATAGCCTCCACCGACTCCTTCGTGTCTGCTGCTGAGGTGAGAAGCAGCACCCGTACACACAGGTCTTCACTCATGGACATACAGCTGTTCAACAGCAGCCCTCATGAAGCCTGAGTGCAGTTACACAGGAGCAAGCGGTGGTCACACACCAGCACAGTGTGGATGCATATGAGTGTGGAAGACTTGAGGGCAGGAAAGCAGCAAAATTGTCTTGAGTCAACATCCCAGCAAGCGTCTGGAATGTCCTGGTAAAGTCACAAGGCCTGTCTCCTGTTTGGCCTCCTCTGGCCGTTGGACTAATAACTCGGCAGATAATCTAAAGCAGACTTTGGAAGCAGACGACTGTCTGGCTGCCAGCCGTGTCGTCGCTCATTAGCGTAGGTCATGGACCTGTAATCAGCCCTCCCCGTGCCCAGCTAACCTCAGACACCTTTAATCCATGCCCACGCAGAGCACCAACAACCTTGCCCTGTCTCTGTCATTGTCTATCACTGTCTTCCAAAGGGCATTCTAACTGATTGTGTTAGCCAGGTACATTCACTTGGCTGGTATGTTGACTTAGAGTGAGATGGGTTTTCTGTTAGCAGTCATGAATTTGTGGTTACATTAGGCTAGAGCTTGCTGAGTGTTGTTGATTGGAATGAGAAAGTTTGATGTAACTTAAACCAAACCCCCTAACACTACCGGAAAAGGGCAAAGAGAACTAGCCCTGAGTTTCCTCGCCCTCATTTGTTAGCGTCAACGGTCATTTCGGTGTTCGGTTCTAGTTGTGTTGAATTTTCTTATTCCTCTCCCTGACGAGAGCACTTAACAGTAGCGACTTCAAAGACCCCACCCAGAGATGTGGATTGATTTACACTGGCCTTTCCCTTCAACATTATTTGTCACACACAGTTTGGTGGGGGTTGCTGTCACTTACACAGTTGGGTCTCGGTTAGTGTTCTGCAGTCTGGTTGTTCTCCTTCTGCGCGGGTGGGGTGCTGTGGAGTAGCAGGCAAAATTGGGTCACAGCCAGAGAGAGGAGAGCTGCAGCGGAGGCTATTAATAGCCAAGGCACATGCCTACATGTTTACAGTGAGCGTGTGTCAGCTTTGAGACGTGAGACCGCTGCAGTTTTCACTCGGGTGGAGAATGACAGAGGGAGATCCTGTGTGGATCGTTCAACCCTGTACAGTGTGTTTGAAAGTTTTTAGACCTTTTCAGGTTTTCCACTTTTTTGTTGCATTTAATTGTAAATGGATTGATTGTTTGAAATAAATTAGTTGAGCTTTTTTCTCCTTAATCAAGTGTAACACACTATAGCTCACAAAGTTGAGTTGTTGTTTTTTTTGTGATAGGCGCACATTAAAAACTAGATAAATGGCCCTCAGTGGAGCATATACCTCACACAAGGGCCTCATTTCTGTACATATTCTACAGTATAATGGAAGGGGAGGTTTTGGCTTTTTCCTCTCTGGCTGTAGTTGGCATTAATGAGATGATTCTCACAACTTTGCTGACTCCACACACATGCCACTGGGCTTTGTGCCTAACAGTCGTAGCTCTGTTTCACCAAACTAGAGGTTTAGCCTCGTGTGATCTGAGGGCTGTTTAGGGAGCTTTCTGGCCAACTACCAGTGTGTGGTCATGTGGCTGATTGTTGGAGCACTCAAGTGATGGTTGTCCTTCTGTACACAAAGGAATTCTCGTGAACCTAGATCATAGTTCCTAGTAGGCTTTCTTAAGAATTCTTGGTAACCTGACAAAGAAAGGCCCTTTGGTTGCACAAGCACAAACTTTTCGTAGGTGCTTTAAGGGAAGGGTTTGAATATTTTTTTATATTTATATGATATTTCTGTTTCTGTTGTTTTAGAATAAATAAACACTCACTCTGTTGTTGCCTATTGCATCATGTGTCGAATGAGTTGTGGGGTGGGGGGGGTTGATTTGAAACCTGGTTTTAGAAAAGTGGTCTTATTTTTTCAAATGTGAACAGTGCTGTTGCATCTGTTGTAGCCCATTCCATATTAACTTTTTGAAGCATACACTGAGGGAGTGGAATGCTTCAGTTGGGTGTCTAATACTGCCCTGCTGTTGCTCAGGGATTTGTTGTCGACAACTCTAGCCCGTGTCCATTCTCGTTTATGTCTGGTTCTCTGTGAAGGTGACCTGTAACTTATACTGTTCAACTGGCTGACATGTTGTACATATCAATATGCTTTGTTCATATGCCGCTGTTAGTGCTCCAATGTCCAACAATAGCTTGTTTGTTTCCCTTCATAAATCATGCCTGTTGCTCAAGGTATTGTGACATACTGTGTCTGTATTGGAGAGGATGTACATGACCAAAGACTGGGTCAAGAGAGTACTGCACGTACAACCTGTGTGATCCACATGGAGTGAGTCTATTATATATCAAGCGCTGTAGACAGATAACTCTAAGCGAGAACTGCAGTAGGGAGAGCACTGCACGTTCTTCATTTGTTCCAAACCTGCCCTCAGAAGAACGCCATGTTCCAACTCATGGCTCATACCGACTTTGGGCTTTTCTCCGCAGCTGTCCGAACACCGAGAGCTAAGGAGCGCCTATGCTCTGGGCACGCTCTGCCACTACCCGTTCTATGACGACGCGCTGCAGTTGGCCGAGGAAGGCAAGATCTCCTGCAGAGTTCTAAGGTATGAAAAACAGTGCACAGGTCCTTGACTACAACAACACAAAGTGCAGATATCCTGTGGAAAAGGGAGAAGAGATTTAGATGGCTCTTGAGAATATGTCCTAATTAAAAAAAAAGAGTTATATGCAGTGACGGGCTCACTAAAGAGGCTAAAACTAAACATGGCCGAATGGAGATCCTTCCCCTAAGATAAGTTGTTTCAGCCTCACCTGTTTTGACCAGTTGCATAAACTGAGCTCAAGGCTATGCCATTTCCACCATCAAACCTTGGTCATAGAATGTGTTGCACTGTTGAGCCATGTGACTTTAAACATGGCTCTGAGTGAGGATGACGTCTCTTCCCACACGTCAGGCCATGAAATTTCTGCCCCGATAGATAAGCCCCATACCAGTTGACTGTAAGTGCTGTTCATGTCAAGGCTGTAAGACCATGGCTCAGCCATGAAGCCACGACGCCGGTGCACGCAAGCTTACACAGAAGAGCCGTTGAGCGCTGGAGTGCTTATCATTTTACAAAATGCCCATCCTCTGTTAAAAGTTCAACTTAAAACACTGCCAATGTATTTCCAAGCTGTCTCTGGCTGCCATATCAACATAAGAATAAAGCCTCGGGGAGTCTTCAAAAAGGTTCATTCTGAGGCACTCGAGGACAGGGTAATATAAAAAGTCTTTATTGAACTTGGCTATCAATTAAAAGTATGCCAACATGTTTCGGCCACTGCAGCCCTCTTCAGGGCAAACCTCGGGAGCATTAGAAAATGTTTTTTTTTCGGGAGGATGTAAAACAAAAAGCATTTCCAGAAGCATGGACAATTAATGTAGAATCATATTATGTGCTCAGTGTGTGCTCCCACAGTTCTGTCCGCATAGTGAAGGATTTTCCGAGGATTGGTGCCCTGGTCAGTGATGCGCACTGATTTCCTGTCGCTGTTTGTTATTGTCCTCTAGGACTGAGCTGCTAGAATGCCTTGGAGACACAGACTTCCTGGCAAA
>JASCQY010000080.1:10862526-10875473 GCA_030264315.1 Sardinella tawilis | reverse complement strand
TGCAACCATCTGAAATTCCACATCACCAAAATACTCTGGTTGGTGTGAGCATAACCACCAGAGAGCCCCATTAAAATCCTTTGATCCCATTGGCTGGGTGAATGAGGGGTGAAAGCCATTCTCCTCTCAGGATGCCATTACATTTCTGGAATAAGAGAACAAGGGCGAGACTGTGGGTGGTGGTGGGGTCTGGTCTGTAGTTCTATTCTTATTCTCATTATCTTTCAGCAACTTACTCTGTCTCTCTCTCTCCCTCTATCTGACACCATTGCGCACATACAGACACACACGCACACACGCACGCACACACACACACACACACACACACACGAGATAGAGTAATTACTTGGTTACAGTGATGCTGTCATTGTGATGCCAATGTCTATAACACGACACACACATAAACCAAACTGGGCCAGCATTTCTCTGATATGAATAAGGGGCGAAGACACTATGGGTTTTCTCATTTCATCACCTTGCAATCAAACCAAACCCCCACTGCCTTCCCTTGTGCAGGGTGACATCTTGTGGACTATCTCGTGGACTACTGCCTGTATGCCTTAGGGGCCGCAGAGGTGAGGCAAGGGGAAGCAACAATGCAAAAGAGCGCAGAGAGGTTCTCCCCAAAACACACCACTGAATAAAACCCTGCACATATCGATACCTTGTCATTTACATCAGTAAATACGTACTCAATTCCACATGAACAGCTATTGTTTTACACTGCTTACAGTACGTGCCAGAGGGCTGATTCAGTCGATATACAATACATGTACATGGAGTGTAAAATCTATGTTTCACGGCTGTGTTTCAAGCCTTTTTCTTGTCTGTTTCTCCACAGATTATCATGCTCGGCGACAGAGCTGTGAATTCAAGGGGGGATGTTTGTATTCCCAGAGAAGCAGACGTCCCTAGGCAGTGCTGTGTGCTTACACACATATCAGAGGGGCGACATCAGCACAGAAAATGATTGTGAAACCTCCGCTCTCCTCTCCCACCCTTTCATCTGTGACGTAAGCGGGCAAAACTGCTGCATTCCTTTCACAGGCGCTCGTCTCCACCGGCCTGGGAGGCTGTAGCCTACTGATGGAACCGCTGCTGGTGCCGCCGCTGCCGCCGCTGATGTGTCTGAAAAAAGCTGAGGCACGGGGGGAGACAGCCTCAATCAAAAAAAAAACGACGGCGGGCATCTCGAGCCCACCATGTTCTCTAGCGCTCTTTTTCTCCCTCTCCTGCATTCCCCAGGTGGTCCGTCTGCTGGGAGGGAGCGCCTCTCGCCGGCGTCTCTTGGCGGCCGCCCGGCCATCTGTATCAGTAAATAACAGCTGCCGGTCTCCTCGCCTGCACCCGCGCTTCGCCGGGTTCCCCGAGTGGAGGGGTGGGGACCGGTAATCCGCGGAGGGATAAAACCCAGAACAGCTGTGTCACTCATGGATTCGGCTGCTGTGGCCGCCGGCCACACTTTGATAGACTATGTTTTTCTTTTGCCTTTCCCTCTCTCTCTCTCTCTCTCTATTTATCCCAGAGCACCTTCTTGTGGTGTTCTTGCCTCTGTAACCCTTGGTAACACCTTTCCTTAATGTCCCCCCCCCCCTTTTCCAGTGGGTGTCTGCAGTGCTTCAGTAAAAATTAAGAGGGTATTTTTTTCTCACCTCAGTTCAATCTAAAGCAAAAACATTGTGTAGGACATTCCGGCACAGTTCTGCAGCACCTCTGATTGGTCTATGGCTCCTTTCTACTCTTCAGCTCTTAAAGTATTACCAGCAGACATGTCAAAGTCTATGCGTGTATGTGAAGTCATGGCCATGTTTCATAAATCATCAGGATTTTTTTTTCTGATCAGTATGTCTGGCAACACCACCCACCACTCCACACACACACACACACACACACACACACACACACACACACACACACACACACACACAATCCATCAATAATCTAAACCATGCACATCCTCTGGTCCGTGCCTGTCTGTTTGGGGAATCTCACCTTACTTCAGAGTAGACACACAATCCAGGCAAGGCTGATGCTCAAGATACCTTCATCTGAACTGAAGGGACTGAATATAGATTAGCGAGGGCTCAGTGGAAACTCAAGATGCATCCCTGACACAGGTAACTCGAGACACAAGGTCATGCAGAAACTCAATGGAAATGGGAGAGCTGATGTTTTCCCCCCTCTCCTGCAAGCAATAGACTTCACCCAGCAATAGCGCTACTGCATCAATTGGTTGTAATGATTTTTGAACACATTTTTCTTTACAGTGGGCATCTTTCTGTCTTTCTGTCCATTTATCTTCTCTCCCTCTTTTCTCTTCCTCTCTCTCCCCAATCATGTTATATTTTTCCTCACACTTCACTTGGAAATGAAAGGAAGCTATGCCAATAGCCTGATGACCTCAGTTTAAATTCAACACAGGGAGCTACAACAAGTTCTGATTTTTTTTTATATTTTTCAATGTCTTTTCTATTTCTTAAGGGTTGCACTGGGCAGAAGATCCTTCACTACCACTCTGCTTGAACTCCGAGAAACAAAATACAGTATGCCGCTAATGCAGGTTGATACATAACAGTCAGATAAAAAGCTCGACATCTCCTTCCTTCAACACTCTGGTCTGGAACGAGCGGTAATGTGGAGATGGATAAGAATCATATTTGACTGAACCTCTAAGGGGAAAAAAAAACTTTTCCATGTAGCCCTCGACAAGAGATTTATTAGAGGAACACCTTCCTATCTGTGATACAGACTGAAGCTCTAATGCGACAATCAATCAGTGTCTATCTCACATGGCTGTTAATGTGCTTGCTAGACTGGGCTCAGCCTCCCCTCAGTGGCTGTCTGAGAAAGAGAGGGAGCAAATTTAAACTTAATACTTTCATTAGGAAATAGGCTTTTTAATTGAATTAAAACACTTCACTGATGAAAGGATGTGGTGCATTGTACATAAATTGCAAAACACGGGTGAGATATAAGCCGCAATGAAACTGTTCTGGTTGACACATTAGCTGTCTCTTATGCGGGTTATGACACTTTTGCCAGCAGAGTGTGATATCATAAAATCCTCTGAGCAAAACTCTCCCCCAAAACATTATCCCTTAAGAACACACATAGCTGGACCCCTGGGTACACAGTAAATCAAATCTATTCCTGCAGTAAATCGATAACGGCAAAGTTTGTCTCTGCGCACACACACACACACGCACACACAAAATTACACACACACCCTACACATACAACCATCCTTACACACACACACACAAACCATTACATGTACCCCTACACATTTACACACACCTAGAAACACACATGGAGTTGGCCCGGAGGGTCTCAAATATCTCCCATCACCCCCCCCCCCCCACACACACACACACAGATTTTGACCATTAACTGAGGTCTGACCACTTTCTTCTCATTTCATACATTCCATTCTTGTGAGAATAACACTCACTCTCTCATGTCATTACCTCATCTCATGTCTGGAGGAACTTAAGGAAATGAACAAGGATAGATTTAATGCTCAACACTGCAGCATCCTAGACCAAACACCTTAATGCATTTCAACATTGCCACTGTGCAGCACGTCAAATACAGCACTAATTCAACAGGGACTAGAGTCATTCGTGCTGAGAGGTTTAAATCTCTAAAGGCTATTTCCTTTCCTTTTTCTTGCCCGACCCTTCCCCTGGCCTCTGTTGTAACGTTCCATGAAAACGGGGAAAGCGTTGGCAGTTTTGTGTTTGTTTTATAGCACCTTACAGGTGTGGGTAATTAGCTGCCTTTTTAAGGGCCCTTTAGGGGAAGAGCCATCTGTGGTGCACACCACTGCACAAGCGCCTGCTCTCACCTGCCCGCAGGAAGGCCAAATACAAATTCATTTCTGCAGTCCCACTGTCCCACATCTTCTCCTCATCAACCAGACAGACTCATTAGACCAAGCATCTGCTGCTGTCCAAATGCTGCAGCCTACATGCAGGATCTCTCTCTCTCTTAATCACACATACACACACACACACACACACACACTCTCTCTCTCTCTCTCTCTCTCTCTCTCCCCCTCACTCCAACTATCCCTGTGACTCCATATCAACAACACTATCCAGTGCGCCCATATCACCTTGGATGAAATCAGTGCAGCCCAATAAAAATAAAGGCAACAAATCATGGCACGACAAGAATGTGCCAGTTGATCCAGCTACTGAAGATGCTGCAAGGTTCTACTGGTCGACCAAATTGCATGGTATAAAAACACCACCAGACATGCAGTATCACAAAAGCAGAGGTTGCTATGGTTATTTACAGGATTTTTGAATTATTATCAATATTTCAAACATTCTAATAAAAGCAACAACCCCCACAATGTGTCCCTTTACTGGTCATGCCAAAGGCTCTCTCTTTTTATTTCGATAAGCTCTGCTTAGTCCTACCTCAATTATATCAGCCAAGATTATCTTGAGGATTTAAATGCAAGCATGGCAAAGCTTCATAAATTTTTAATCATGCTCCTCTATACTTAGGCCGCCAGTTGGGCTCAAATTCCCGACATTCAGCTGAAAACCCCATGGTTTTGTCCCAAGGACACAGCAGCCACTGGATACCATTCAACAAACCAGTGCCAGGCCCCTTAAAAATGAAATAAATGCACATAGTACTTTCAGCATTCCCATTGAATTTGCAATCCCATAACGCATTCTGTCCTTCACCCCTTCTGACAGAAGATGGTACGATGCAACACCAGAATCATAGCAACCATTCTCAATATTGCTTCTCTGTATCATCCTTGTCATTCAGAAACAAATCAGAACTCACAGTAAATTGTGCTCAATTGTGAGTTTTTCCTCCTAAAGCAGGTTTAGGATAAACAAATTGGAAATTCACTGTAGAAAGATCTGTTCACTGTTTCATAATGTTAATTTAACCTCCTGAAAAACAATCTATTTTTCACGCCTCAATTAAGTTCAATTAAATATCAACTTAATATCTTAAAATACTGTGCTGCCATTCAACTTTCCCTGAGGCAGGGTAGGAGTGGGTGTTGTAGGATCAGCTAAAAATGTAGTAAGGTCTAATTCATATCTGTGAAACAAAGGGACGACTGATGTAAGGAGCAGCATTTTCCTCTGGAAATGTTCTTGGTGTACTTGTCTTGAGATATTACACAGGTAGAAATTTAAGAGAATGTAACACAGCACTGAGAAACTCAGAAATGGCCAGCAATGGCATATTTGAACAAAGCCAGGTTGTGATGTCACATACACAAAATCAACGAGCCATTTAGACAGACAATTTTAATCACCAGCCTAAATGTACGGTGGGAAATGGGCTTGATTGCAAATTGCATTTGTGCTTATTTTTAATTATCAACTAGTTGAATACATTCTATTTTAAAATCCCAGAACAAGGTTTGATTCTTCCACTCTATGACCCCTTTGTTAGAGAAAGTAGCCTAATAAATATTATTTGCACAGTAAGTGACATGTTGAGATACTTTGCTGGCAAAGTCACCCACCACTCTCATCTTCTTTTCTGAGCATTCTATACCTTAAAAAGAGGAACTTCAACTCTACATCAGTGGAGCAGCATCAACACCTCCTCTGCCCACAAAGTCCTCAGTGATAAACCGACAGTGGCTCGAGGTTTTCATTTCTCAAATCAATGGCCCATTTCATTGAAATGCAATCCCTCCTCTGCTCTTGCAGCTGGAGGTGAACAGTCCTCTATGGTGCCTGCTGACAAACAGTGATCTATCATAAACAACAGGGCCTTGAGATTAAAAAAAAATAATAATAAAAAAACCTGTATATGCCATCACCACATCCTCAACCGACCTTGTCTCCAAAAACCCTGAGATCCAGACGAGCACAACAAGGCAATGCCAAGTAAACAGACAGGTATCAATAATATAGCACATACAGCGATATTGACGGTTTAATTATAAATCAATTGATTTTTGTGGCGGTGGTAGTGTGGCAAGGGGTACATTAGTTGCATTTTTAATGCAGCAGCTATGGGGGAAATCCAAATGACTAAATACAGTCGGGCAATTATTATCAATCCCTGACAAAGCCTCCGTGGATGCCTCTCAGGCTCTCGAACATGTAATATGTCAGAGGTGGCGAGGACGCTGGAGCCGAGTGCAGCATATGTTTGCTTCATAATGATGTTGAGTTTGAGCTGCAGTTGAGCAGGGCCAGATGGTACCTTCCACTCCACGTTTTGAAGTACTTATCTTTGCCAAAACAACGCAATTACTTTCTATGGCACACTGTAAAATATGTGCACTTGAAAAGCTGAAGACGACACCTTGGTGATGTGATTTTGTGGACCTGAAAACACTTGAATGCCTCAGGAGTGGTGCTCTCGCTCTGCTGAGGTAAGAAAGGAGGGATCATAATCTGCGCAGTGCTAAGAGTGAAAGATTCAAATCAGCCCTCAAGTGCTCCTTAAAAGACTGTCTGCATGCTAACGGGCTAATCTATCCTCATGTGCCAGGGTAGCATGATGCAGCATTACCTGGCAAAGCATAAAATCTTCATGTCACACCGAGCATCTCTGAGCATCTGTCTGTATTACCGAAACACACACACACACACAGACACACACGTACACACACACAGAGACTCTCCTTATGTCTCTATTTGGTTCCAGCCGTTGGCATGTCAAGCATCCAATGAAAAGTAGATTAATTTAGTAATTAAGTAATTCCAGACTAAAATATAACCCTATAACACTCCAGAGTCATCAAGTGTGTAAATACACTTGGACTAGAGATTACTGCAGGACTTTTATGAGAAGTTCACTTACTGTATCTGCTATGCGACATTTCATTCCATTCCATTAAGTCAATGGGCACAAAATCTCAAAGGCTGTAATTTCCCAAGGTCAAGGTCAATGAATCAAAGCCCATCATGTTTAACCTCTAGTTGAGTTTCTAAACCAGTTCAAACAAAAGTGAGACACAAAATACACACAAAAAAAATGTTGCACAGAAAACCTCTTAAAACTAACCTTCCTAAGGTTAATTAAGTCAAAGGACTGTTCTTTTTTTTAACTCTTCTTCAGCTACACTATTAGGAAACCAAATGACTTTTTGCATACATACTGGACTTTAAATACTGAAATTGAATTGAATTAATATGAACCCAAATGAGGAGGAATATAGAAACATCTGATTGGCCTTAGTGATCTTTTCTGCATTAACATTATGGTAATAAGCAGTTCACCGCAGTGTACTACGAAATTCATTATTCAGCCACCAAGTCATTAAAAAACAGAATGTTGATTATACCTTATACTACTATTTTTCATATAAAATTCTGTAGCATTCAGGGGAAAAAAGTATTTTGCTGAAGCAGTGAAAACGAAAAACAGCAGTCAACACAATGTGAAGACATGAACCGTAATGCGATGCCTGGCTGCTGGAACTCAGGCACACACCCATGCGGAAGTCCCTACTCACAGTGGTGAAATTCTCTGCACCGCACTCCCTTCCCCGATACTTGCAGTCCAGAAGCATCTCGTCTATGTTGTGGCTGGTGCGCTGCACGAACTCCAGCATGTTGAAGGTCTTGCTGGGAAAGAACTTGCCCTCCTCCACGGGCTGCCCCAGAGCAGCCATGAAGTCATCGAAGTCGGCCTGCTCCACCCCGAGCAGCCCGGCCATCCAGAACAAGTCGTTCCTCCGCATCTTGGACTTGCGGAAGCTGTTGTAGTTGCAGATGGTGATGGCGGGGAAGTACATGACTGGGCTGTCCATCTCGTCCAGGATGGTGACGTGAGGATACTGGTAGTACTGGATGATGGCGCCTGCCACTTGGTACAGAAATATGGAAAGAGAGGAGAGGAATGCGGCAGCCCAAAGCAGCCGGCGGATGGTCACACCGCCCGGCAGGAAGATGTGACTGAGGCCATGGAGGGTGCAGTTGGCCCCAAAAACGGTGATGTCCGACGGTCGAGGCTGTTCATCCTCTTCGGGGGTACCCATTGCCTCAGGAGACAGAAGCGATCCTAACCAAGCGGCGTTACTGCGTTGCGGTCCTCACCCTTGTCCTTAATGCTCAGAAGCAACTTTTCAAATGGACTAGGTTACAGAGCATGGTCAAAAATGTACTGGTGACTGACTGCCAGATTCCGGTGTCTCCATAGCGCCCCAAAGGGAGAATTGTGGGAAGAGGGGTGGGTCTTTCATGAAGCCTGCACAGGCCAAGCGATTGCTGACAGGGTCGCTTCCATTGCACACTCTTGGAGGGCAAAGAGAGATGAGGCAGAGATTGGGTTTCCTCGGGGGTTGGCCTTGCACCAGCACTGGACTAAGGAGGGTGGGGCCCGTGAAATAGAGACCCAAACTACACAGCACAATCATGTCCAATCAATAAGAATATGAGAAAGGAAGTACAGACAAGCACAGTCACAAGAATTACCAAAGCTGTGCTAGTCTGCATGTGTGCATTCAGTAAAGGAACACTAGCATGTGTGCATTCAGTGAAGGAACAATCATGTTAGCATGATCTTGTCCCATCTGTTAGACATATACTGAGAGATCTTGGTAACTAATAACTTAGCTCCTATCGTCAATATATATAGTAAGAGGAGCTAAGAGGCAGTGGTGGTCCTTCTGTGAGGAACTTGTCACAGACCACGCCCTGATGAAGGCCATGTTTGGCCGTCAGTCGTCATTTGCAGTTTTCTTTTTTTTTTTCTTTTTTTTTTTTAAATCAGATTCCTTGTCTGTGCACAAGAGTGCCTGGAGCCAGCTAGTCAAGTAGTCAATGCATATGTAATCTGAATGGATAAGCTCCAAGAGCACCTGCGATTTTGTCTAGTTCCCCTCTATAATTATGGGCACTTGGCTGTTTTATCCATTTATCTGTGGCGAACCTGTTTACACATCACATACTGCTACCAGCACTGCTACAAACTTTAGTTGATTTGGTATGAGTCTTACGTTCAACAGATTTTAGAGACTATGACAAATAGATACATTGTGATAGACCACAAAGTAAAAGACTTTTTGGCCTGAAATAGTTGGTCTTTGACTCAATTCTTTATCAAAGTTATGATTTGGCAAAATAAAAGAGCTAATCAATATGTGATCAATAACACATTCGACTCTTTCAGTTGATTCATGCTTATTGATTACACTATCATATGACAAATGGCTTAAGTGATCAATACCTTTCCCCATTTCAAGCAAGCGTTCTTGTGATGGTCATTTCCTGCAACTTCATGAGATCAGATTAATTGTTTGATATTGAAATATCAAATAGAGTGAACTGGACTTTTGCCCCTTACCTAATTCACATTTTCTCCAAGCGATGTACTTTTTTATGTAATTCAATTAGCCTCTGTGAAGGAAGCCATTAACACTCTAAAAGAGAGGAGTGATTTATCACAGGTCCTGTGGTTGAATTCCATGTTGGGGCACTTCACAGAGGCATCTGTTTCAATATTAGATTGACTTATGCAAATATGTATTCACAGAAAAATGATTCCAGGTTTAAACGGAGTCTGATCTCATCTGTTAAGAGTCCCCCGCAGGCATAATGCATATGAATGCGTCTTTTCTCACTTGCCAGCTCCCAGGCTAGACTACAGAGTGCCGCTTTCCTCAGAAGCCTCACCAGCTACAGTACAGGAGTTCAGGATACAGCAGGCTGAGTACCGATTAATGAGATAGACACTGCGGTTTCAATCGCACATATTGTACTGCTCTTGTTAGAAAACCAAACTGCCTAAAGCAACTGACATACTCTCCTTACTCTCCCAGATACAGTATGACTGAATTGATCCAACAGTAAATTGTATAATCACTGACCTTAATCTTTTGACCTGCTGTAAGTCAAGGAGTTAGAATGCTTAAGTCTGCTTAATGCCATTTTACACAGGCTACAGACAAATTCAATTTAATGATCAAGACTGCTGTTAATGTTTCATAAATTAATTTCTACTATGTCTCATAGCCTTTAGGCAGTAGAAAATACACAATTCACCGCCCTAAATGTAATGTTACATGGAGATTGGAGGTGACTTCTCTTTTGCTAAAAAAGCTGGCAGGACCCCTCTCTACAACCTCTTGTGTGAAGCACTTCTTGCACATTGAATAGCACTGTGTCTGCTATAGATAGATAGGTGGACAGATACTTTACTATCCGTAAGGAAATAAATGCACAGTTTTATGTGCTACATTATTATACATATTATAGGGACACAGAGGGCTGAGCGCTGTCAAAGCAGAGACCATGGAGGTGACTTTTCTTTGGCTACCACCAGACTACCAAGCTGTCAGGACTGTCAGCTCCGTTTCACTAAACACACCCTCCACAGCAGTTAGACTCTAGACACACATCAGTACGCCGCTTGGGCAAGACTGTCAACTTGTGTCCAAAACTGCTAACCATACAAGGAGCATCAAGGTGGCAGTTAGCACATCATAATATCAGGGCTCTGCTGGTTCTGTGATGTTAGTTAAACTAGCAGGCCCACCACAACCAGACACTGAGGACATGTGAGTATCCAGCAAGTGTTATAGGATGTCTGCCTATTTTCCTCATGTCAACCCTAATGCAATTACAGTACAGTATGTCCTTAGCTGCTAACTCCCTTTTATCACTCTGTTTTTCACATACAGTATTTGACCCATCTCCTGTTCTGTCACTTCCACCTGGAATCTCCCATAATTTACAAAGCCAAAACTTCTTTATGAGTTAGTCAATTTACACACGTCCCTGCAAAAAAAAATCTCCTGGATTTTTCTACTCAAATGTTGGAAGGTGTGTATAATATGTCACATCAGGACTTTAGCTCAGTAGAGAAGTGTGCAAAAACCAAGTAGGCACACACCCACACCTTTGATAAGAAAAGCAATCTCCCTACTGGGTCAGTCACCCTGAAGCTGCCAGTTGAACCTTTCTAAGCCAATTATTCCCCTTACAACAGCAGTGGCTCATTAGCTTCACCCCTAACCGGCTAGACCACATCCAGTGGAATGTTTTTAGACCACAAACGCAGTGTGCGTGGGATGGCAGGGTGAAGTTACTGCTGTGTAGCACATTGGCCCCACAGTGACCTGGTTAGACTGCAAAGCAAGCACAACGAGTCCCTCGCTAAGCTACATCTGGAGCGACTAGAAATGGCAGTGTTTGGTAGCCAAAAGCCTAATGTCTACTGAGGAAAATACTGTGTCTGCCCACTAAGTTTCCTGCAGAGAAATACATGTAGTTCAATGTTTTGAACCCAGGATAAACCAAAGGGCAATATTGAGGCTGCAGGTTAAAGACCAGTGGCTTTTAGTATCCGCACCAATCAAAAGAAGTATGCAGCCAGACTTTGCTGTCCTTGAGAGAAACAATGGCCAATATCACACCAAGAAAATACAGCTTTGATGGCAATTTAAGTGGATTAACCAAAATCTAGAATGCCTGACCTTGCAAGCAATTACACAAGCCATTTAGCTGTTTACAGGGTTGAGCTGAACGACAATTAGTGTTTTGGATGACAAAAGAACGCCAATGGCAGTGCGATGCTACAGACTGCCCGGGAGCAAATTGTGTTGGAGAAAATAAATTACATTCCCCATGAAATCCCTTTCTGGCTTGACCAAATTAATTTGCTCTGGCCACACAATTCCTCACGTCAGCGTAGCATACGTCTGAGGGATTCAGGAAATCAGCAAAGCGAAGCACGCTTTTTAAGGATGGGATTTAGACATGTACTTAATATGCTACTTCCACCACATCAGCAACTTGGCATGTCAGCAACCTTATCCTAACGCCAAATACCACTTCCCCGACTCTGGGAACCAAGCGCTGCATTCACACGTGTCAAGATTACTGATCTCCTCCGAAGCCTCCAGCTGCCCTTTCATTAGACACTTTATATCCCTGACATGTCAAGAGATGTCAGAGCTACTCAGAGGTAGCGCACTCTGGAGGTAGGAGCTCTGGACAATTAGGTGTGGAGCTCTGAAGGCCATGCTTCCACTGCTCATTTTACTTGGAGGAGATGCAGCATCCAGACACCAAGAAGTGGACTCTGGTGTCTGACAACCAATCTCTTGTTGAGCTGTAGAACAGCCAGGTCTGTAAATGGTCAGAACTCACAGAGCAAATGAGCTGGAAGGATGGATGCACTAGATGGATGTTTGTGTGTTGACATTATGATGTTTTTGTTTTTTTGTAATTATGACTCTCATAGAATCACGCAATATCAAATGACATGTTACATGTATCAGCAAAGATGAAACACATTGCTTAAGTATGCTTGCAGCATTATTCATTATGGCACCTCTTGTTAAAGCATGCAAAAACATTACCTGTCACAATAGTTTTTCAATATCTGTGTCATCATTCATCATTTAAAGGTACATCAGGAAAGCCTGCAATTTTTTTACCTACAGAGCTTCCACTACAGTCAATTTAACAGGCAATTAAAAAAAATAAAAAAAAATAAAAAAAATAATAATAACAATGAACAAAAAATCTCACCACCACATGTGGATTTGTTCGCAAAACAAAGAATGGAACAAGCAATGATAATTTGGTAACACTTTACTTTTTTGACATTAGAGTGACATTAACCGATCATGAACATGACATGACACGTCATGAATGTGTAATTTAATTGTCATTCGGTTTTTGTCATGTCTGAACCCCAAACAGTGTCAACTTTACATTATAAAAAAAGAATGACACTGAATGACAACAGTCATGAACATTAAAAAAGTGTTATTCATGTTCATGACACGTTTATGACATGCTCATGTCACTCTTATGTCAAAAACGTAAAAAGTAAAGTGTTACCGATAATTTTTTAGGAGTTACGCTGACTTATAAGGTAAAAAAAACAACAACAAAAAAATGTGATTTCGGTTTTATTAAAGGAGAGGTTCGGTGTGATATGGACCTGGGGTGTATTGTAACATGATAACGAGTTAAGACATATGTCAAATA
>JASCQY010000080.1:10849518-10861824 GCA_030264315.1 Sardinella tawilis | reverse complement strand
ACTTTGAAAATGCACAGATAGTTTATTAAAAACACCGTTTATACAGACAGTACCTTCAGCGAATTTTCCGGGCGCCGTTTTGTCTTGTTGTGCCACCCTCCACCTATCTGATTTTTGCAACCTAGCTAACAACCTCTTGTCTGGGAGGAGGAGGAGAGGATGTTATACTCTGTAGTATTTTGAATGTGATTGCAGTAGCAGTTTTGGCCACAAACTTACATACTGTTCCTTTAATTTCGGTTTTGTTTGATATGGGCACCATAGTGTTGCTCGAGAAAGCTGCAGGGGCAGTCGGGGCACCAAAAGAGCCGTCATTCACTCCTTAACGAGCCATTTAACCATCTACGTCACTATGAAGGTGGTAAATTAACCTTAAAAAGCATAAAATGTGGCCTAGTTTTCCTTGAAGCATGTGATATACAGTACATGTTTCTTAAAATGATTTCCCAAGACAAAACATTCTTCAGCAGCCATGATTGCATAGTTTTACAGTATGTTACAATTGGTTTGCATCTATATATCCATAAGATACAAAGAACTATGAGGCGTAATGAAAAACTATCCATAAGATATACTGGCTTCTTCTGCCTCACTGCATTGATATAAGACCATTCAAGATCAGCAAAAGCATCAAGAAAATGAACAACCTAGTGAATGTGCCTGCCATCTGACCTGAATAGAAGGACAAGATTAGTGTGTTCGGAACGGGCCAGTGCAATGGCCTTTTTTACATTCCTGGGCTCTTCCAACTGCCACGAGTCAATGAGGCAGCTCATGGTTCTTGTCCTTGTGCTCCCTGGTCATTTCCTTTGTAATGGGTATACAGTAGATTTAGTTTGTGTGTGTGTGTGTGTGTGTTTTATGTTATGTTCGGCAGCTAAATGGCCAGCATCATGTAGGATTTCAGAAGATGAAACTATGATGGCAGTGTGAACACTAGGCCAGATTAAGGGCATTCCACATTATCGACACAGCAATACTTACAGTACTGTATTGAACTCAAGTTCAGCAAACACTTCTTTAAGGGTCTTTAAAGTGTTTCTATGAAACTCTGATGTCTGTACACTGTTTTGAATTGGTCAATGGGGAACCAAAAAGTTCCTCAGCCCAAACTATAAACAATCCCAGCCAAAAGCTTTGCCTATTCCAATTTAATACTGTAGATTTCACACTAGACCACCTTTTAACACAGAAAACATCCCACAAACAATAGACTTTTCCATATGTAAAATGATTTACACTGAATGCAAATGATCAATTTCACATACTCACAACAGGTGGAGGCGACAACCACAGGGCAAAGACTATAAAACTCGAAGTGTCTTAACACTCACACACATCCCTTCAAGGTCATATTTACGATGCACGTCCTGCATTGCGTATTATATACAGCCTTGTGCTCCATGTCGGACAGATGATGGATTTGTTGAGAACATTCGTCCTCAGATCCACACCTTGCAGGCAGTGCAGCGTGACATTTGCTGGCAGGCATGCTGCATGCTATTCATGCCATATTGTGGAAATCAATCCACCATATAATTTCCTGAGACTGCACACCAGGTAGACTGATGCATATGCACACAGAATGCTTAACACAGCCACACGCAGTTACAGCTGTCCTTTTTTTTTGGTGTTGTTGCTGTTGTTGTCACCATGCAACTGTGTTCTTCTCCTAGATCTCATCCGGAAGTGGTAGTGGCAGCTGGCAGGGTAATAGCCTGTTCTGTCATCTCCGGCAGGCAAAATGGTTTTACTTTGCTGCCATGGAAGGCCATCACAGAGGTGTGCTCCTGGGACTTCAGACAAGCAGCAAAAGTAATCACAATGACTACAGAGACGATTCCGTGAGAGGGGAGGCTTCAAAGGATCCCTTCACATAAATGGATCCCTGACTCTGTGTAGAGCTAATTAGTCAGACTTGGGAAAATAAAAGGTGACATTCCTTTGCTCCTTGTGTAAAAGGGGGGAAAATATACATTGTGTGGTAAAATCTCCATGAGCTGTGTGTGCATCCTTCCTACCATATTATTTTCCAATCAATGGCACTTGAAGTGCTTTAATTAGGAGAAGGACCTTTTCCAATTAAACGCTGTGTCTCGGTCTCATCGAGCTTCTGGCATTGAATAAACTAATTAGGTTCATCTCTTTCCTTGAAGGTAAAGCACATGGCAAGATGGACTAAATTAAACAAAGACACTAGAGATTGGGAAAAGAAGGAGTTTAACCAGTTCAAATCATCTCATCCCAGTGTTTTAACGGATGTGCTTGTTTTGAAATAAAGTATGATAAGGTGGGAACCTGAATAACGAACACTATTTTAGTCATCCTTTGGAAATAACTTGAGAACATTTTTCCCCTTTCATTTGAAGGAGATAGGGAGTCATAAAATAGTTTTAAATAAAATATTGAGAGACCATTGCAGTCCCTGGAGACGGTTTTCAGACATATGGTTTTTGTGTTGAAGCGGAGTCTGAGTCATCACTCATTGTTCCTGGCGAGTGGGTGGGTTAAGTTGCTGGACATGTGGACGCAAGGACTGACTCACACACCTACTGTACAGTATGATCCTCTCGTTAATGAGTGCTGTACTTCCGCTGAGGTGCCTGCCCTGATCTCTCCTCATCCTCACTCTTTTCTGGTGCCAGAGTGGGTTAGTATGCCTGCCTGGCTTAGACACGAGACGCCGCCTGCCCTTGCCCAGGTGAGAAATACCTGCAGTCGCACTGCTGTCGCTTGAAGAACCAGGGAAGACAAAAATGTTACTACATTACTGTCATATCCAGTTGCTACCCTGAAAATGTGTGGCCTGTCATCCAAAGTGGAATTAAATCTTTTGAGCTCTTTTTGTTTTTTTTTTTGCAAAATAGACCTGTGTAGTTTTCAGAAGTCTCGAAACTAAAAAAATTAAATATAACTTCACAACATTGTTTTCTTCCTTTGTCTGAAAATATGGATAAATTCTTTTACTATTTGTAATCTAGAACACACAAAAGAAGATATAAAAATGTAAAGTGAATGTATTTGGCCACACAACAATTACAACAATGACTAAAGCTTAAATGTTTGAGACTAAGCTCTTCCCTGAATTGTTTCTAAGATCAGTCACCAATCCCTTTTGATCGGAAGCAATAAGATTGGATCATCAGCTCTCTGTGTTCAGCCCCCATTTGGCCTGCATCCACCACTGAACAAAAGTGTTTCACAACAGCACTGCAGCCTAATAGAACTTGGCAAGTAAACCAGTCTGATTAAATTCTGCTGCAATTAGCATCCCATCACACTCTCTGAGTTGCACATGGCACTACAATGAACATCTGCAGTGTGACAGTAAAAACCAAAAAAAGAGTTTGGCGCATTCAAACTCCAATCACTAACACTCAATACTGTGTCAAATACTGTGATATGACACACTTGCATTCCAAATAATCAGTCTACATGGTCTATACATTTTTTCATCTTAAAGCGCGCTGGCAAGGCCAGAGATATATATAGAACGCTGTGCCTACACACAACACATCGCACAACAGTCGCTCTACTATTCTTTGGCACTCAGGATGCTGAAATGGTGCCATGACAACAGCACAGAGAATGACCTGGAGTAACTTCTTCCAAGTGTGGCTTACACCCTTAAGCTGCACAATCCCAGGGTGGCTACAGTATTTAAACCATGTACAGATCCCCGACAGCATGCAAGGATGTGAGGGCCTGTTTTCATGCACATATACACAACAAACAAACAAATACAGTCAGATGCTATACAGTATGCACCTAACAAACAGATATACAGTACACTGTAAATGTAATTGTGAGGCAAGTATTCTTTTTTCAATATTCAAAATCTAGCTAAAAATTGTGTCTTCATTCTTCACTATTCTATGATGCATGTGGGAATGAAATCAGCTCGCTCTGAAAGCTTTTTTTTCTTTTGCAAAAGATAAGTACTTTGAATCCTCTCATGTTTCAAACAAATGGCAATCTCAAAAACCTTTCATTTGGTTTAAACATGATGCTGTATGCATATGTATACTGTGCCTTAATTTGTTCTATTTTGTTTATCTAAGAGCAGTAGATTCCTTCTCTGTTTCGGTATAAAACACAACAGAAATAAAACATGCAGTACACAGCCAGTATTAATCCCCTCTATCCAAACAAATAATTAGCTGAGGAGTGCATAAATCATGTGTGCTTATCCACTCCGGCCAAAACCCTTTGATGCCAAAGGCTTATCAGCGCGTCAGATAAAAAAGGTGGTGGTAGTTACGAATGCTAATGGAGTGCTCAAGACACTGCCGACATTACCATCGACACGTCACTCAGATGCAGTGCCACTCATTTGTGTAGTCTACACACCCCAGTAGCTAGCGGAGGCTTCTGCAGTGCACTGCTCTGAGGTCGATAAAACTATGGTCATCAGGCGAACAAAACAAGCCTGTCCATCCTCAACAAATGCTCTGACACTATTTGTGTTTGGCAAGAGAAGCACTTGGCCTTTTCCCACGGTCATTTTGGCACACAAAGTATTTTCTTCACAGCCTTTCTGCTCACGTTTGATTAATAAACCATTTACTTGGGGGAAGGATTCAGCTGTGACAAAGATGGTGCAGAATAATGACTGGATTTGAGCTCCTACCGAATGCAAGGAGGCCGTTGTTGTTTGGGTGTGGCCTCCTTTCACGGCTGTGTGTGTGTTAAAGAGGAAGTGAGCAATGCCTGACATGCCGTTTACCACCACCACTCGAAGACATTCAGTATTTTAGACAGCGACTGGCAGAATGTGAATATTACTGATGGTAGCAAAAACAGAAGGATCACTACCTTCCTGCTCATTTTCTTAAGCACTGAAGCTAACGCTGGAGAGTCAAACCTACAATATTACTGTATGCTCTAAATTTCTAAATCTCAGAGATGTCAATGGTGGAATAGATTTTTCCCCCACATGCCTCACTACCACAGTATGCCATTGATCTAGCCTGCTTGAAGGCATTGCCTTTGTATGCTAACTGTTGTCCATTAGCCTCAACAGTTGGGCTGTAATCGCTGGTATTCAGAGCCACATCTATACAGGCTAATGATGAAGTGGGCCTGGTAAGCTCTTTTGTTTTGTCCTCTGTTAGTGCCTGGCTGGAGATGTGAGTTATGGGGGACAGCAGCTGATAAACAAGCTTAGCGATGTCTCACACAGGTGTGCTAGAGATAAGAGGCTGTGCTCCTGCGGAATGGGAAAATACGGGAGAGAGGGAGCGTGAGAAACAGAGACAGGGAGACAGAGCGAGAAAGAGCACTAGACAAGAGCGCGGTCTCCAGGGTGACCGTGCTCTTAAAGGTAGGAGAGACGGGGGACAGAGGATGAAGTGCGGTGTTGCTTAGCCGCACAGCGAACCCTGGGAGACGTCCGCCTATGTACACAGAGGCCCAAAGCTTATCAGTCAACTGTACACTGCACTGACTGGATCCTCGGCCCAAGAAGAGCTCCTGTCATATCTGTTCTTATGCTGGGAAAGAGCTGGGGAATCAACAGCTCCCAAAAGCTACCTGGCAGTACACAAGAACATTTAGGGAGGGCCCTTCTGTGCTGCGCCTGAATGGCAATTCTTTTTAGTCAATACAAACTCCAGTACATTTATAAAAAGAATCTGTCATCTGCTGTGAATGAAAGCGGTCATGCTAAATTGAATCTTCATTTCCCAGCATTCAGACAATAGGCTACATTGTGGCTGGACAAAGCAAAATTATTATTATTTTTTTTTTCAAAGAAGCCTATATTTTGGGGAATTTTGCCATTATTCCGATAGGACAGGGAAGAGTGACAGGAAGTGAGCAGGAAAGAGAGATGGGGGAAAATCGATGTGACTGTGGGCCAGATTATAATCTAACCTAGAAATGAAGACGCACCCTAGCGGCAGCAAATATTTTTGCCTAGCGGGTGGGTCTAGCGATGCACCATAGGTGTATCCAAGAATTGGTAAGAGCATTCAAAACGCTCTATCTTTGTATGGAGTTGTTAGATGATCTTCACAAGGGCTGTCAACAGTGGTCAAGTAATGGTGATCGTTTTAATAGGCTTTGGCATCAACTTCGGAGGAGTTAACTTTGGGCTTTTCTTTGCTGCGACTATACAAATGTTATAGGATGGCTTGTCAGGCTAATTCAAATCTATTTCCTTGACACTTGAATCTGAATGTAGTATGGAAATGCCCCCAAAAGCCATAAATCTTAAAGAAGAAAGCCACTATGGCATGACACGACAATCAGATGGGTTAAAGCTTTTGACCAAAACTGTAGAACTGCCTATAGTAGCAAATGGCCAAAAATTTGTAGGGATGGACAACAGTAGGGATGGGAATCGAGAACCCGTTTGGACTCTGACGAATTCCATCGGAATTGTACGACACCGACATTATTGATTCTTCTAAACGGTTCACTCATTTCCCTCCGCAACATTTTTGCAGTAGCCTAGGCCACATTTGCATCACACGCTCTGCAACAACTCACCACCAGGCAGCATGGAGCCTGGTTTTATTTCACCAAACGATATGGGAAGTTTGCCGTGTGTAATGCTGCATTGGAGCATGGAATTAAGTAACGTTAGTTTACCAAGAATGTCAAACAAGCTAAACTATGACCTGTGCAGGTTTTCTTAAAGCCACAGCTACACATGCAGATATTTTCCGGCTGAATTTCAATTCCAAAAAGACATTCGCGTGGTCATATGTTGACATACCGCTTCAATATATGTTCACTTTCAGTCTTGCGTCTTTGTAAACTAGCCAATGTTTAGCCTAATTAAAGTATTTCAATCAGCAATATAAAGCAGACACACTTCATTATTCATAGGCTACATAACTTTATTGATCTGTGACTATACAAAATAAATCACCTTTCAAGCATCACCAGCAGGGGGCAAAATTCACATAAAAAGCCAGGCTGATTGCTGTGCTGGCTACAAGTGAAATAATTAAAGGTGAAAATCAAGACAATTGGCAATAGTGGTGCACATGGCACAGAAAGGGGCAGTTTCATGCACACAAGTCAAAATTTCTCCGCCACTTCAGAGAGCCATCATACAGCTGAATATGTTCATCATCATAGTCTTGTGCAGACATAAGCATTGCTTCTTTTCGCTATTGTAGCTTATTCTACAAAAGACTTGCAGTACTAGGATTAGACTCAGGGGCCATTCAGTCCACCAAGGTAATAATTTATAAGTCTGGAAGCTGCATTTATTGGTTCTGTAAGGCCCAGTTCCACTATAAAAACACATCAAAGGACTCGAAAAGAAAACCGGGGAATGCTGGGCTTATGACGTCATTGCTAATAGAATTCTGGGTTCTGTGCTCCGGAGTTGCTGAAAGGACCTTAAATCAAGATGAACTGAGACCATACGCATAGCTTTGGCCATCCTTTGAATTAGTTTGGTTTTCAGTGATATCTCTTTGGGGCAAATGTAATTCAGCTAATGGTTCCCAGTGGCAGACTGAACATTATATATAATGTCACAAAAACACGAAAAATGCTCTTTACCCTGTGTGTGAGTGTATGTGTGAATGTGTGTGTGAGTGTGTGTGTGCGCATGTGTGCTCATGCCACAACCCATTCAGGCGTATCATCTGTTGCACCTATTAAATCTCTGACGTTTTCAACACATTTACTCTTTTCCCATTCTGTAAACAATTTTAACAGGACATCAAATAAGAGTAGCCTACACCTGCTCCTCCATCTCCTTGAGTATTGTGATGTTTGCGCACCTTTATCTCATCCTCATCATACATGAGCATGATGAAGAATGGCTGAAAGTAATTGTGAAGGTTTGGGTCATAGCGAATAGTTCAGAGTGCCATAGGCTACAGTAACAAAACTTCCTTGCCCTCATTAGTTAGCATTGGCGGCTGTTTTGCTATTTGATACCTTGCACCGAATGTCTCATATGTACTGAACGCAGGGCTATGCCAGCTAATCCCTTGAAAATGGCTGAGGGTAAGGCTAAGGGTTTGGGTCATAGTCGAGGCTATTCTAAATAAGAATGTATGATTACCGGTAGCCTATGCTACATACTGTACATACTAGAACATATTGGAAACGCAGATAAGATATTGTTAGACACATTAACTACGTTTGTAACATGCAGGAAATATTGGCGATATTTGGTATGCACGCGAGCCGGAAAGTGCTTCTTACCAGAGCATTTTTACGCATGTGTGCATGTTCAGCTGGCATGATGCAGCCAATAAGGTAACTGGTAGGCTACATCAGTGATCGAACCGGAATATAGCGACTGACATATGAATGGGAATAGTCCCATAGCACACTACACATGTAAACAGAATATTCAGGATCTTGTTTCAACCAGAATATTGACCTAATTCCGAATTCGCTGCGCATATAACTATAGTCAATGTACATGTTTATCTCCACCTGGGAGGTTATGTTTTTGTTTATGTTCTTGTCTGTCTGTAAGTCTGTGAGCAAGATAATGCAAGGATTGTGATAAAAGTTTCAGACAAAATGTGTATTAGGCCAAAGAACAGATGATTAAATTCTGGTGGTGATCCGGAACAAAATGTTTGTATTGGGTCAGTGATCCTACATTGCCTTGGCAGAGGTCTGTGCTCTCAGGGTGCACATGTACTGTAACTGAGTCAGAGATATAGTAGCCTATAAGCTAATTTACTGTACATCTGTAGTTCCTGGGCAAGAGTTAATGTTAAACAAAAACACAGTGAAAGGGACAGATAGATACACGCATACAGAAGGAGAGATTGATGACTGATGTTGAGCTTTGCCAAAAAAAAAATGTAATAAAATAAATGCAATTTCAAATAAATCCATTTTATTTCCATATAAATGCTATTTTTGTTTAGCCTAGCCACGCTACAGCAACAATGTAATTCTCTGCCGGGGACATCTCGAGACTCTTTATGGGGCTACTCCTACAACTGGCCGACGAATCACTGTGAAGTGCAGAGTCTAATGAATGATTTGATGAATGCTTTCAATAACAACCTTTTAGCCCACCTTCCCTCCAAATGAAGATTCTCTAGACTCCAAGGTCAATTTGATTTGGAGGCTAGCGCGGCTAGGCGAATTTTTGTTAAAAATTCTTACTATGAGAAGAAACCACAATTGCATGCCATCTTTTACACAGTAGCCTATCGTCTCTTATTCTTCAGCTATGATTTTTCACACTTGAAATACAATCCCTACAATATGACCAGTGCCACCTTTGTACTGAAATACAAAATAAAATGCACTAAAAAAATTGACTTTGTGTGTATTTGTTCCACCAGAATGTATGTCTATTGGCTTGCAGAGTGCTGGTAATGGAGGAATGTATAATTCTGTGACACTCCCACACACAGAAATGAAAAGTCTGACAGTATGAGATAGGGAGAAAAAAAATCTTGTTCTTTAGTTCTATGGTTTTTCACCCTTTTGCACTAAAAAGTACATTTACATGTTGTCTGAAAATTAAATGATCAGTGTTCCCCTGACTTTAACTTGATATAATTTGTTATCTAAGTAATTTCATTAAAAGTCATGTCATGCAAACCAGGTGTGAAGTGTATGGTCCATTTGGTTCCTCCTGGGTAAGGTCCTTTTAAAAATACTTGCCGTTATTGATTCTGGCCGCTTAATGGTTGGGTTAAATGAACAGATCCATTTTACTTTCTCAGTTATTTAAGCTGATGCTTCCTTAGTCTTAATGCTGTTGTTTTTCCTCATCTCTCAATGCCCCCACCCCCCATTCCTTCTCACTCCACCACAAAACACCTGAGTGTCTGCCTGTGATATTATGAGGATGAGCCCTTGCTTAAACCCTAGCTTTAAATGTTGACTCCTGGCACAGAGCCATACAAAGGGTCGGACATTTCTTCCTCATCCAGTGTGCGAGTGTTTGAGAGGCAAAGCATGCAGTTAAGAGAGAAAACATTCAGCATCTCGCATTCAACACAACACAATTCAGATAACCTTCTCCCTGTGACCCTAACAACACACAAGTCAGTGTGACACAACAAAGCATGGTGACAGGTTGCAATACCCCGAACTACAAGGCACACACGGCTGTTTAAAGGTGTGGTCTGCGACTTAATCAATCAGCTAGAGGAGAACACGCTGACATAGCAGTAATTGATTAGTTTATCGAGTCGTTAATTTCCAGAGGTTTTTTGAGAAAACAAAACATGTGGTTGGTGGGGCCAGAGAGCAGACCAGGCTTGGCATGTCAGTGTAGGAGCGGAAGGCTGCAAACCCAAGGCTATTTATAGAAGCAAGGCATAGAGCACAGAGTGCGGGTGGGGGTATCTGATTTACAGCTGTACAAGAGCTGGAACTGCTGATAAGAATTACAGCACTGGACCCACTTATATGTGCTTCCCATTCCAGTGCCTATTAAATGATTATTTGGATGGTTACAATTGGACGCTGCATGTGAGCAGGTCATGTGACATGCATGTGCTTAGCCTGACAAGAGCAGCAATCAACTTATGTCAGATAAATTAAACTTTTAATGCACCAGGAATGGATGAAGAGACATACGACAAGTCAGGAAACACTAACACACACACACACACACACACACACACACACACACACACATGCATGCATAGAAAACAACCAATGCATTAGATGCTTTGGTGAACAGCAAATGCACCTCTTAATTTCCACAAATTTAGGTGGAAGCACTTGGGCACTCATGTTCACAGTGGGAAAGTGCTCCAATTACACGCGTGACATGTGACGCCAATCTTAAAGTACAGTTCAAAGCCGCCATGAGCTAGCAGCACAGCTCCAACCTGCTTTATATGCTAAGGGGAGCTCAGGACTGTGCCACTAGGCACACCCCACTCACTTTGACCAATTTACCGGTAAACAAACAATATGGAATCAAGACAGTGCATAATTGAGATAAACACAACTACAAAGCTACACCACAGTGTTAAGAATATTTAGGGGATGATGGGGGAAGGGGGGGGTCTTATCTCTGGTTCTATTGTTCAAAATGAGTAACATGGCGGATTGACTTGCTATGCCCTGTGTGAAGTCCCATAATTGTTTCCCCTCTCATTCCCATTTAACTTCCATTTCCATTTCCATCATGTGGAGCAGTCATTTCTCCATCCATAACTACTAATCCTCACAGTAAATGTCTCATTTTTTTGTGCTGGGCTACCATTTGTCTTGTACTCATAATCCATCCAGAGTGCATCATATAGAAATTTGGGACTCATTAAGTAGACATTGATCTCCATTAGGCATTGTGCCATTGCCTTAAGGTAATTAGGGGGTCCAAGCAGTGTGAAGTGCTTGAACTCTGTTGATTTTGCAAGGTTTCTGCTTCTTATTATATTATAATGTCAGTTTCTTTTTTAAGTAAAAGTAGTTGGGTAGCAAAACCTACTAGTCACACAGGTTTGTGGACACACAGTGATCCCCAACCCACCCCCCATGAACCTACTGTCTCCAGCTCAATGGTGTTTTTGCCCTCAATGGGACCTTCCAGGCAGTGCTGCCTTCAAGGCATTACTCTAACCTTGACCTTAACCCTATTGGTTGACGGTGCCTTCCAGGCAGGCTGCCTAGAAGGCACCGTTGAGGAAAAAAAGATCAATGGGCGTATCTCCACAAAGGTCAAATTTGATGCCCATCAGCAGACCATGCAGATAAACATGACTTTGGATGGATTCTTTTTTTGTTTCAAAGTTACACCTGCATCAGCTGTTTAATATTTTTTCTCCTGTTACTTCTCACAAAGAATCACATCAAACTCATAGCCTGTTAAAATTCTTTGGAAACTTCCTAATCAATTGCTCTGAAACTCTGCCACTAAGAAATCCAACATTGGTTGCAATCGCTGCAATGTGGTTGGAAATGTTACAGTTTGACAAATCACCTTTAAACACCATTTGCGGCTTCTATATTTATTTTTGTTTTTTTTCTGTACTGTATGTGTCAGGGGCTCTGGGCCACATATCCTTGTTTTTCTGTGAGCAGTGTCATCATAGAATACAGATATTCAATTTGCCTAGTCTGGAATTCACGGAGGTGAACTATCAGTCCATCTGTTAACACAGAGGTGTCTGTCTAGACAGCAGGAGACGAATGGCTGAGGTTTTCTCAAGTGTTATTGGCAGCTGTGACTTTCATACTGATTTGTCTGGGTCAGGATTATGCACTGATTTTTTTGTCAGAGATTATAACTGAAGAGACACATGGTAAATATAACTGTAAAACTACCTACAGTGGGGCAAAAAAGTATTTAGTCAGCCACCAATTGTGCAAGTTCTCCCACTTACAAAGATGAGAGAGGCC
>JASCQY010000080.1:10834084-10849418 GCA_030264315.1 Sardinella tawilis | reverse complement strand
GGATTTTTTTTTCTCATTCTGTCTCTCCTAGTTGAGGTTTATTTATGATGTCAATTACAGGCCTCTCTCATCTTTGTTAAGTGGGAGAACTTGCACAATTGGTGGCTGACTAAATACTTTTTTGCCCCACTGTATTTCCCTCTGTTAGAGTACAGTAGACATCAAACCTACCTATTTCCCTCTGTTAGAGTAGACATCAAACCTACAGCACCTATTTCACTCTGTTAGGGGAGCAATGGGTATAAGGCCATGGATAGTTTCAACATATTTTGATCTTGATATTTTGTAAGCAATAAAGACTTAAGGAACTGAAAGGGTTTGAGTGGTGAGTGTTTTTAAGCTCTCTCAAAAAGCCAACAGAGCAGAAATTAGGTACAATGAGCACAATGAGTTCAATTCTCCATTTCTGCCAGAGGCACGCTCGTCATAGGCGAGTTGCACACACTATCTGCCTCTGATTCTGATGAGGGTTTTAATATTAGCCAAGTCCTCAGTTTACCTACAGTGGGCATATTCAGGCACGGACTGATAATCTGGCATACCGGGCATTTGCCCGGTGGGCCGACGTCCTATTTGGGCTGATAAATCCCGGTTAATATTATTATTTTTTGACCGGCCCATAACCAGTAGATCACTGGGCGATGGGCGATGGTGGCGCAAGTGGTAGAGGTGTCGTTCGGCAACCGGAGGGTTGCAGGTTCGAGACCCACTCCACCTGACCCCATCGAAGTGTCCTTGAGCAAGATACTGAACCCCAAATTGCTCCCGGTGGTAGGTTGGCACCTTGCATGGCAGCCGCCACCACCGGTGTGTGAATGGGTGAATGTGAGGCATACAATGTAAAGCGCTTTGAGTGCTCAAAGGAGTAGAAAAGCGCTATATAAATGCAGTCCATTTACCATTTACCATCACACAGCCCAAACACACCACGGCCCGTTCGCTTTGGTCCCGCCTACAGGCAAAAAAATGTCTCTCTCTAATAGTGCATTCACAGTCATGTAGGATGTCGGAGTAGAGCACAATCTGTAGGTGCCTTTTTTCTCCTCTTCTTCCCTCATGTTATGCTGTATTTGTTCTTTCCACCCCCCCCCCAAAAAAATTAGTATATGGTGCGTCTCTTGATGCAGCGACCTCTTGCTCCCCTCACAGAGGGAGTGAGAAACTTAATCTCGATTCTTTGTATGTCTTGTACATGTGAAGCAATTGACAATAAAGATTGATTGATTGATTGGAGGTCTGACATTCTAACCGTTTAGAATGTCCCGACTTCCAATGAAATAGCGTTCACATGACGCATAATGCATAACGCAAAAATATTCTTTTCTAAAGGGGGGAATCGTAGAAGGACGTAAAAACGAGACCACGTAGCACCTGAAAACCATCTATTGACGAGTTGAGGGTTTTCAGGTGCTACGTGGTCTCTTTGCGCGTAGTAGCGGTGCTTTGCCTGTGCTGTGGCCGAAAATAGTTCCAGATATAAATTGGTCTAGTAAATCCCTTCGTGTTAATTTGCATTGATATGTGTACTCGATAAGAATTGCATTTGCCCTGGCTATTTGAGAACATCTCCCTTTCCTGTGCTTTTTGTGTAGTATTTTGTCCAAATTTGCATTAGCAGGCCTAGGCTAGTAGGGTATACAACAGTAGGGCTACCAGGCTATAGAAAAAAGTTGCAGTTTTGATACAGTAAGCCTACACTTTTTTAATAAGGGCTGACAACTAATAGGAAAAGAAGATGCCATATTTGAGAGCGGAGATCATGAGATATTTCACAGAGATGAATGAGTATGAGAGGGGTGCAGATGCATATTGTAGCCTAGCATTTTTATGTAAATTTAAAGCTTGCGAATCTCCCGAAAAGTTTACCACAATAACTAACAAATAACACTGCTGGAATCGCTAGGTTCTCCTGTTTATTTTGACGTGCAACATGCCATATTTGAGACATCATGAGATATTTCACAGAGATGAATGGGTGAGAGGGGCACAGATCTGTATTGTAATATTTGTATGTAAATTCAGTGAATCTCGCAAACTTTTTATCAAAGTAACTAGCAAATAACATTGTTGGAATCGCTTGGTTCTCCTGCTTATTTTGATGAGCAACATGCCATATTTGAGTGAGGAGATCATAAGATATTTTGACAGAGATGAATGAGTATGAGAGGGGTGCAGATGCATGTTGTAGCCTATTTTTATGTAAATTTAAAGCTCGCAAATCTCCCAAACCATTTATCACAATAACGAACAAATAACACAATTTGAATTGCAAGGTTCCCCTGTTTATTTTGATGTGCAACATACTATACAGTATTTGAGTGAGGTGATCATGAAATATTTATGGAGATGAATGGGTATTCAAAGCTCGCAAATCTCGCGTTTACCACAGCCCAAGAAAATATGAAATCGGAGGGCACATGTAGTAGGCAAGAACCTCTTGCGCCCCACCTGTCCCCCCCCACTAGTGGGGCGTGCCCCACACTTTGAGAAGCACTGATGTAAATCATGACATGAATTTTGAGCGTCTGTCTGAATTCAGTTATGGAAGTTGCAGAGTTCAGTGAACAAAAAAATGAAATATTGCTATGCCTGATAAAGTTATGGGACATTTAGTTCAGAATTTGTGTGCAAATGTCAAATCCATAATGCTGGAATTGCCCATATATAGGGCAATTATATATTACCATATATATATATATATATATATATATATATATATATATATATACACACACATAGGCCTATATTACAGTATAGGCCTAGAGAGTAAACTTCTACCGAGGTCAGATTCCTTATCTGACTTGGCCAATAAAACTGATTCTGATTTGCATTCTTTTCTAACTGGCTCATTTCCATTAGGGACTAGGAATAGGTTGTTGGCTGCTTGGCTGCTTAATTGCTTCCATAGTTCTTATAGTATAATTAATCTCAATAACAAAACAAGCATGCACCCAGCTGGGATCACAGTGCGTTTTTTTTTAATAATTATTATTTTAAAAATGCACACATCCTTCTCAGGCTCTGACCACTGCCAGCTAAACTATATTAATGCGGTTCGCTCATTTGTTTAGTAAAAAATGCAAAAGATGTGTCTAATCTGACTGCACCAAAAATCCTAAGTGTTTTGTTGTTGCAGAGTTTGGCATCTAAAACAAATAGAATTGGAAAGACTAATGTAGGAGTAGCAATTCTGCCGAGAACAGAGTTCATCAGTTTCCCTGTTTTCTCATCAGTCAAACACTAACAAGAGGAAAACTATTTTGGTCTCAGACAGGTTACAGAACAATTAGGTAATTAAACCTTATTAAAGCAAAAACATTTGGACTATATTGGCAGTGGCTTGCAATCGGTGTGACACAGAGAACTTTAATTCTACCTCTATGAACTAGAGTGTGTGTGTGTGTGTGTGTGTGTGTGTGTGTGTGTGTGCGTGCGCGTGTTAGGGATGCACCGATCCAGCTTTTTTGATTCCGATACCGATTGCGATATCTGGGTTTCGGGTATCAGTCGATACCCAATACCGATCCGATATTACTATTGAATTAATAAACACCTTCATAACTAAGATGCAAATTATCCTATCAAAACAAAGACTTCAATTTGATGAACTGTTCTTTTGGCACCATCAATAATAAAAATAAACACAAACACACAAATAAACACAAATATTCTTACTGTATATACACCTTCAGTTTGTGTGAAATGTTTGTTAAGATAGATGTTAAATAATGCTGCGTTTTATTATGCATACTGCTCCGACTCGTTGGTGACATCATGTCAGCACTTCAAGCGTTTTATTATCCATCCCAGTCAGAGAAACTGTTACACCCAAAGATTCTAGGATCTTTGATGGCAGCACTAGCGTTCTCACTACATGTCATGTTTAGCGAACTGTTAGCAACTGAAGTTCTGTTTAGCAACACCTGTTTGAAACAAGTCTTTATTCAATATTGGCTTCACTGCAACACTGACTTCCAAACCAATAGGTAGTAATACAGGCGCAGTAAGGTAATTTAGTATTATGAGTGATTGAAAACGTCACCAAAGCGGCCCAAACACAATGAAAGCAGTTCATACTGACAAGTGACACTGGCCGTAGCCATATTAGAATCCATCTCGGAGACCTTGCTCGGTCTCCCCTGAGTTCAACCGAGCAAATGAGTTCGCCTTCCGAGGAAAAGGGGCGTGTTACTGCTTGTCGCTTGGCAACGTCCTCGGAGCTCCGAGTCGGAGGGATAATAAAACACACCATAAGCATTCCTCCTTACAAAGATAATGCCCATAAAAATAAATACTGACTAATCTTATGTTGATTCTCATGACATTTCTGCGAAGTTGACAAAATAATAATACTGAGGGATTGATTGAAGATTGATCAGCGACCCAGGAAGGCTAGTGAACCTTGTTTAGCTAAGCTAGCTGCAGTGCAAGCCAGCTAAAGCAAAGACTCAAAAGCCAGCTTCACGCTCAAAGTTTTTATACAGCAGGAGGGGTTATGTTAATAGGGCATGCTTACGCAACCATACCCTGCTTTTAGGTCCGCCCATTAAATCCGAGACACAGAAATGTTTCACACAGTTTGTGAAGCCTAGCTGCTCAATTACACAATACATAGTTGAATGGCTTTTTACACGTGTTAAGGAAGACATTTATGATCCATTTAACGTCTTTAGAAGAAAATGACTGATTTTGGTTTACCCCGACTTTAAGTAGGCCTAGGCTACTTGCAGTAGGCTGTTCCCTGTGTGTATGTGTGTGTGTTTGTGTCAGAGAGAGAGAGAGAGAGAGAGAGGTGGGGGGAGACTGGGAGAGGCTTAGGGGGAGGGGGCAGAGAGGATGGAGCAAGAGAGATAGGAAGCTGGAGAAAATGTTTGGTTTACCATGTCAGGAACCTTTAGACCAGAAGCCACAGCTCCTTTAAGCTTCAGGGCAGAGATAAACATGTGGAATTTTCCACTCTCTGCTCTGCTTTAAATGCAAAGCTCTTAGCAACGCAAGTCTATACACAAGCTCTTAGCAACGCCAGTCTATGTACACCTGGAAGTCAATAAGAGCAGAACGAATGTGTTCCTCCCTATTCTCTGTGCAGTGTGGCAGATAGTCAGAGAGATACAAGATGGACTATGGCAATTTCTAGATACCTACTCTCCCATAAAAGGTTGCAAACACAGCTTTCTTGTTACAGCTCATTGCCACTGTGGAGACAAATTTGTTCATTCCTGTTTTTTTCTTTGCCTATAAGAACTTCTGAGGTTTTGTCTGGAAGGTTGTATTTTCAAGTGGATTTCCAACAAATCTCATCATTTATGTAGATGCTGATCCAAAAATCCGAGACTCCTGCTGTGTCCATCTGTTATACAGACACAGTCATATAAAACCGTTGAGAATGTGACGCCTAACAAAAGAATCCATACTGCTTGCTCCATGGAAGATATCTGAAAGGAATTTACCACAATGTGGAAGCAAGTGACATGATGAAACAAAATCACACACGCAAAATACACACACACTTAATTGTTATTGTTAGTGCTTTCCAAAGTGGAGAAAAGAAAGATGATAGATGGAGAAAAAAACACCCATAGTTCACATGTATGCACTTACAAAGAGGTGAGGGGGAACTAAGGGGGTGCTTCATTTCTCATAACTAAACAAAATCTTTTTTATAACGATGACACTCCTAAAATAGTCTATCCATAACATATTTTTTCATTTCATCTCCCCAGAACAGTCCAATGACTCTCAAAGTTTGAAAGTTAAAGACTGATGTGCTCCTGTCCTGGTAAGACAGGAGCTGGCACCATGCGTGATTGGTAGACTTGCCACCATATCAAACAGAATCTGTTCACTGAGGCACAGCAGAAAAAAAAAACAGACAAAAAAGGGTGTGCCCACATCCCCCGATGGTAAGCGAGAGGTTCAGATGTCAGACCCACCAAACGTGAACAAAAAACGACAAATCCATTAGAGCCTATACTGAGTCATCATTGGCCAGGGCCTTTGATCAAATGAAAATCAATAGCAGCAGAGCGAGCCAAGGAGCGTGTGCATTCACAACTGTGTGTCTGTACCTACCAAGGACAAGAAAAATTGTGGGTGAAAACAATGAACTCCCCCAATGTGGTGAGACATGGAAGGACTACCATGAATTTGTAACAGATGACGCTGAATTTGTTATTGGAAGCCAGATTTTATGAATTAATTAATGTCATATTTACCAAACACACTCTCAAACATAAACACTTTGTACTCTAGAAGTCACATAGACTTGAATTCTCACGAAAAATTAAAATGTTCTACATTTAAAACCAAACTCAAATTGATTTTAGTTAAGATTGTGGTCTTTATTTAGGCAGTCAAATTGCATGTACTGTAACTTCTCTTTTCACAACCATTTGGTTACAGTTTAATCACCTTAAACATTAAGATAATTTTTTCAGGAAAGTAGAATTTCTGAGCCTAAATCATTTGATTAACATTTTTGTCAGACAGCAAAAAAAAGGAGAGTTCATTTGGTTTATGTTATAGGACAGTTATAATGTTTTTATCCTCTTTAAAAAGGGCAAACTGAATCAAATCAAAAATCAATCCAATTTCCACATTCATTCACATGAGCATGATTCACACATTCAATCATGTGGCACCTTTTAACCTTCTTGGTATCATAATGCAATGGTTTTAAAAGCAAAAGCAAAGTAGGCCTACAGTGCATCCTGAAAACAGTGCTGTGGTTTAGACACTTTGATTTGTATATATGTATTGTGAGCGGCATGCGTGTATGCATGCATTAACATTCGACCTTTTCTAAGAGAATTTCCCAGATTCAAGCAACTGATTTCACAGCTGATCAAGTGCTGCAACTGTACATGTCTGAAACAGTCAGCTAAAGGCAGGCCTTTGAGCAAGCAGCTTATACTGTATGTGTGCCCATAGTGTGAATTTGCTTAACCTTTTTGCCCTGCAAAAGTTTATTAGCTGAAAAACCATGCCACATACTACAATACATTTACATATTCTAGTACACTCTGATGCATTTATTCATGTTATTCAAGTAATCTTGAAACCACCCACCATTATGAGAGTACAGTGGTAAATGATCCATTAGATTACATACTGTAGTAAACTCTGCTTCCATGTGAAAACAAACATGGGCACTTCCATCCTACAGTACGTATAATATTTTTGACATACAAATCATCCTGTCTGTTTTCAATACACTCTTTACAGGCAACTATCAATTTATTGGCAAATAATTACTATGGTGCAAAATCATATTAAAATAAAATCTAGCTCAAATGTCTAGGTCAAACATATTAGCTACCACGTGGGGACAATGCAGGTTGTAATAGCATTTCTATGACTAAAAATGCATATCTTAAGCGTGCCTGTTGTGATGTTTTCATTACTGGGGATATGGCCCCTTTAGTAGCTTTCATCACTTGGACACAGTGGTCTTTAATCAATCTGACTTAATGCCAATTCTGTGTGGTTTGAGGGACATTTGGGGAATAAATTCTTTCGTTTGGGAAATTAGACGAGCATTAAGGCATGGAGAACTTATTTAAGATGTGGACAGCTTTTAGAGGTCGAGCTGAGGCTTCACTTGGCTTTATCTGAAGTGTCTGAAAGTCACTCTGATTTATGGCCTCATTTTTATCAACGCAATACAACAGTAAACCTCTCCTGGATCCCCCCAAAATGGTACTCAAGGACATGCTGGCAACAGGCCCTATGAGATGACATTACAGCAAATCTTCCTTCCTCTCTTGCAACTCACCGTTTTCCCCCTCTCCTACCAGCTGTCAGCACCGCTCAAGTTAGTGTCTAACCACCGAGGCAGGAAAAAAAAAAGATTCCTTGGCCAAAGGCATCCATTAATCACTGAATCAATCTTTTAAATGAATCTCACTCATTCACTAGCTGGCATTCTTGTAGTTTATTTGATGACATCTCATTTGCACCACCTATTGCGCAATGCTGACGTAATGTGTAGAGAGCGGATCGATGTGAAAATGAATGAACGACAACAGAATAGACATTAGAACTGTGTGCCATTCAGTGGCTGAAATACCAAATACCACTATTACGGTTAACTACACACTCATAATCCTGAGGTGTGAAACGATGTCGTGAGACAGGCCTCGAGTTCAAGATGACAGAAAATTGCAAAACGTTTTGTGCGTCACCCATTGGGATGAATGGGAACTGTAGCGCCCCTAACGTCTCAAATCGTTGTGATTGTTGAACTTAGCCAGAGACTGAGATTGAAGATATGGACGGATGGCGGGAGACAGAGACAGATTGTGGGTTGAAAGAGATGACTTTGCCAAAGCTATATTTCTAAATAGTGCTGCTGAAGGGCTGTGTATTCCCAGCAGTAATTGTCCACGATTATAAACAAATACGCTGATGAGAGAGATCCTATGCTGATGTCCCCTGCACCCTTTCAGGATTCAGCTGTGCGGGCACGGTCTGCTATTAAGCCAACGCCAAAGTGACATCAGAGATTCCGGAGCCAGGAGTGGCTGTCAGACATGACAAATGACTGGGCATTTCTGAAACACAACCAGGCGACAATTCATCAGTGCTCTGCACATGATGACACTAATTACCCTGGCAGTGCACGTTCGTGCATGCACAACACACACACACACACACACACACACACACACACACACACTAAATGTGTTTGTTAATGGATGTGAGATGTTTTCCACAGAGCACAAATGCTCACAGGGTATACTGGCAAGAGTAGAGTATTGAACTATCCAAAAAAAAAAAAAAAACTTTAAAAACATTGAAGTTATGATTATGCCATTTAATTTTTAACATTAAGGTGCATGGCTGCTGTGCGGTTAAGTGCACACAGGTTATTATCTATGGCAGTCTACAGACCTTCTATGCCATTCCCAAGGTGCAGTATTAATTGTTTTACACTACAGTGAAGGGACACTGGGGTTAAACTGCATTACAATAATTCATCTCACAAAAGTGCATACTGTACAGTATAAGTCTGACTGTTCAATTCATTTTGATGAGTAGTTTAGCTTTAAATAGTCAAGAAGGAATATTATTCCTAATTCTAGTCCACATCTTTTATACAGTATGAGCACCACGTTCTGCTGTTGTCCCTGCTGTTGCAGTGAATCCTTTGCCAGTAGTGATAAAAGACACTGCTTTTAATATCAGGGAGAAAATCTTCCTCCATGGTTGGAAAAAAAAGAGGAAGCTGGCGCTGCCTGATTAAATTGCCAATCTTGTTTGTTTGTAGGCTCTGTATCAGACCAGGAAAATGTCTTCCTCTTTTATCTATCTGACTTCTTTTGGGAATTGCAGTGCCATTTTCTTCTGGTCTTGGCTCGAAGTGGATGGCAAAAAGAAGAACACCCCCCCCCTCCCCCTCACAGCACAGCCAAATTTGGCAATATATGGAAATGCTGTCACATAAATTAAGATTCATGAGTGCTAGCGCTCACTAATCTGTGGTCAAGGGGCATTTGTCAACGTCCCCATGTGCCCATTTATGCTCCTTTCTGGCATTTACACAGTTTTGATCGATCTGATGTGAAATTCATTTACAGCCATCTCATATGATCAAATGCACAATGAAGTCCTGGACAAATGGATGAGATGTACCCTGACAACTCTCGCCTTGAATAAGAGCTACCTAGACTAGAAGACTGCATCAAAGGTGGCCTCATGTTAACATGTGGACTAACTGCTAACTCTATTCTCTCTCTTTCTCTATTTTGGGGTGAAGTCCTATAGATCAGAGGCTGTTAAAGTGGGGGTACAAGTACCTCTGGGAGTACTTCAATAAATATGTGTCTGTAAATAAATCTGTGACTAGATTTTCAGGATTGAGCCAAGATACAGACACATCATCTACAATATGATCTAATATAAATTATGCAACAAAACATATGTATGTTCACATTTTGTTTATGCAAAGAAGAAATATGAAGAAATGTTTCTAAATATAAGAAACACTAATCATTGTAAGCTGTCTGCCATGCTGGGGATAGCCACTAGGATGGAAGGTGCCTCAGGGGGTACACAACAGATAAAAGTTTGTGAACCATAGATCGTACAAAAACAGAGCCAGATTATAATGGTTTACTCACTAGGGGACTGAACAACCATACTGCATTGAGTTGTATCTAGTGTCATACTGAAACCTAGTAGGAGAACCTTTCGAGTGCAAAGAGTCTATGTTTTGATGGTCTACGGCACAAACGTCTTTCATGATGGAAAGTTTGTTTGTGTCTTCTTAACAAATGCATGTAAGCATTTGACTGACAAAATCAATCAGAGTATGGCTACATACAGTAAAACATTTCAACAGCTAATGTGTATCGTCTGTACTGGTATATTTTATGGTACTCTGTGGATAAACCATCACCTGATTTACAGCAGCACAAAGAGCAACATTTAACATACCTGGGGTGGACTGTTTTTTATTGGTCTCCCTTTTGGACAAACAGTATCCGCATACAAATGATGTCTGATATTTGCACTGCTCTAACCTTTGCTGTTCAGCTATCAGGGATCGCAGCCTAGTAACCTGAGCAAACAAATTTGTAAACATAACATTGACTCAGTACATACCCCAAAATCGAATCCTGATACTCAGGCACCATAATTCAGCAGCATAAAATTATGGCACAATGAAATTATGGCAAAGTCAATTCTTTAGGTGTCCTAATCCTAGTATTATGTAGAGTAAAGACTCGTGTCTAATCCAGCAAATGTATAATCTATACAGTACATTTATGCCTAGACCACGTGCATAGTGATTTGTGATGAAAAATTAATGAATGAATCCTTGCTGTCCTTGCATTTTCTCATAATTTAACAGCAGTGTTTCGGTGACGGACCGTGAGCCGAGACGTCCAAGCTCTTTGCTCCTTCCGCACACATCTGACACCCATGACAGATTGACTTCAGCGAGCCACGGCCATCCGTCTCCCACTGGCTATCCATCAGGCCCTCAGAGTGCCCAGGGCTTATGGAGTCCATCTGAAAGCATGGCTAGAGGATGATGGAGACTTGCCCACCACACACCCCCACCATACACATACACACACACATGCACGCGCACAAACATACACACACACACACACATATATACTCATTCGCAAGCGTGCAAACACACACAGGCTGAAGTTTAGCCTGTGGTCTTTTTAATTCTGTACTTCCATCTTGTCTAGCTACGACTGGCCTGTCTCTATGCTGTGTGTATGTGTGCTATTTTTATCCAGCCATCATTCCACTGATGGGAGCAAAGGTAATTACCGCCGTTTCAAAGCTCGGCACCCTCACTGCCGCAGTAGCGGAGAGAGGAATCCCATTGTGAAAAGGCTCGGCATGGTACATTTTCACTCCACTCTGACTGACCATAACAAAGAGTGCTGTGTAGCTGGGGTAATAGCTAGCCTGATCATACCCGACTGTGCAGCAGCTAAAACAACACAACATGATATGGCCAAGAGGCATCTACAGGCAAAATTTCTTTCCACTGTTCATGACAAAGGCCAAGGATGACATTTCTTTTTCTTTCATCTCATTTTTTACAGTGGTATCTTTTCATCTTTTCTTACGTTTATATACAGACAATGCTGGATGAACAGCACTTTTGATGTATGGCCACTTTAAGTTACACAGGCATTTGAAAAATGTGCCTCTGTGGGGATACATGTATGCTTCAATTTCATGATGTAGAGGCACTTGCAATATGATCCTCATGGGGTGATCAATACCTCCAGTGCTGTAATGTTATATACATTATGTGTCCCCTGGTGTAATCACTCTAGCGGTAACTGTGGCAAGAGTGGTAACGTCTCCTACAGAAACTGAGAGGTCACTAAAAAGGGATGTCTACCCCTGGTTTAGGGTCCAGTTTGCCAGCCTTAAACAGCGTTCATCCAGCTGCAAGCTGGCCATAAATCTACCCTCTGCCTGCGTCAAGAGAGCCGGTTCCAGCTGATAGTTCCAGTGCCCTTTTGATGGAAAGCAAAGTGCCGTGTTCACTGAACAGAGGAGACACACCAGTGAGTCTTTCTCTCTTGGCGCTAAGCCCAGGGGGAAAATGTGTGTGTGAGTGTGTGTGTGTGTGTGTGAGAGAGAGAGAGAGTTGGGGGGGGGTTGCTGGAGAGTGAGCTGAGTGCCTGCCATAATTCTTTTCTCTCTACTCCTCTCCCTCCCCGGCCAACTCCCATTCCGCCTCCCAACGCTCCCTCCACCGTGGTCGCCACCAGCCGTGACTCATCACACTACACTCCACGAGGCAGGGCATTTTACATTACCACGGACGGAGGAAGACCAATAGGGTCTGCTAATCGCAGTCCTATCAAGGGGTAGCACACCACCAATGATTTCAGCTGCCGTCACAGAGTCATGCTCCACTGAGGGACATCGGCAAGGTAGACAACTACTGTATGGAGGTTTGAAGCCGGTGGACTGAATACAGGAAGCAATACAGCAACAATACAATTCACATGAAAGCTTACAGTATGTTATAATGTGGGACAGAATCTAAAAAAAGAGAAAACACTGTTGACTGATTGATCTCCTGATTGTAGAAAATTTCATTTTCTTATATTGCCAGATTGACAAATGGATTGTCTAACTGATAGCAATGGCTACGTTTCATCTGACACTGGGTATGTGATCTGGGCATGTGATCAAAAGAGATGAATCAACCACATGAACAGATGCTTGTACACTGTATTTACTGTTATATATTTCCTGTGTTTACAGTTACATGATGAAGATAAATAGTTTTCATAAGACTACAAAATAGTGGGTAACATCGGACACACATCAAACTGATGTCACATGAATTTAAGAGACTAAAATTTAGTTTGCATTGCACATAAACTGTGATAGTGGATAAGTAAGTGGAACTGTATTATGCAAGACATTTGGAACATCAGAAATGTGATTGAAGGAATCATACTTAAGACATTTGCAGGAGGTGAATCAGTGGCCAAGTTAACCAGCAAGGAATCTAGGGCTAAGAGACAGCATGGGAAATCAAAAGCTAATCTCCATCAGATCCATATGTAATATGCTATATGTATAGTGGACGGATTAACAAAATGCATTGACACTGGCTGGCTTTACGTAACGCACATATGGAGGTGCTAGAACATGAAGTGCCTTAGTGGTGAACCTGGAAGCGAGTGTGTTATGCCAGAGTAGGTGTGATGCATCCTCCTTGCCTAGCTGGTGGAGCTCGGGCCAGGCAGCAACATCATTAGCATCTTTTTTTTTAAAAGATAGTTAAATAAAAAAAAAAAAAAACTGCACAGTAGCAGTTGAGTTTGAAGAATAAAAATGCAGGCCAACTGTTTATGCAAGAAAAAAGATCCAGCTTTATCGATTAAGGAGTTTAAAAAGTTTCCAATGCCATAAACTGAACAGAATCTGGAACAGAGATAGCTGAGGTAGGAACATAACATTTTTGTCGCAGCCAAACGATAAGCCAGAGTAATCTTTTTTTCACCAAACAGTGACCTGAAAGTTTTCAAACTGATCCGATGCTTCTTCATACTGTACAGTAGACTAGCCACCATCATATACCATTTCATTGTTCACTCTCTTTTAGTATTGTTACGAACGATTGTTTGCTGGAGGCATGGACTCTTGAAGTTTAAAACAATTGGATCAGCCTTTGACTGATGGCCTGCCTTGACTGGCAGCATTCAAGCTCAGTGTTCACAACTCTTCCCTCTGTTCGATGACTGGATGCAGAGAAAAAGCCACTGGAGACAACCGGTTCAGTGGAATCAAATCCAAACTAGCACTGTAGGGAGATAACAATCGAGCCGAAGTGTGAATGGAATGTAGGCCATTTATGCTTCCCTCTAATATTTGGCTATTGATTTTGATGAGAGATGATATGTGAGGTGTCAGACCATGTTGAATAGCCTAGCCGCGCTAGCCTCCAAATCAAATTGACATTGGAGTCTAGAGACTCTTCATTGGGAGGGAAGGCGTGCTAAAAGGTTGTCATTCAAAGCATTCATCAAATCAAATCATTCATTAGACTCTGCACGTCACAGTGATTCGTCGGCCAGTCGTAGGAGTAGCCCTATGAAGAGTCACTAGACGTCCTCGGCAGAGAATTACATTTGTTGCCGTTAGGGGCGTATAGCGTGGCTAGGCTACATTTTGAACACTATTCCATCAGATTTTTCTGTTCGATGTGTCATCATAGTATCTGGTAAAGCCTTGCAAGCACCTTGTGAACATGTCAACAGCCCGTCTACACTCATCTTTGTCCAAATTCCTTAATTTCTCATCTCACACATCTGTACTCAGACTGCCTCTGCTGGAATTGTCCACATACCACCCTAAAAGAGGAAGTTTTTTTCTGGGTCTATGTGTGTTGAAGTGACTTTTTCTGGCAGAGGTGCAGGCAGTTTGAACCATTAATCAAAATTAGAGCAGGCAAACTGGTCTGAATTGTGGGCAGCTCAATTATAGGAAAACAGTTTAGACTTAAAGCAACACGCCACCATTTGTGCGGTGTGAGATAGACTTAGGGTGTATTGAAACATGGTAAGTACAAACTTTTTTTTTTTAACGTTTTCCCTTCGTTCACCTAGCCCAGAAATCCAAACCCTGATAATCTTTCAGGTTATGGGTCTGGCAAATTTCAATGGCCTACCTCTAGTGGCAACACCAAGCATGCATTTCAAAGTCTCACTGCACGCAATAGATAACGCTACATTCAATCATAACGAGAAAGCTTTTTTTTAGCTCGTCTTTGGCCCGCCTATGTCAGAAGTACCGCTCTGACCTCAACCTTAACCTCAAATTTTTGGGGTAGACGTAACATGCTTTATGGATCTTTGCCAGAGTATCTGCAGGCACAACTCAAATTGTGCTCTCGAGAGATCTCTGGACTTCCAGGGCACCGTTCACCCCCAGCATTTGAAATACAGCATTTTTAGCTGATGCTACCCACAACATTACAATGCTAGTGCAAAGGGCATAATATTGCCCATGCAAATAAATCTCTATTCTAATATTTTTTATACCACTAACAAAGCTCAAGGTAGCTCCACACTTCATTGGTAGAATTTTGAGGGCTTTGACATTTAAAACGAGGCACTGAGAACTTGAGAAGTGTACAGATAGTTTATGAAAAAGACTGTTTAAACAGACAGTACCTGAAGGGTATGGAAAGGAGTTTGGCATCAGAGGAGAGGAGGGTGCAGGAGAGAGTATGTGTGAAGGATGTGTAGGATGGTGGTGTGTGTGTGTGTGTGTGTGTGTGTGTGTGTTTGCGTGCGTGTGTGTGAGTGTAGGAGAAGGGGGGTCTGCGTGC
>JASCQY010000080.1:10821839-10833164 GCA_030264315.1 Sardinella tawilis | reverse complement strand
AGAAAGGTTTGGCTCAGTTAATTAACTCGAGGGGAGATGGAAAATTAACATATTTCCAAAAATGGTGGAGTGTTGCTGTAAGAGAAGAATGTTGAATTGTATTCTTGATAATAATTATTACTACAAACACATGTATAACAGTTTTTTTGACCATATAATAGGAGTTCATTTCTAAGTGGAAAATTGATTATTTGCAAAGAGCTACTGGAATTAATGTTATATTTGTGTTAATGCTAATTTGTTGTCTGGCTAAAACAGAAGCGAAATAAACAGCACTGTTTTTTAAGCAGGAGGCAGGGCCATATGATGACTTCTTTCACTGAGGCACTCATATATAATGGAGCGGAACATTCATAGAAATGCTTTCAATGCCTCAAGACCCACATTGCATAACACCCCCTGATTTCTACCCATCCCCATGACAGACTTGGCTCAACGCCTACATGCTTCCAGCGTGGCACTGGCATCGTGGACCCCGAAGGCCTCTCATTGAGACGGCTGCGAAACAATCTCTGTTTTTCGCCAGGCTTCGTCAATCATCACCTCTTCCCACCTCACTGCTGCTGTTGCTACTACTGCTGCTGCTGCTGCTTCCTGCTGCCAGAATGCAATGCTCCCTGCTGCACAGCCACCTGGTGCTCTCTGTTAAAGCTCCTGCTGGCCTCCTTCCTCATGATGGGTCTCATGTCAAACGCCAAACCCCAAGGCAGCCAAGCGCAGCTTTTGAGAACATACATGCAGAACTTATAGGGTGATGGATGACTTCGCCACTGGACGCTGTAATAACATCTGTGTGGTGCTATCGTGTGTGTGTAGGAGCTGGTACAACACATAACTCAACAGCTACAGCACATCCTTTCCTCATGTGATTCTGGATGCTGATATTCTGCTATAGCTATCATTACTTGATGCTCTTTTGAACATATGCCTCAGGTTATCCTTCAGCCGCCTTTGAGAACTTTGAGTTACTGGTTAAGAAGTGCAAATTGAGTAAATGAGATGGAGGAATTTCATTTAGGGGTTATTTGGAACTGATATGCACGTAATCTTATGAGCTAACATTGCCCCACCACCTGGGGCTCAGTCCAAAATACAGATTCAAGAGTGCATTTATGCTTTGCTCATTGACACTGCGCTTAATAGGATTATATAGAGGAGCAGAGAAACAGTAAGCTGCTCTGACAAGAAGCAGTTGCACTATATCTTACTTTCAGTATGCCAACATCACATCTTTACATGCCCTCACAGTGATGCTAGTGCCACAAGTTAAAACACAGATTGAATAGTGGTCTCCTGATTAATTACAGCAAAGTTGGACAAAGGAAGTGTGTCCAGTATAGTCCTCTAAGGTTATTTACTCACAATTTTAAAGCACATCTTAACGTGACCTTTCACCGGCAAGATTCCCCCCCGAGCAGCCGACAGTAATCAAATTAAAGCCCTCGCTTGTGTAAATGCAAAGTCTGACATTCACAGCCTTGTGTTTGTCTCATTGATCCGGCTTGGTGCCAGACTCTAGCTCCGCGCTCAGCTCTAAATTCCTCTGTGCTTTCCCCAGTGCCATTTTTTGCTCTCCCTCGCGGGAGAACAGCAGCCGCATACAAATGGTGTGTGATATTTAAACGGTTGTAACATTTGCTGAACTCTCACATCTCCTCCTAATGCAGGTCCCTGCTCCCCACAGCAACAAATATATGCAAATCATCACCACTGGTAATTTTCATCATTGCTCTCAGTCCCGCGACTAAATGTTTGGTCCCACTGAAGAGAGCAGTCTGAAGCTGCCTGGGTCCTTGCCTGGCATAAATGAACAAATGTGCATCTAAATCTGTGTTGGATTATCTGTAGTGCATACAGATGGAACCAGATTAACTTCAAAGGTAATAAAATAAAGATGTGGACAAAATAAATAATTTCTTTTTTTGTGAACTTTTGTGAGGCAAAGGGACACTTCTAAGAAAGGCCAAACAACAAATAAATAAATAAGCTTTGCAGAAATGGGATTATTCTGTATAGTTCAAATTTCACTTTGTGCCAAAAACGTTGGCTCCCGCAACGAATCATACAAAAGGAGGTTTTCATGATGTCACCTAATAAATGTGACCTATGGGACAATAAACAACAAAGCGTTCAGGTGGCATGAAATTGATCCACATTTGAGATTGTGATGCACACACAACAAATAATGGAGTCCACTGTAATGCTGGAAGCACTTGACATCTCAGTGGGAAATGTGAGGATAAGAGATGTGGTAGAGCAAATAAATAAGCACCAAACCATGGTGAACCACTCTGGCTGCCACAAGTCTGTCAGCACCATGGACAGCTCCACTCCCTCTTTGCTATGCATGTTTCCCTGAGCTAAGGACACCATAGAGTAGCTATTTAGCACACACATAAATACAGTATAAATACACATATTTAGCACATACACATACACAGCATTTATCTGCAGTATGAGCAAAGATCATGGAATAGTGACCAAGATAGAGCAACATAAAATGTTAAAACGGCAACGAACATGAATAGTTCCCTTCTGCATAAGTCGGCACGTCACAAAACAAACTTTTAACCGATCTTTTGTATTAGCATATAAGTGCTTGACTTTGGTCTTGGGGGATTTTACGCGTTTGTTCCTCTCGCTGTGGTGATTTACACAATTGATATCCATATTGCTCTACTGTACAAAGGTAAAAATCCACACAAAAATTCACTCTGACGAAGCAGCCTGGATGATTAAATGCAGCTGTTGGGACTGGAAGATAACTGCCTAAAACTAAATTTTACTTTACGTCCAGATTACAGGTTTTATTTAAACTTTCTCACTTAGAAGACAACACTTTCAGCAAAAACAATTAAAAAATGAGCCAGGCTATGACCCATAAACACTGCTGTCGAAGGATACAGCGCTGCTATAATCTTTGATCCAATGCACCTGATACATGGCCAGCTCTCCCCATGACATCAAAGTACAAAAATGCTGACTATTAGGACTGATAATCCCAGCGCATTCCCCCCAATCTGAATCCCGAACAGAATAAAAAAAGCGCTCCTATTAATTACACATTACATCTGAAATATTCCACCGCATCTGAACTGTTGCCATTAGCTCGGGAAATAAGCCCCAGCCGAGCAGAAACTCTGGCTGGCTGTTTTGGAGCGACTCACAGCAGCTCTCCCACCCACCCTCCACCCTCCCCTGCAAGCGCAAAGTGCACATGAAGACATTCTCCCTGCCTTCATTTATATGCAGGAGAGCCCCGATCTCCCCCAGGCGAGGGGGGCCTGAGTCAGCACTGGGAAGGCAGCATTGACTGGCCTGCAGAGAGCCATCCAGCAATCAAAACGAGCCTCAGCGGCATTCGTCCACCACAGACTAAAGGGAGTTTATCCGGAGATGTAACCGATGGAGCCCCCCCCCCCCCCCAACACCCCCCATCCCTGACAAAAATAAATATGCTTAGCTGCCCAAGCTGAAATGATCTCTGAGGGGATCTGGAGATCCTGGGGCGAGCTGCTAGACAAGAGATAGAGTAGTATGGGTGTGAGTGGACAAGGGAAAAATGTGTTCATGTCTGTCTGAAAGAAGTGTTGTAAGAAAACACATGGAGACTACAATGGAGAGAATAACTACCTGTACAGTGCATGTTCATTTTTACGAGTTCACAAAATTCTAAACAAAAATATATCGAAAATATATTCAGTTTTTATAGATTACTAAATGTCTTAATACTACTGAAAATTAATATTTCCAGAGCATTTCAACCTATAGCAATTGTTTAAGGTCACTGAGTGCGGTAGGAAAAAGAATGGCAAAATTAGGAACAAGAGTGAATAACACAGCTGCATCTAAAGTTAACTGAATGAGGCACAGAAACTCACAGTTTTATAGTAGACTGGTGCATTTATGAACAACACCACCATAACGCTAAAAAATTCTAACAAAAGGTTTCTCAACTGTTTTTCATAGTAGGCTATTAGATGTCCTTAGAAACATACTAAAAGTTTATGAAAGTTCGACACCAAGAAAGGCCTCATTTTCATTTTAAGGTAAATGTCCCATTGAGATGAATGGAATTCTGGTGGATTTTTGAGGAAAATGTCCATTACAGTACATTTTGGTCTGAAGCACGAGGGGGAAACTGATTTCACAATTAATCCCATATATTTTTTGAAAGCATACACCCTCAGGATGTGATATTACATGCCATGGTATGACAGTGAGGTATGCCCCTGCTTTATCATTGCAATACAGCCCGTCATTAAGAAATTTGGTGTTTGTAATTTGGGCTGTTTTTGGTGACATTAATATAATAACTGAAAATGAGGCATTTATATAATAACTGAAAATGAGGCCTTTCTCTGCATCAAACTTTGGTAACATTTTAGTATGTTATTAAGGACATCTAATACTATGAAAAACAGTTGAGAAACCTTTTGTTAGAATTATTTTAGGGTCAAGTCATATATGCACCAGTCAACAGTTCAGTTAACGTTAGCTGCCGGCTCGCTATTCAGTTGTAGGCTACCAAATGTTATCATTCTTTTCCCCTACCATCAGCCATCAATTACCTCATACAGCAGGCAATGGGGTTGCAATATTCCTTTAACCATTACAAATTCAGGAGAGCGAACTGTTTTGCCATGTAAACACTATGGACTTGAGACGGGGAAAGAAAAAATCTGATCTTTGACCTTTCTAGCCTCTGCATTGTACTAGTGTGTTAGTTTGCTGTGCTGGTGTCATACAGTAGCATTGATACAGTATGAAAACAAAGAGATGGAAGGCTGCTATTCATCTTATTAAAACCGAAACAATCTGAATCACAGGGTTTTGGCTCAATTCATATAATACACATGTAAGGAGGTATGGTGACTGTGATCTAATTCTTCGTCATCAAGGAGTAAAATAATGTTGCTCTGCATGCAGATTGATTATAATGATAATAACATATACGGTTTTTGATCAGGTGAGAGGAATTTCGCACACATGAACATGGCTGCCTGCTTTCAGCAGCCCCTGGGGAATCATTAAGTGATATGTAAAATAATTAAGTGATTAGTAAAAGATGAAAAATATTTATTAATGCAAATCATTACAAAAGTATGATTAACAATCTATTGATAAATGATTAGGTACTGCAATAACTACACTGATATGTATTATGGGACCTTGTACAGAGTTAGCCTACCTTATTTCCTAGCGTAATCATACAGTATAGTTTATATTTCTGGTTGGAATACAGTAGCATCCAAAAGACACTTGCAGAAAAAAATCAATTTATTTTCTCATTATTGGAGAAGATAAAAAACGGAAAATGGAAACCAGTACAAATTTGATGTCTTACAGGCAAAAGACCTCCCCTAAAGGCCAGAATAAGGCAGTCTCACCATCTTAAATGCTTTATGGTTCTTGACAGCTATTTTAAATATGATTTTCACTGCAGGCAGTCAAATGCAACGATTCTGTCATTTCACTAGCACAGGTAATCTATTCACCCTGGATCCTTGACTGATTAAAGATAAAAACTATTCAAGGTCATAGAGGGAAAGATTACAGCCATTATTCAGAGTCCGTGGCGGAGAGCTGGCTTTAGTACAGTATATATTGGTGCTTTATGATAATGAGTGACTATAACACATAAATAAAGACAAAAATGGTCAGCTTGGTCAGCTTGCTGTAAATCTATTTTTTTTCCTTCACTTTTTCACTTCAAAACTGCAGCAGAATCAGTCATCACATTCTTAACATACTAATTGTTATGCAAATGACTTTCTGTCTAAGTCCAAGACATTTACATTTTTTGATAAGAACTTCCTCCTCTGTTTCAACAAAGACAGGCGCTGTGAAACTCTTGTTATGTGGTGGGCTTGAGAAGGCAAAGCCCTGCCACCACGATGTGAACGCATGAGTGAGACCTTAAAAGAAAACACTGCAACGAGAACCGAATACATTATTAAGAAAGATAAGTACTCTGTGTGTGAGTGAGAGAGTGAGTGTTTTGGGGGGATGGGGGTGTAGGGCAAGCAGAATATATAATAGACATGACTAATCGTTCCTCCCTCTGTAGGCTTGCACCTCACATTCCACTAAAGGTAATTATAATTGCAAATATCCCTACCTGGAAAACATGTGGGCTTGAGCTTTGAATCACAGCTGTGGTGGTTTAGAAAAATGTTTTTTTTTTTTTTTTCTCCCACGGTTCTCATAGCAACATATCCCTGTAAGCTGTTTACCGTGGCCCAAAACAGACACATGGCACTGTGTAATCTGCTTTTCCAAATGACGTGATTGCCCACATCATCAGCAACAATGCATAAAACATAGGGTAAAAGACATATACTTGTCTCAATAATTCAACCAAATCCAAGCGTCCTAAATGCACGTCCACTGTGAGCAAGGTACTGTTAGAAAGACATTTAGGGGCGTATTCTTGCTCATTCATAGTCAACGCAAGGCATGGTGTATACTTGCATTGCAAAATGTGTGTGTCAAATTTTCTAAGTTGATAAAATGACGCATGTCATGTCTCAATAGAAGTGTGCTAAACATCAAGAATTCAGGCTGCATTGAAAGTACGCTTGTGAGCTTGAATCCATAGCAACGCCTGCGTACTTGCGCTGAGTATTAATAGGCCTGAACCACTAATTTTGCTGTAGACTAAATAACTAAATAAGACTACAAGCATCTTCAGTATTCATCATTGTTTGGGAGTGGTTGTATTTCAAAGTGATATTTTTCACGGTTTTCATGGAGAACTAACTAACTACAGAAATGAAAGCTTTAGGCTGTCTTAGTGTCCAAAATCCCCACCTCCCTCCCCATCACCACCAGTTGGGTCCCTGTCCACCAGTCCAGAGGGAAGAATTTCGCCCCATCAGCTAAAATTAAGCAGAATCTGCTGCATCTAGCCATTCCGATCCCAGACCATGGACGACAAAGATTTTAATCTAGTCATTGAGTTTAGTCATTTCATTTCAACATTTGAACTTCATTCTTCAATTCGAATCTTTCTGAAAGAAGTTCTAGTCCTGCAGAAGCAGAACAGTGTCTGTCTGTTTGTCTTTCGGTTCTTCATTCCTCATTGTACCACACATCCCTTCAGGCTTTATGCTGGGAGAACATGCGCTGACATCTCCCTGGACACTGTAGGTGTAACAAGGCCTCTTCTGTCGGCTACCTTCTGGTGCCAAGCTGTCACATACTCTCCACCGAATATGCCTACACATTTCAAGGCTGTATCTCTCCTGTGAAGGAGACTTACACTTCTCTCCTATGCTAAGTGAGCAAGAAGTCAGGGAAATTTTACAGATGGTCTCCACACTCCTATATTTTTAACACATCTCACAGCCTTGAGCAATTTGACTAATTAAATCTAATTGAGTATGTTTATTTCACACAAGACATAAGATACATGTCTGTGCATGTAAAATTTTAAAGCAGCACAAAAACTTCCGGTTACATTGGCCACAGTAGTAACATTGAAATGTTAGCAGCTAACAGCTAGTGTAATGGTAAATTAACAATTTAATGGCTACCTTTAAAGTTAGCAGCTTTCTTCGACTATGACTGACAGACTTTTCATCTTACTTTCGATTGAAAGTTTGTGTGAGTTTTCTTTTACAGTATAGAGATTTTTATGCGGCCAATGGATCAGAAGTGTGTGAGCTGTATTGGAAGTGTTTGGTGCAACAAGCCTATTAGCACCTTATTTAGCCTGAATAAAATCCCTCCTTAAACTTTGCCTTCACTGGGGTTAAATGGCAACCGCCTAGAGTCTAGTCTTCTCTTAACAGAGAGTTCATTCATTATTTTTCCCCAAATACGCTGATTGCTTTGATACCATCAAATTGAGCAAATTCCTGCTGGAATCATCTTCTGAGGATTACAAAAAAGTAAGGCACTACAGCTTAATTACTCAACATTTGGAGATGCTGGGAATGAAGCTTTTTTTAAACTTGTCATCATTTTGGAGGACTGCTGCCTGCTTATCAACTTCCCCAAGAGTGTCTCAGCTCCATGTTGAGTTAGCAGGGGCCGTGGGCTGGCAGATTCTTCCAACAGTGCTTACAGAGCTCAAACACACACACACACACACACACACACTGGTAGAGTTGAAATGCTCCCTCTGTATCTATCTCACACACACACACTCATACCTACACACACTCAGTCACACACAGACACAGTTACATACAGTAGAGTAGAAACGCACACGCACACACACTCTTAGTCTGTTAGTCTGGCATCACACCATGATGCTTGTATGTGTGTGCCTGTCAAATGGCCAGACTGTAGTGGTGGGATGTATCCATTAGAATCAAAGCCCATTTACACAATAATTAGGTAGGCATCACTAATGAACGTAAGAGAAGCAGAGACACACATCAGTCAGTGACAGACGTCACCCTCTGAGAAGGATTATAGATAGATAGATAGATACTAGATAGATATATAGAGGTTATCCTGAAGGAAATGAAGTATAGTACAGTACCACACTTTTTTTCACTGTATTTTTAACAGGGCAGTATTCTTATAAAATTATATGGAGAGTGGTTATCAGAAGCTGTCCTTGCCAGAAGGATTCAGTTCAAGCGAAGCAATGTGGGTGTACGTTATCACACGTTCTCCTACAAATGATTACGGAAACTGCCATAGCAATGACTGCCATACCAATGCCATGAATAGTCCCATGTGCAGATAATGATTAGATTTGTGGCAACACCAGGATTAAACCCAATGTCCTGATTACATGACCTGTCAGTGGATATGAAGAAATGTTAATTACACTACAAAGTAATGCTTTCTATTGATCTACGACAAAATGTGACATCATGTAGTTTAGAAGTCATGTTCAGAGAGTTAATCCATTAAAATCCTTTAGGGCAATTTTCATTTCTCTACCACAAAATAGCCATATTTGATAGCCATCATCTCAAGCCAAAATGACATTATATCAATATCAGGAAGGGCCATATTATTTTTCAAGAACCTCGATCATCTGATTAAAGTGCATTCAGAGATGAACTGGCAATTAATCCAGGGATGTGGTACATTGTGATGATGGTAGATTTGAGGTGTTAATGCATATTCTTATCAGCTTTGATTAGAGCAAATGCGGAGTACAATTGTGAGACTTCTGTGGCTCTCTCACCTCCCAGTAGAGCTGTAATTTTGGGAGATTGAATCCCCTGTGAAGACATTATTTCATAACCTCCAGTTTCAGAATTATAATGAGTCTCTGGGGAGTGCCTTCTTCTACTGTAAGTGGCTTCTTATTCTAAAGCAATAACTGCTTAACAAAAAGAAATCAATCCGCTACATAAAACATGTGCTGTCGTCCTACAGTCTCAGTAGGTCAGTAGTCAAATTGGGGCTTATTGGCCAGAAAGGGATGTCATTGGGATGTGACATACAGTATACAGTTCAATGGTCGACTTCCAGTGATGACTAGATTTTTGAGTGTCACACTGTGTTCTGTATTCTTGGCTGTTTTTCCAAAATAGTTTACCTATGTATTTGTTTGTTTGTTGCATTTTAGTAGTCTTAAGTACTCTCTGAAATCGAAATGTACCCTAGCGGTAGCAAATGCAGACATCCCAAGTCTCCCAGATGTTCCGGGAATATCCCGTGTTTAAATAGTGGCTCACGGACGCCCGCGAGTAATATAAAATCTCCAGGAAAACGGGCGATCACGAAAAAATAATCACATGTGGAAACGTGTGCAAAAACAGCACAATCATGACCACGAGACAGGGGAGCAAGGGAGAGAGAGAGAGAGAGGGAGAGAGAGGGAGATCATCAGTAGGCTATTTTTGCAGACATATTGGCTATAGCCTACCTTAACAGATGACCTCTTTGTCTCTCATCATTAAAATAATTTTTTCATTAAAATGAAAGATTCTTGCATTTCAGTCCAAGTGCATTGTCATGGCATAACACCATTTTTTTTCTACAGGTTAGGATGTCTGCAAATGGATTTTCTATGCAGACACGTCTAGAAACAAATCATAGGGCCTAAGGAACTGATCTCCTAAGTTTAGTCAGACCAATCACAGCGCTCCATCCTTGTAGAGTCGCCTAGATGTAGGTCTACCCTAGAGATAGCTTATCAGGCTACCGATTCCATTCAAAGAGAGTGAAAGGCAACCGCTGATTCCACTCCTTGGGTTGAGTCCGGTCTTTCTGTCATAACCAGACTATACATTTTGATGTTATAGTTTGGATTGTCAGGCTAGGTCTTCTTGAATTAAAGTCAAAATCAGTCAGTCCAAAGGAACTAGAGCAATGTAATAGACATCAAGGCAAAGATTTCTCACAGGCATGAATAAATATTTGGTTCTCTCAAACCTCCATGCTCAGTGCAGTCACTTTCTCAATCGACATAAAAATGGGATACAACACAATTTGCCTTCAGTCATTGATTAGGGAGTCATTTAACACTGATACTTATTTTTCTCAGCTTAAACTGAGAGCGAACATTCAAACAGAAATAAACTTAGATTACATTTTTATGAACTGTTGATTACAGAGTTATCTAATCAACAGACAAATCAAATCTGATGTACAAAAACAGACACAGAATTGCAGTAAACAGATGTTAGCCTACTTAAAATAGATATTATTTCAAGACAAGGCCTCCAATTTACCCACACACATCACTGCACACCAACCCCCTTTTCTATCTTCAAGGTCTCAAACTCATTACTTAATTTGCCTGTGGACAGTGTCCCCTATGCGGCTGTCTGATCTATGTTTTTACATGCGACTCACAGACTCAGAGGTGCTGTGAGACTCTTGCCTGCGATAATTAGGAAAACATCGTCCTCTGTGAGTTTCCCTCTGTGCCTCTTGCCTGTGCGAGGGATTGGGAAGCACATGCTCTTCGGAGGCAGTAGAAATTGGATGCTTAATCGTGCTGAACCTCTAGTAATGCGGTGCCACACAAAGACATGGAGGCAATGCATCATGGCCGACACTGCCTTAGCAACACAGGCCTCGAGAAGGTTGTCAAGACGCAGAGTGGAGGAAACTTTAGAGGTTGCTTTCGACTGATAAAATAATGACTATTTTTAGCATGACTGGAGTTGTGCCACTTGGGAGGTGTCAATAAATCAACCCCTGCATGCTGATAATAATGAACCCAAGAATCTCCAGCAATATGCGCTTTCCGTGCTGAGATTCTTAGGCAATAAGGACCCTCAGTCAGTTGTGACTGAGCTTTTATGTGCCTGTTTGTGTATGTGTATCTGTGTGCCTCTATGTGCAGTATACTGTAATCTTAGATTTTTCTTTTTTTTTTTTTTTTTGGGGGGGGGGGGGGGG
>JASCQY010000080.1:10754570-10766234 GCA_030264315.1 Sardinella tawilis | reverse complement strand
ACACACACACACACACACACACACACGCACACACACACACACACACACACACACACACACACACACACACACACACCAGTCAATCAAGACTTCTCAGCTTTATGAGGACTGGGGACACATACATGCAACTACACACATTCCCAATGCTTAGACACTTCTAAATATATAATCACACTCACACACATCTACAGGTATCTACACAGACACACACACCCACACACACACACACACAAACACACACACATCTACACCTACACTCACATGTGCACACCCACAGGCATCTCCAAACAAGGGGTACCTGCTGTATCTACACAGCAGCTGATGCTGCACTTCAAAATCCTCTGAGAGCTCATCTATGTGGATTGAGAAGACGGCCTATCAGAGGTGCTGACAACCAGAGTAATTTGAAGCAATCAGGAGACAGACGTGTGATTGCGAGAGCGGCACATTATTGCGGCGCCTAAAGAAAGACACTTACTGGCCCTCGGGTTCCCCACCTGAGCCGAGGCTGTCTTCATTAAAGAGTGATTTGGCTCACGCAGATCAATGTTTCGACACCATTTTACTGCCTAACACGCGGTACAAGGTACACTTGGTTTCACCGATTAGCAACAACTCTTTAATCAGAGCTGCATTCTCTGTTGCCAAGACACCCCCACATAACACAGGGTTGAAAAAAAGAGATAGCACACAAACATAGGCATATATGTGTATAAGAGCGTGTATGCACAATATCATTTTTTTGCCAACATAACCTACTTCACATACCCATAAACACACACACACACAAACAAACACAGACTCTCACACACACACACACCAGTAATATCCCTCTCAGAAGTTGAACAGCAGTATCTTAGATCGATAATGCTATGATAATTACGAGGTGGAAAAACTTCAGGTACAGTATTAATCCTAGTGTCACCAGGGAGCAAAAAAAAAAGCCTCACATCTACTACAACTATCACACGTAGTCAACACTCTCCTCCATATACAGTACTTTTCCTTTCAGAACTGAGTCTGTCCCATCTATGAGGTTTACTCTGTTATACTCTATCCTATGGGATGTGCACTATGTGTGCCCTATACTCTATCCTATACAATGTGCACTATGTGTGCCCTATACTCTATCCTATCTATCCTATCTATCTATGTGCACTATGAGTGGAATTTTCCGGGGTGCGTAAGTTAGATAAAATCACTTAGCTTTGTGCTCTTCTGCCATTTGTGCGAATGGCAGAAAAGCGTGCAGCTAAGTGATCTTTGAACTTACACACCCCAGAGAATTCCACCCTATATGCAATGATCATGGATATTGACCAACATAGAGCAACATAATATGTTACAACGGGAGCGAACGTGAATAAAGGGGGATTTTGCCCCCCTCCCCCTTGCAAAAATAGAACACGGAATTCAACAGACGTTTGTTCCTCTCGCTCTGCTTTTACCCTCTCTGCTATATGTGCCCTAAAATGTATCCTATGGGATGTGCACTATATGTGTCCTATACTCTATCCTATCTGTGAAGCACACTATGTACACTATAAGAGCTCTCTGCAGGGCTGGGGGTGATCCAGGAGTGAAGATGCGTCTCCTTCACACTAATCATTGTGACACAAGTCTTCTGCATGTTAAATGATTTATTTGTTCTCCCCAGAGGTGCCTGGGCTTTTACCACATGCCCCCCAGGCAGCCATTGGCACAGCTCTCCTCACCTTGCCTACACTGAGTACTCCAGCACTCCACCGTGACAGAGGCGGGGGTGAGAGGTTTGAGATAAGCACCCTGAGGGCAGTGCTTGTGTGTGTGTGTGTGTGTGTGTGTGTGTGTGTGTGTGTGTGCGTGTGTGTGTGTGTGCGTGCAGGCATGCATGTGTACTGTACATGTGTGCGTGTGTTTGTCTAGCTCGAGGCACTTCCACGTTTCCACCCATCTAGAGGATGCTATGCTCCTATTTATTTGAACATAGATTGGGTCTGCATCAACCATATTATTTCTCACTGGTGTATTAGTGCTGAGATTACTCGCAGGCTTACAGTAGCCCTGCATCATGTTTGACTTGAAAGCTGTAGCACCTAATTACAGGGAGAACTCTTGGATGAACCCCAGCACACATCATCAGCAAAAACATCCCTTCTGGCAGCTCTTTATCTCCATCATTGTTATTATCGTGTCAAGTTTGTTTAGCGTTTCTCCCTTTCCTAGTTGCGAGAAACATACTCATGGGGGCTCGGGCTTTTGGTGTGTTTCACACACAAACTGGGCCACCCCTGTAATTTCTCCCCATGTAAAGATCTGATTACAGGCTGCGGGGGCATCATGGTTCTGCTCGCTATTGTTCTCCACCCCACCCTCCTCTCCTCTCTGCTTCAGTGCTATCTAGCCTGTCCACGGGGTCTTGTGGGCACACATTCTCTTGCCTGTTTGATGCTGTGCTCTTATCCTGCTCTTCAGACAGCTAGAGCAGGAGGGGGAAAAAAGAGGATTCGGCCCCTCAGCGCCTTTAAAGCAGGCAGCTGACAAGGCCAACAATTGACCTGCGCAGGCAAGGCACTGTGGAGAATGGCCTAAAGATGAGCAGAGATTGGAAACGGCCGGGACAAGGAGGGATAAGGGGCGCAGACGATCAGAGATTGGGGAACGGCTGGGATACGGAATGGGAATAGGATCAGAAGAGCCTGCAGAGGCATTCCTGTAGAGAACACTGTGAGTACTGTCTGATTGGGCTCTTCCTCATGTGCACACTGTACCTGGAGTTACACACCAATACAAACACACACACACACACACACACACAGGACGATTAGTCACATGATAATAGCACACTGTGGGGAGAGACAGAGAGGGAAGTCTAGGGGACCGAGCACACAGCTGATTCACATGCAGAGGATCACACTCAGGTCAGACTGATAAAGGGCTCTTTCAGCCTGCCTGCCAGTGGTGTGTGTGTGTGTGTGTGTTTGTGTGTGTGCACACGCAGTCACACATACACACATACTCACACACACACACGCACACATGCACGCACACAGTCTCACACACACAAACAAAAAATTGTAGCAAAGTGGATACAGAAAAGAGCATAAGTCTACAGTGTACCTCATGTCTTCTGCTAAACGTCTACTATTCTGTGCTACACACTCACAGTTCCACATTCTTATGTGCACAGAGAAGCATGGAGTCAATCTATCTCAAGTTTTATATAGCAAACAAACAAGCACATAAACCTAAACCCCTTCCAATATCTGGCAATGTCTAAGGAAAGCCAGAGACTACTTCACACTAACACAGATGAACCCAGTGAAACACTACACACACACACACACATTCTGTGTCTCAAAACATCGCTCTAGTGTCAAAAACATGAGAGATCAGGCCAGACAGTCTCTCTCTCTCTTTCTCTCTCTCTCTCTTTGTGACCTCATTCCAGCATCGGGTGGCTCCATTATTGGCCCTTTGGGCATATCAATAAGAGCCCGTACCCTTCCCTCCACTCCCGGACTACACCACCCCCCTCCCCAGACTGTCATGTGAGGTATTTAAAGCTGAGCTGAAGTTGAACTGATGTAAATGTGTTGGTGCTCGGTGCATTAATAACCCTAAGCAGGGGGTGCTAATGTAGCCGACGCAGACACACTCAGACACTAATGGAGAATCTGGCCTGTGGACATGCTCCTGATCACAACTCAGGAGGGAACACAGAGGGCAGGGGGTCCTGCACACACTCACACACACACACACACACACATGCACACACACACACACACATGCATGGACACACACTTGAAAGAGATGGAGCAAGAGTTCCTGCCTACTACACACATACTACAAATTGATAAACAGCCCAACAAACACACATACACACACACACACACAAAATTTCAAAGACTGCAGCGATGAGATCTAATAATAATGTTGGTCTGGTAATTCAAATGTACAGCACACTCAGTAATAGCACTCTTAGTGCCTCTCCAGCTCTTCCCACCAAAGCTGAGAGGGAATAAAAGTGGCCAAATTATAAACCTTTTCCTTATTTCTTACTACTAACTTATTTCTGAACTCAAACTTATACTTATATAGGTATAAGATATAACATGTAGACATGCATGTTCAGGCAACAGTATAAAAGTAAGATGATGAATAGCCATGCACTATACCTCACCCAGTCTTAGCTAACACAGAGGAAACAGACTGAGTGAGATGGAGATACAAGCTTGCTAGTTTCATTGGATTGATAGAGAGACCAGGAGGAAGGGAGAAAAAAATGGAAAGAGTGAAGTAGAGGAGAGGAGGGGAGAGAGGGAGGCAGCTAAAGAAAGATGCAGAGACAAGCCGACAGCTTTTTGGCATGAAAGGCCCATTTCCTCAAAGTTGGCACAAGCGCTCGCCTTCAGTGAGAAGGAGCCCTCGGGCACTTTTTGAGATCTCAGACGCGCCAAACTATTTCTGAGTTAACTTGTTTATCGCTATGTTTCTTCTCCCTTAATGCGCACACACCACACATCACCTCATCAAAACAAGAAATCGCAGGAATTATGAGCACGATGTTTATGCAAGTAACAGGAGTAAATTTGGTAAAAGCTGCAATCTACCATCTTGGTCCTTCTGTTGTTATTGCTATCAAACATCTTTTAGTCAAATGTATCTGTAATTAAACACAGTATACCATCCAACGGATAATGTTTCACTGTGTGCGCACAACAAATCAGTGAAAATCAAAGGACCGCACTATGCTGGTCTTCAACAAGTTTGTCAATAGCAGTGGGGTCACAAGGTGTGTTCCTATACAGTACAGCCATTTTGTTTAGCTGGTAATGACAAGCTGATTTTCCCCCTCCCCAGCTCTCTGAAATGCCCCATTTACACACACACACACACTCTCTCTCTCACTCACACACACACACACATACACACACACAGGTCATTAGAGAAGATGGAGACCCTCGGAGCATTAATTAGCCAAGTGTTTTCTTCTGTCTCTCTTTTCTCCTGGACTCTGGCCGGCACCTAAAATGAACAGACCCTTCTACATACGCTATTTCACCACGCTGCATAACGACTTGTTATTTTCAGTCTCACGTGTTCTTTAATGATTCTATTTTTTATCCTTACATATTTTTATTTCATTTTCAAACGGTGATGGGACTTGCCATTTTAATTACCGCAGTGTGCTTCCATTCGCCACACTCCTTCCCCCTTGTTTATCACACCCGTCATCTTTACTGGCATTTTCACATGCTGGTCTCCCTAAGAAACGACACCCTCCTTCATCCCTATTCATTAGTCCCCCCGCCCCCCCCCGCCGCCGCCGCCAGTACATACACACAGACATGCAAACACACACACACACATACAGTATACACACACACAAACACATCCGTGCCAATTACCCTATCTACACTGCTGAAGTGTGAGGCCAACACTGTCCATTCCAGCACCACTATCAATAATACAACTTCCCTCATTCCCAATGGAGTCCATGTACCCCTATTTGCCATGAAACACATTCACAGTAGCTGTTTACAGTGAGACTTGGGTATTTTGAAAATGGCTAAATTCTCCTTCCCCGCTCTACAGGCTGTCAAAAACATGTCCGACAAATAGACAGCCAACCAGAGATCTGAGAACCGAGGAGGGACCATCACGTCACAATGCCAAAACTCATTTTGCCCAGTTATGTCTAAAACCAGAGTTTTCAGAGGTAGCCATTTTCAGTGACTGAAATCTAATTTTCGTGTAGGCTAAATTATATTGCAACCACATTAATAAATATGCATGTTTTTTTTGTTTTTTTTTACATAGTCTGTTCTGTGTTAACAGGGTCTAAGTTTCATGTTATGACTTAATTTCCAGTAGGTCACCTATGAGTCCACCATGGCTACTCTGACCACAGTCTTGTAATTATCTCATAATTATCAGTTAGGTTTCACAAAGTAAAAAAGTATACAAAGTGGCCGATATATTTAAAAAAGCATTCAGTTTCAGTGAGATGGTGACCTCAGGAGACAAACACACAAACATAGGCCTACATGTTGTGGTGAGGAAAGAAATGGAGCTGGTCTGGAACATTAAATGTGATATGGTAAACAGGAGTTCAAGAGAATGACTGACACATACAGTATACAGTGCATGTCATTACATGTAAATTACTGTAAGTAAGAAGGTCATTTATGTTAACTCTACATGAATATGTAAACATTTCCTCAAGGTAGATCAGAAAGGTAGGACTGTGATTGTGTGTGTACATGTTTGTGTGTATGTGTGTGTGTGTGTGTGTGTGTGTGTGCTATTTTTGTTGTGTTTGGGGATATCTTCAAGCAAGCACAGATATTTAATTTCATTCTCCACTGATTTATACAAAGCAAGGCAGACACCCTTATGCTTTTGGCTGTTAACCAGCTTGTATTCATCACACCCTCAGTATCAACAGAAATACCAGGAGCACCAGCTATCCGGGATCAAGGAGAGCTTTTTTCGGAGGGGGGAAGAGGCGGGTTGTGCAAGGAAAATAAATGGGACATTTATATTAAATCCAGATATCCTAAATAAAAAACGGCTTTACTTCAAACACAGCTTATAAAGGTTTTAATCTTAGGGTTGTAACATCAGCATGCCCCATTTGACTGGACCATGACAAAGACTACGCCTAAGGAAGTTTCACAAGATTCAAAGATCCACAGGGATTCGCACATATAAACAAGAGACTATAGGGCATCAGAGAGGTCTTGTTTGGAAACTGGTAAATCCGGCACATACAAGACAACAACTTATCCAGCGTTCTGGGACAGAAAACAATAAGATGGTCGACTGGATTAAACTCAGATCAGGCGACACACCCCCATTATAAATACACATGAACAAAATACATGTATTTCCTGGCCTACAAGAGTCCACTAATACACATCAACATCAACCCTGTGGTGTGTTTCTTATCTATCTGCTCATGTAAGACTGAACTACCATAGAAGGAGGTTTTATATTACATGGGACTATGATGTGGAAATGTTGATTTATGTGCAGTGCTGCTAAGACTAGGCAAGCCAGTACTCATTGTTTCTGGGGAGACAGTGCTCTCAATTTGTTCTGTGGAATGAACAGACAAAGCATTTGGTTTCCTAAAAGAAAAAGTGCATGATTCTAAAGAAGGCAGGTCAAATCAGAACACCTACTGTATTACCAAGGCTGCCTCAACCAGTCAGCATCACATGATCTGTGCTTGTGCGTGAATGCCATGAACACACACACACACACACACACACATACACACACACACCACACACTCACTCACTCACATACAACCACAGGAGGGCAAGGCGGGGGATAGATCAGGATGATTTGTTCCTGGGTTACATATTTACATGAGCCAAGTCATGCAATTAGTGTAGGAGTTATTGATGAGTCTCATACAGGGAGCAGGCGAAGTCCTGAGGTGATAAATCCTCTCCACTCAGGCTTCTGGCCTCCACACATACACACACACACACACACACACACATGCATGCATGTGGGTATGTAGGCCTACTGTAGGCTATGCTTAGGCCTACTAACATACAGACTAAAACAAAATCTTAAGTGTGCACAAAAAGGCATACTGTAGGCTATAGCCTAGTACCAACTTCAGTAGTTATACAGACTATATTCTCAGGCTCAAACTCAGATTACAAAGACTATTTCAGATTAAATTAAATGTGTCCATGCTAATTTTTGACATGTTATGATGATGATGATGGTGATGATGATGATTATTATTATTATGATTATTATGATTATTATAATTATTATTATTATCATTTCGAAAAAAACATTGCCTGTTGGTTTTCTAGTGTGGCACGATCTCTGCTCTGAGGATGAAGATTTGCAAGATTATGTGAACCATGCTGCCCTCAACAGGCAATTATTGGTAAGGCGACATAAAATTGATTTGTGTATCTCTTGTAGCCTACCTCGAACCTACGTAAGCACAACACAAAGCTTTAGGCTCGTACTAACTCTTCCAAATATTAAAGGAAGTTTTAGCTACTGATATGAAATAAAATAAGACTGAAGTTGAAAATCCCAATGAAATCTCTCGAACACCCTAATCAAATAAATATAAATAAAACATTTAATAAAATAGGCCTATTAAATCGAAATAATGAATTCAACAACAAAATTAACTGTGCAAGGTCGGCATGGAGCCATAATTTCTGATTTAGCTGACGCACTTTTGAAGTAATGCAACAAGAGTAACTGCTCTGACAAATCCAACATTGACAGGACGTGCCCCTAGGGCGCGCATTTACAATGCATGCCTATCGATTAGTACGTGGATAATGTACCCATAGAGTTTTAAAACTCCATCCCGCCGACAGGAAAAATGACCCCTTTTAAGAGCAGAATGAAGCCGTTTCGTGTCACCGCGGGCGCTGTAGAGATCCGGGCGGCAGCCCATTTGCTCTGTATCGCAGCTATGCCGTGCAGCACCTGCAAGTTCACTAATGAGGGGCGCTCATGACCCTCATCTGTAGTCGGCCAAGTGATCAAACAAAAAAGTAGTTTGGCTGAGTCGGAAAGGCAACTTTCTACGGATGTTACTATATGCAAAAGACCTAATGGGCACCCTAAGTAGCTAAACTTATTTTAGTCTGAAACTGTTTTTAATTTGAACATAACAAAACACTCTTAAGCTGATTTTGAAAAAAAAAACCCTAGTATTACTCAGATCAAACAGGCGACACTATCGCTTTGCCTCCCTGCTTTCCCTTCTTGCAAGTTCTGGTGCGCGCAGTGCACAGGACTATCATGTTAGAAGCGCCTTGCCGTGATTACGCCGAACTTAGATCTGCCAAAAGACAAAAGCAGTTCCCTATACCACACCATCAAGACAAGCAGCAGTAGGCCTATATTTAAAATATTCCCCTGATTGCCAAAATCAAAACCATCGCTAAATGAATAGAGCCAATACTTAGAGGCACCGTATCTGCGCAGGCAACTCATAAATAAGCCCGTTTCCCGTCAATAGGTTATCTAATAACAAGATCGTGTAACAGGTCTCTTAACAATAACAACATGTCCCCTTTCTTTACGTATCAATTCATGTCGAGAAATAAAACTGCCGTTTGAGGTCCATGGGCTCCTTGAAAGGTATGCTATGCAAAGCTCCCGATGGACAGTTTTCAAACTCTCAAGTCATTCCAAGACACAACGCGGTCGCGTTTATAAATAGGGAAAGGATCCGAAGCAACCTTATAATTACGACTCCCTGCATCCACAACGGAGACGACTCGCCGAGAGCACTCCAGACTGGTTAACTTAGACGAATTAAACTTTGAATATATAACTCAAGTAGTCTAGACAAGAGCCACAACGACAAACCCAACATACATTTAGACGTAAACATGAGCAAATGTTAGTGATTTGTCTAAAATAGAACCAGCGATATTCTGGTTTCAAGTAACCGACTGAAACATCTACCCGACCACTCTCAATGTGTCTGGAGAGGGAAAGAAAGGGAAATAAAATGTGTAGCCTACGCAACTACATTCACACCAGACGGCATGAGTAACCCCGCGCCGTAACTAATCTAAGTGCATGAGCCATCCATTGAATTTTTACCTCACCTTTGAACACTTGTCCTCTGACCGAGACCAGCAAGCTGACAGCAGTTAAGAAACAAGTCAGAACTTTATCCATCTCCGTTGTTTCGCGGAGGTTAGCCCCAAGCGCGGGGGTTACACGAGCAACTCTTCACAGGTGTCGCCGTCCGTGTGCTGGGATTCGCCGCGCAGCCCGGACACGGTGTTAAACGTTATCTTTCTGCTGCCCCGTAGTAGGCTACCTGTGACCGACCGACTCTACTCCGACTTCAAGATTTCCAGGAGGAGCCTTAAGTCTTTAGACAGGCGGAGAGAGGTCGCTTTTCTCTCCGACAGAGGGTGTCTGCGAGCTCTCTGGGTAGTACGCGCGCTCGTTCCCCCTGACTCTCGCTCGCTCTCTCTGTGAGAATGTGGTCTCGTGCGTCTCGTGCTGTATCTGAATGCACAGCTGTGAGCGCGGGTATTTGCCTCGGGAGCAGGCGGGAGCTCACCAAAACCGTTGGATCCAAGCTGGTGGCTTCGTGAGGAAAAGCTTAGTTTAGATAAACCTATTCTTTTCCCTATTTCTTTAAGTTATTCGCGCAACGTCCGAGATACGTGCTCTTGAGTGTTCAGAAACTCAAAAATGATGTGTTGATGATTAGAATTAGGCATATCATAGAGTTAGCTTTGTTATCACCACGAAAACCAAGTTAGTTTACAATAACGCTTCAACGTATTCATCTACCAGTAAGGCCTAATTAATTTCAGCACCATGGACACGTCCTGTTTAACTACTACGTCAACTATTTGCATTTTTTCTCAAGGTTATGGATTTGGATATGGATTGGACAATATGTCGTGTTCCAAACTATCTGTCAGAATATTGCCACCATCTCCACCTTTTCCTAAACATTTCAGGAGATGTTATTTTGTGATCATTGACAGTAACATGGCATTTGTCATAATTAGATCACAAGCTGACAATGAAAGCAAACTTCTTCTTCTCATGTAGGCCTACCTTTACATATCTTACATAACCCATACAGTAGCCTAGGCCTATTAAGAAGATCAGACATCCCTGTGCAGGGCGGACTAAACGGGTTTGTTCAACTTGGCTGACTGGCATGGCTGGCTCACTAAGTGGGTGGCAACACAAAACATTTGTGGAAACTGATTACCACCAAAATTTCATTTTTTTCCTGAAGTTTTAAAATTTTTAAAGTTAGAATAAATATGTGTTCAGAGTTTGTCATACCACAGAACAGTATGTTGTTATTCACCCTGCCAACTTTGAGGGTTTAAAAAAATTGTCAAATATTTGAAATGAGGTCTGAAAGACATGGAAAAACAAGCACTTTTTTCTGCTCTGAAATGGTGGGGGGCTGTCGGTTAGAGGGCGCTGGAACCACGCCCATGCGCAGGAAGGGAACCACCACAGGACTGTAAAGTTAGCAGAGCCTGGGTTCTCTGAGCAGCTTGAGTTAGCTTGAGCTGAGTTAGCTTGCTGACCACAGTTCATTCATTTTAGTTTTGACACGATTGATAATACTCCAGTTTCAACATAACGTCACACCGATTCATTCCTATAATGATCACTGCTCTGTTCTACCATGAGCCAAACCGTTTCTGCTTGTAGACACTTGACAGTAGTTGGCTATTCAGTATTAAACCGAGTTGCCCTGAGAGCTGTGACTTGTTGACCATGATTCACTTGTTTTAGCATGCTACATGCAGATTTGAAATAATCCCAGGTTGAGCAGAAATGTGTTTGTTAGACTAGATGTTAAATGCGCATTCCTAATGTTGAGGCCAGCAAGATTGATCAGAGACCCAGTCAGGGTAGTTAACCTTGTTTAGCTAAGCTAGCTGCAGTGCAAAAGCCAGCACGCTCAAAGTTTTTCTACAGCAGGAGGAGTTATGCTAATAGGGCATGCTTACACAAGCATACCCTGCTTTCAGATCCGCCCATTAAAGAGAAACTATGCCTAAAAACGTTTTTAGGTTAATATATCAGCGTCGTAGTCACTTCAATGGTTAAATAGTTCATTCTGGGGCGAATGAAGGCTATTTCGCCGCCGTCAACCCCTTCGTACTGGATTTACCGCAT
>JASCQY010000080.1:10743344-10749401 GCA_030264315.1 Sardinella tawilis | reverse complement strand
AGACACAGAGAGAGACAGAGAGAGAGAGAGAGAGAGAGAGAGAGAGAGAGAGAGACCGAGACCGTGGCAATGGAGACAGAACCAGGGCTTCCTCTAGAGTTTCCATAGGAAGCACAATGCTAAGTAAAGACAAACATCTGTCTCTATATTGCATCCATGTTCCCAACGGACCCCAATATGTAGGACCAAATTGCAATGACAATCTACCACCAACAGAGGACCTCAGAGTGCCTCTGGCACATCATGACCCATTAAAAATGCAGCTTTAAACAACATGAACTTATCATCTACACAATCCAAATTAAAATGTCAGGGTTAACTAAAAAAATAATCCTATTTTGGTGTTCACCAAAACTTAATTCCTGATGGCTTTATCCCCTGAGCAGCCTTTGGTGTTTTGTGCTTTAAAAGTTTGCTAATCAAACACCACAGTAGGGCTTTTTGTGTGATTATGAAACGCCATGAGTCAGTTTAAATGAGGAAATGTTGCAGGCGTCATGAAGTGAAGGGACAAGCTGTGACATCCACTGCTCTACTTTCACCCCCCTTTAGGTCTGCATCTGGCATGTTCTGAGGCTCCTGGGATGAAGCCACTGAGTAGCCTATCCAGTCACAACACTTCAGGTGCTCAGGCGTCCGTTTCCCAAGAGCAACTACAGCGTGTTGGCTGCGAACGAAGTCTGCGAGGCTGGAAGTCACTACCTTCCCATTTCGGACGCGGCGATAGACTCCCAATCACAAAAAAATGCAAGTTGTGTAATTTGAACACTGGAGAGTTCTTGGAGTTTCAGCAGTCGCCGAATGATGGATGATACTGTCTAATGTGTTCAAGGCATAAGGTGCCGTATGGCCCCTCTCCAAAAATAACAATAAAAAGTTTTTGACATTGTGCTCAATTATTTGAAAACAACCTTTGTAAATTCTGTTGTTAGAGCACGGAGGTATATTAGAACAGTTGTGATAATCTTCTTCTGTTGGAAATAGCACAAATTGCAAACCAGTAAGCACTTTCTGTCCTATAGTCTATGAGAACTGAATATGTTCCGAGATCTCCAGCGGTGATTGAGTGGTGGATTGTGCTTGGCTCTGATGTGTGGAACTTGACTGGCAGACTTTAGCCTTGCTTGAGCTCATTCCATTCCACATGCTAATTGGTGGTGCCATAAGACACAACCTGTTCTCATCGGCTCCTGCTCCAAGTTGCGCTTGGTTCCCTTGCTCAACTAGCCTATGGTGCATCACTGCCACAACAGCTTCTAAGTCAAATGGCAGCGAATGTTGCCCCGATTGGACATAGATATGGAGGCCTAGCAAGACATGTTTAAAGCCAAATCTTCCACTAGACAGATGCTATCTGGGGGATGCCAGACAGGCGGTGAGACTGAAGACCCATTGGTATTTTTTTGCCCTCAACAGTGCCTTCTGGGCAGCGCTGCCTGGAGGGCACCGTGGAGAGCAAAAAGACCACTCCAGGGTTAGGATGAGGGTGAGGGATAGGGGTAGGGTACTGTATAGTGCCTTGCAGGCAAAAAAAACACCATAGAGCAGATTAAAGCCCTGAAGTAGATTAGGTGACAAATAATTTTTAATTATAAGCTACTAAAATGTAATGTTTCTCAATGTAGAAAAAAAAACAGTTGTTGTGTCTTTTTCTGGTGTATGTGAATATCTGTTTTTTAACTGTAGATTGACAGATCGATAGATACAGTATGTAAGATGCATCTTACCAACTAATGTAATGTGTGAGTAATCTTTTTAATCATTAGCCTTAGCAAGTTATTCAGAATGAGGTCTCTCATACTGTATACCTGAAGCCAAGTCTCTTGTTTAAGCCATATTTGGAAGCACAGCGCTTCTTTTCTGTTATTATGAAACATCAGTACAATTTACTGAGCGGGAGACAGTTCTCCATACAAAGACACACCCACCCACGCACCAACATGCACACACACACACACACACACACACACACAAGAAAATAAAAAGAAACCAACTTAGGATACTAGCAGGGAACCAATTTTGTATAAACGTGGAGGAACTAAACTTTTAGTGAGCTGGCTTGTGAAGTGTCATCCTCTGCGGTGTGAGTTGGGCTGAGGGGAGCAGACTGGACTGGAGTAGGGGCTGGTGGCTTTGCACTGGTAAGCCTCCGTGCCCATAGTTTCCACTCTGCCAGTCTCCTGGGATCCCTGTGGCCTGCAGGGTTGTGGGGGTGGGAGTTGTGCAACAGCACTACATATCTGAGCACACATACTGCACAGTAGACAAATGAACATGAGGCATACACAATACTGTAGGCCTACATTATCGCACAGGCTAAATGCACAAACAGAGGTCACTCAAATACACAGACCTTCATCCAAGTTAAGATCTATGTATAGTATACTGTATCCAGTCTCCCACAGTGCATACGCTTACACGCTTACACACACACACACACACACACACTACACACGCAAGACTCTTCCCACACACAGTTTCCCTTTCAGAGGTGGTGGGCAAGGTCAAGTGGAAACGGTCTGCTAGAGCAGGGACCAAAGAAGCTAAGCTTCAAGCTTACAAGCGACTGAAATAGAGATGCTGTCTGTATGTGTGTGTTTGTGTGCCTGTGTGTGTGTGTGTGGGCCTGTGTGTATGTGTGTGCCTGTGTGTGTGTGTGTGTGTGTGTGTGTGTGTGTGTGTGTGTGCCTGTGTGTATGTGTGTGTGGCCACATGTTTACTGTTCTAATGCTCTGCGGGGACTCAGAGTGCAATGCTGTGAAACACAAAGCTGGTGGAGGGATCCTTTGACCTGCCGCGCTCAGAATGACAGGTCTCCACTCAGCTGGTGTGACCGCAAGTATGGGGTCAGTGCGGCACGCAGTCACAGGCTCCTCGGCTCGGGCCTTGACCAAAAGAGAATCAGCACATTGTCCGATAATTACGGTGCTTGCAGTTAGATTCAGACCAGTTCCTCTCAACACAGTTTTCTGGTACGATAGCCAGTGCATTGTCCGATTCCCCTCATGATTATCCTAGTTAATACTTTAGACACTAAATCATACATTTTGTTGTTGAAGTTTTAAATTGGCAAACTTTTTGTGTCCTCCCTGTACTTCAATCTCCTGTGTCTGTCTGCTTCACCCTGTCTTTCTTCCCCATTGTGCGTGTGTGCATCTCTTCCTCTCTTCTCTCTATACCAATTCAATCAAATCCTAAGTACATTATTGGCATGAAAGATATTCATACTGTAATGCCAAGCAGCCATTCAGCGAATGATGTCTTTCTATCAAAGGATATTCTCTCTCTCTTTCCCCCTCTCTATCACTCTCTCTTTCCCTCTCTCTCTCTCTTTCTTTCTACAACTCCCTCTCTGTCCCCCTCCCTGTCCGCCCCCTCAGCCAGGCTTCAGGTAGTTGTAGAGGGCGTTGAGTCCACCCTGCAGCACCTCCTGGGTGGGCTTGAGCAGCGGGTTGTGCACCACGTGGAGGCCCTTGTCCAGGGGGTGGCAGGCCAGCCGGCCCAGGCGGCGCAGCAGTGTGTGTAGCTCGGTGGGGAGGCTCTGCAACTCATTGAAGTCCACGTTGAGCAGCTCCAGGGAGGCCAGCGAGCCCAGGGTCTTGGGCAGCACGTGCAGCCGGTTCCCCTCCACAATCAGGATCTTCAGGTTCACCAGGTCTTGGATCTGGTCAGCAATGTTCTCCAGCTGGTTGCCAGCGAGATGGAGGAAGACCAGACTTCGCATGGTGTAGACACAGGCAGGGATGTGGGCGATGCGGTTGTGACTGGCCAGCAAGAAGGACAAGGAATAGGACAGGATTGAGGGAGATTTGAAACATGCTTTTTAATGGAAATCATTTATTTCACAAAATTATACTGTATTTCATCATCAAAACTTCTGCCATCAAGCCTGGGCCATAAAGCACATTAAGGTGTATTTGTATGATAATATACAAAATATATAGAATATAATATTATACTGTAAATATGTAATATATATGTAATACAGAATATATATAGAATGAATTTGTCACTCAATTGACCAGGTTTCCCAGACCCCTCTTTGGCTCTCCTGTGTGCTGCTGTACCTGAGGTTGAGTTTGGTGAGATGGCGAAGGGAGCCCAGGCTGGCCGGGAGGCTTCTGATCTGGTTGTTGGCCAAACTCAACACCTCCAGCTTGTTGCAGGCACTCAGCTCCTCTGGAACCTACAGAGAGCAAAGCAAATCTCTCCCATGGCTATCGTGATACATTTCTTATTATTTTTCACTCGTATTTCTATAAAAAAGGGGGCTAGAGCTGGTCCTGATTGCAAGAGTAAAGGGGCCTGTTGCAGACATAACAGCACATCCAAGACAACCTGAGAAATCTCAAATTGTAGTACTTTTTAAAGAGGAGTTTGTCCTTAACCACTTTGCCCTTGTGCTTCTTCACTATTGAGAGGCTTGCTGCATTCAACTGTGTGTCGGCATAACATTTATACAAGTCCAGACTGTTTGTGGTCAATAAAGAAAATCTGATTTGGGTGGAAAATCAACTCTGTATAGATTTGAGATCAAAGGGAAAGAGAAGATGCACTGTCTTTGAGAGGGAAAACAACTTTTAATCTCCTCATCTAGGGTGTTTTTCTCCACGTTTGATGTCTGAGGGTGAGAGTAGTGATGAGAATGTCAGATTAACTGTCTCTCACTTTGTCTTCAAACGTGTCAAAAGTTTTTAAAGATTTTGACAGTAAACAAGTGAAGTTCAAGTGGGTTCTTTGCCCCTGAAATAGACTTGTTTAAAAGTATTTGTTGGCCGAACAGATTAGATTGATGGAAGACAGGATGGAAAGTGGGAGAGAGTTTGGGGACAGGAAATGATGTCATGGGTCAGGAAGTTTGCCCTGCACACTTCCACCTTGTTTGTACGTTCACGCGAGGGTCCGCCACATTGATTGTGATCCAAAACAAATGAGGCAATGAAGTGCTTAGGGACAAGTGCTGACATGCCTCCAGGAAGTAGTGTGGTCCAATGCTTTGCAACCCCTTGAATTGTAAAGGCTGATAATTTACATTTAAATGCCTCACAACAAGTACAGTCAAGAGAATGCATAAATAGTAATAACAGTAGTGACGTTCGTTGTAAGACTCCATATTGTTGTCCTACCATATTGTTCCTGGTAATCTAACAATCTAACAATTGACATGTGCTGAGGTGGGGAATCCAAAGCTCTCATTTTATGAAGCAGTTTCCTATATTACCAGGGTATAAATATTCAAATGATAATGTGCCCTGTACCTTGATCTGTTTGTATCAAAGTGTCTGCTAAAAGAAAAGTCAACGTTAACTGATTACAACTTGCTGAAAAACTGAAAGGTGCAACCCAGATGTCACAAAGTAGTGCAGTTCAAAAAGCCCATGTGACCGGTGCTGGTGATGAGACTATCTCTTCATCACCCACAACATGTGTGTAGGCCACATCTGTAGAAGCACATGCACCAACTCCAGCTTGCAGGAATGTGAGAGATAGGTCTGTGTTGATGTCTCTGAGACTGAAGCTGACTCAGAAACAGGTAAGACACAGGTCTGTGTTGATGTCTCCAAGACTGAAGCTGACTCAGAAACAGGTAAGACACAGGTCTGTGTTGATGTCTCTGAGAGCAGGAGCTGATCTAGGCACAGGTAAGACACGGGTCTGTGTTGATGTCTCTGAGACAGAAGCTGACTCAGAAACAGGTAAGACACGGGTCTGTTCGTCCAAATAGAGAGAGCTGCTATATGCTGTGTCAATCTGTATGCACATGTTGGCCTAATCAACACCCCCATGACTCATTCATAAATGTATGAGCAGTCTGGGTGTGAAGTCTGGGCTCATGCAGAGGTGGAGAGGTGGAGAGGGGGTGTGTGTTCTCTGAGGAATCATCAGAGGGGCTGCGTGGGACATCACACACTCACACTCACTCCTACGCTCTTCTCCTCTAATATCATCACACTCTTTCCTACACCCCTTCTCATCTTCTCTCTCTCTTTCTCTCTCTCTCTCTCTCTCTCTCTCTCACTCTTTCACTCTTCCTTATGTAATCTCACCAAGCAGAGC
>JASCQY010000080.1:10690271-10711458 GCA_030264315.1 Sardinella tawilis | reverse complement strand
TTTACTTGAGTGATATTTGACACAAGGTATCTATACTTTCACTTAAGTACATAGTCAGTGTACTTCGTCCACCACTGCACAGGAGATGTTACATATGAGCTGATAATCTAACCGTCTAAAAAGTTGAACTATTTATAAACAGATTTAATGATTTAATGAAAGGCTTCATACTTTGTCATCAATTTTGTTTAGGCTGAGTCAATAAAAGAGAAAATTTTGTAATTTTGCAAAGTGTGTATGTTTTATGATCACACAGCAACCTTTCGTCTGACTGTTGCTTCAACTTTGACAGACACCCCAGATATAACATACTGCTTGAGAGGTTGACTGGAAATGAAATGGTCAACTGTAGTGGTGTGGAGATCAGGCTTGGGCTAGTGCTCCCCCTGCAAACATTCTGATGCCAAATCAGTTAAGTCTGATAGGAGCTGATCATGATTCTTGTCTCCTGGGGTTGGCCGGAGAGAGGCGATCTACAGAATCTGTGGTATATGTCGCCCCCTGGTGGTCTGGAGCTGATACTTCAGTCTGGTTTTTAGTTTAATTAGTCCAGTGCACTGTGCTTGGGTTTAAGTATGAGCACTCATGTATGAACTGTAAATGTGTGCATGCAAGTGTGTGTGTGTGTGTGTGTGTGTGTGTGTGTGTGTGTGTGTGTGTGTGTGTGTGTGTGCAAGTGCGTGTGTGTATTTGTCATAAGGATGTCATTACATAATGGTTTTCCTGGTATTAAGATCCAGGCCAAGATGTTCTTACAGTAATATACTCATTATTGCATTTAGCATCAGTAATACAGTTAAAAAATACACAAACATGTTTACAGAAACACAAACAGACACACACACACACACACACACATCCTGACATTATCATAACTAAAATAAATACATAGAGCAACATCCATTAATGTACCTTTACACTAACATTTGGAAAACCACAACCAAAAAATATACAGAGTAAAAACTATACACAGAGAGAGAGATAGAGAGAGAGATAGAGAGAGAGAGAGAGGGAGAGAGAGAGAGAGAGATGCTCACCATGGCCTCCATGTCTGCGATGTTGTTTGGAGCATACAACGTCTGCACCATAAATTTGTGTTTACTTTTTTCATTGGGATCGTAGTCAAAGGGCTGTAGCATTACTGAGGAAGAGGAGAGGAGAGGACAGGAGAGAAAAGAGAAAGAGAGTGTGAGGAAGGAAGGAAGGCAGGAGACAAGAGAAGGGAGGTACATGGTTACAAGAGGGGATTGAAATAAGAGAGAGAGGAAGAGAAAGAGGGAGAGAGAAGGGGGATGAATTTGAATAGAGGAAAAGCCGACAGAGAATAAGAGGAGGAGGGAGAAAAAGAGAGAGGTGTTGTCATTCCTGTGTGAGACTGAGTAGATCTAGAGGTTAACACAAACTCTGCCTTTGATCTCAGCCCCGCCATGGTGAAATTCTCCCATATGCCACTAGAGGGCACTCATGAGCCCTTCTCAGCTCAGAAATATGGCAGACTGACCAAGGACTTATAAACACTCACTAGCAATCACTCATTTTGAAGACTAGTATAATTCACTAGTAATAAGCACAATGAGGCACATGAACAACAGGGACTAAATGTGTAATTAAGCCTTTATTACTACTTTACTACTAAAAAGGCTTTGTGGCCTCAATTGAAATCACATGCTGTCACAGCGATTTTGGCAGATTAAGTTCACCATGAAATATCTTTGGATATTAAACATGTGGCTGGGTTTATGTTTTAGTGTGTGAAAGGTGATAAAGCATTTTTTTAAGAGTGATTTACCCATTTTGGCCTCTCAGAGTCATCCACTGTAGCAGTACAGTCTTATGCAAGTGTGTTTTTATACGTGTGTGACAGAGAGAGAGAAAATGAGAGAGTGAGAGAGATAGAGAGATAGAGACAGAGAGAGAGAGAGGGAGAGAGAGAGAGCGAGAGAGAGAGAGGGAGAGAGACAGAGAGAGAGAGAGAGAGAGAGAGAGAGAGAGAGAGAGAGAGAGAGGGAGATGTGTGAGATGTGTGAGCAGAGTTCTGAGTGACTGTGAGAATTTGGCACCTGCATTGGTGTTAAATTGTGTAGTAATGTATGTGTGTGTGTGTGTGTGTGTGTGTGTGTGTTTGTGTGTGTACCTGAGATGGTGACGGTGGATCCTGCATCTATGGTACCACTGTTGGGTCGTACACAGTAGCGTCGTGGTGCTGTGGTCTTCACCTTGAAACATACTCTCCTGTCGGACGGATTCTTCAGACGCAGATTAGTGGTGACCACATCCGTGAAGGGACCTAAGACACAGAGAGAGAGAGAGAGAGAGAGAGAGAGAGAGAGGAAGGGAGAGAGAGAGAGAGAAAATTACTGAGTGATGTGAGCACCTGTGCTTGAAAATGTTACAGGTGTGTTATGATGAGGTATGATGAGTGGTTGTGTTTGTGTGTGTCGTGTGGTGTGTGGTGTGGACCCAAGAAACAGGAGTCCAAATGTCCTCACTAAGCCTTAAGTCTTGAGCCTTCAAAAAATAAGTGATTGGCTCATTCATGCCAGTTTTGAGGCTTCAGGCTTGGGACAGACATTGGGATTGAGTCTATTTGTGTGTGTATGTGCGTGTATGTAATGGCCCCAGTGCTTCAGATGATGTGCTCAGCAGGTTATGGAAGAAGACAGAGCCGCCCAATTAGGCCAAACACTGTCTCATGACTGGACACGCTGTCCATTAGGACATTAGACCCTGATGGGACAACCTTCCTTAATCAAGCCACTACACACACACATACACATACACACACACACACATACACATACACACCACAAAACACTCAGATCAGGCAAACGTAAATATGTAAACACACATACATGTACACAGAAGGCAAAATATCTATTTGTGTGAGTTTGCACCTATACACCAGCAAGTGTGTGTGTACATCTCCATCAGTGTGTGTGTGTGTGTGTGTACGTGTGTGTGTGTGTGTGTGTATGTATTTGTGTGTGTGTGTGTACGTGTGTGTGTGTATGTATTTGTGTATATGTGTGTACGTGTGTGTGTGTGTGTGTGTGTGTGTGTGTGTGTGTGTGTGTGTACACACGTGTGTGTCCTCACTTCATCCCTCTCATCCTCCTGATGTACCTAATGGCGGTACACTATATTGGCATGATGAACAGCACTCTAATGGAATCATAGATCATATGATGGCACGGCGCACCGAGAGCCTCGCTCAGGCCAAACTCAATCACAGCGGCTCCATCGGGCCCATAACCAACCCATGCGAGGTAGCCTCCCCTCCAGCCAGTCAACCAGTCAGAGCTGACCCTCAAAAACCTAACACAATTACCCCCCCCCCCTCCCCGAGCTCATATGTCGGAATGGATTGGCTTGGTTGGGTTTGGAGGGGATTGGGGGGGGGGGGGGCAGAAAAACAGACAAATTATGATGGCTTCTGCGACTCTCCTGATTCCGGGTCGAGAGTTCAGCCTCCCATTGGGTGATTATGCAGGGAAACATGTTTACTGTCCACTGCAGGCCATAGGGACTGGCTGGGGGAGAGACATCTGATGTGCGGAGGGCTGACATGCTGATCGCCCACACACACACACACACACACACACACACACACACACACACAATGACACACACACAGACACAATCAGAAACACAGCCATTGTTGAGTCAAACATCAAACAAACGTAGGATTTGAAGTCAGAATCGGTCTGATGATCCTAAGCCAGTGGCCGATACTGTTTGCTAAATACCAGTCGCGTCACTTTATGTTCCTCTCAGACTCAGGCCAGAGGCCTGGCCCTCTCCTGTAAATCACAGTCATGGCAACAAAGTGGACGCGCTGCCAGACAGACAGACAGACAGACAGACAGACAGACAGATAGACAGACAGACAGACAGACAGAGAGACAGAGAGACAGAGAGACAGAGAGAGAGAGGGTTGGACGACGACGAGGCCCAGTGGGCTCCTACAGAAGCACAGGTGCCTCTCTAAGACTGGAGACTGCAAAGGTGAAAGTGAGAGTTAACAGCTGACCTGACACACCTGGGGTGAGGAAATGTGTGTGTGTGTGTGTGTGTGTGTGTGTGTGAGATGGGATGTGTGTGCACAAACACACACACACACACACACACACACACAGCGGGAGTGTGAATGAAACGGCAGGTCTTCCTTCTGCTCCTCCACTGGTGCAAAGGACAAGTCACACACACACACACACACACACATCAGTATAAATCTCCAGGTTGGCACGAGGGCAGAGAGCTCGGCGACTCTGAGGGGCCGTTACAGTATTGATTCTGGACATTGGACAGGTACAGAGAGAAGGCTTGGATTTCAGGATCGCTTTCCTGGAAAAATCAATCGGGCCAGGCTGACCCGTTCCACTCCGCAGTGGCCGGCTCCTGTGCGGACTGGGCATCTTGCCCTGGGGTCAACCGCTATTAGCCTTACTGCCCCGACAGAATCGGATCCGACCCGATGACAACGTGAACACACACACACAGAGAATAGCGAGCTGTCTTTGCACTGTGACAGGCTTAAGAATCCAGCCTCAGGACATGTCCTGAAAGCACAGAATGTTTTAAAGATTTTCCCTTGTTTTATGTCAAAAACAAACACACACACACACACACACACACACACACAGGCATAGCAGGGCACCTGGAGTGTCTTCACCTAAGAAACAGTTGGTGTGGGTTCAATACTGAAATATTACGAGAGTCTCAACACACTTCGCTTTTCGCTTCTTCTCTTAAGCTGAATTCCTTCTGGAGTCGGGGTGCTCTAAGGCAGAACCATATAGCTCACAGGCTCTGGCTGGGCGAAGTAAGCCAAGGTAAACAGAAGAGGTCCCAGGTCACTTAAGAGGCAAAGAAACCAATATCATTTGCCTGAAGGTAAGTAGCGGGGGGGGAGGGTTGGAGGAAGAGGAGGTGTGTGTGTGTGTGGGGGGGTTCCTCTCATGAAGATCAAAGAGCTCAGCGGGCTTTGAAAGGCACATTCTCAGAGAGATCACAGCACTCACTTAACTTCATAAGGGACCGGAAAAGACCCTCCTCGTTCATGCTCTTGCCCCGCCTCACTACACCCCCCACCACCGTCCAAAGCACAATCAGAGGAACAGGCAACTCAGGGAGTGGGAAAACACTCCGTCTTCAAAGGAGTGAGAGGTGTGTATGCTTGATTGAATATATGTATGTGTGTGTGCGCGCATGTTAATTCTCATGGATGCAGTCGAGAGCCGTTTTAAAATAAATGGACGGGCTTAAGGCCTCAGCCATGTGTGTCTGCTGTTTGTTTCAGCTTCGCTGGCCATCTTTGCTGCTCTGTGTGTGTGTGTGTGTGTGTGTGTACATGAAAAGCATGTCTTTGCTGCCCTCTTGTGTAAGATCACTATTCAGCTGGCCATTTTTTCCTTACGTGCTTTGTGTTCATGTGAATTAACTGGCCTATATGTTTGTGTTCATATCTGTACTATTTGTGTGTATATGTATGTGTATGTGTGTGTGTGTGTGTGTGTCCTGTTCTTTATCCTGCCCACCAGTGTGAAGATAAGGCAGTGACAGCGTGAGTGACCAGACTCTTTATTTAGAGTTCAGTCCTCAGTACTCACCCCTCACAGAGATAGCATTACTGCTGGGGGGGGGGGGGGGCACGCCGACACCAGCCGTGCCCCTTAACACCTCAACAATCAACTTTGGACTTTCTGTAGTTGTGCTGATGTGCATTGATGTCAATGTAGTAGGCAGTTCTAGTATGCTATTACCGTGTCTGCACATGCTCATTCTGTGCAAGCCTTACACCAGGCCTCTTACAAAGCCACTCAGATACTACATTAGCCCTTCCGTACTACATTAGCTTTCCATCTGCAGCTCCCTCTCGCCCGAGTATGTCCTCATGCACACACTAACACACTAACTACAGCATGCCTCCCCTCTGTGCATAAATGCAGTGTGTGTTCTATTTCTGTCCTGTGTGTGTGTGTGTGTGTGTGTGTGTGTGTGTGTGTGATTCAAGTGTGTGTGTGTGTGTGTGTGATTCAAGTGTGTTAGCATTAGCGTGCTAAATAGCTATTCTCATAGCTCACACATTAGCAATTAGTGTCCCATCCTCCCCCCTACCCCAAGCTCCACTGCTGGCTGGGTCGATGAGGCATCCGGTCCAGCAGTTTAACCTTAAGAGATTCCATCCTCTCAATCTGATTTCCATGTTACAGTAAGTGCCCTTCCTTCCTTGGTGTTAAAACCAATGTTCTGACAGACAAACTGTTTCTAATGTCAGATTAACTAGAAGCAGGAGAAGCATCTCAAAGCAGCAATGCAGAAGGTGAAGATAAAGGTGACTGATATGTGGCGGATTTTTTTTTTTTTTTCTCGAAACTTGCACAGCGATATGGACCTGCAACAGTGGGCATCAGGGCCCAAACCCACAGTAAGGTGCCCACTGCTAGAAACAGCAGGCTTGCACCACAGAGGTTAGAGGTAACAACTCACTTGCTTGTCCTTTCCTGCTGTTACACAATACCTGCCCATCACAACATGCGAGAACTCAGGGGAGGGGGGGAGGGGGGACGGGGGCACCAGAAGGATGTGAAAAGACTGGATGGCAAAAGACAACAGTGCCACGTGGTAGAAAACCAAAAAGAGCAGCTGGCTGGCGATCGTGGAAAGGACAAGGCAGTGATGAATGCAGCATTCTGTCAATGTTATGAGCCACAAGGCACTGGGAATACAGGTTACAGATCAGGGTCAAGCACCCTGCTATGGCGTTATAATCTACCCCAGACACAAGTCTCTCTCTCTCTCTCTCTCTCTCCCTCTCTCTCTCCTCCACTGCCTGTGGTACTGTAGATTCAGTCAGAAAAGCAAGAAAGAGTGTCAGCTAAGTGGGTCGCTGCAAACTCCCAAACCACCAGGCATGGAGAAAAGAACACTACAGGCCTAGGGAGTGAACAAGGGAGTATACGCACACACACATGCACACACACACACACACACACACACACACACGCACAGACACACGCCTGCTCTGTTTAAAACTGATAACACATCACACTCAAGCATTCTTGATTAAAATGTTTACTCATTCCACCACAATGCCTAATATGGAAACCATTGCCACGGTCAACAAGTCGTCTCCATGGCTACGACACACCTCTGAAGAGTTGTTAGAGCAGGGCGTGGAGGTCACACAGGCCACTGTGAATGCTTTCTTGTCTCTGGGGCAGTTCTTTAGTCTACGTTTGCCTCTGAAGGCAACATCACTGCAAAGGTGTGCAAAAACCTTTGGATAGAAATTTGTGTTGAACAGACAATTGCTGTACTATTGCTAGACTACAACCATATTTGTGTGTGTAGTAGCTACTTGCTTTCGCTATTGGATGTCTACATTTCCCTCAGGAGTAATGAGGCATGTATCTATCTAAACGACAATTCTCCCCAATGCTCTTGAGGCAGCATGTTGATTGGCTGGCATTGCTGGGGGGGGGGCTTGGTTGGTACAAGCCTCTAGTTTTGTTTTCCTACATCCAGAGCCAGGACTGAGGTCATAATATGCAACTGATTTTTTTTTCCTACCATGCTCACACAGTGAATGGACAGCTGGAGCATCAGGAGGAAAAATTTGCTGAATTTGATTAAAGGTATTGGATTAGCATCCCGGCCTTCACCTTTGAAATGGGCAAAGGCAATTACATGAATTAACTACATGTTAACCAAATCCAGATCCAAGAAAACACACACAGAACAAACACAGATCATTACTGTGGAGCGTTCCAGAAATATCTGACTGAAACCTTCCAAATGCTTTCTGTATCTTGTACATGCAATGGGGTCAAACAGGCCTACACTACACAAGAATCAAATCAACTAGGTTAAAAGGACAACAGACACAAATCAAAAAAATAAATGGCGAAAAGTGAAACCCCTGCTCTATGTGAAAAGTGACGACATCTCTTCCTCCAGGTGGTCCATTTTTGGTCACCTTCATTCGGGATTTGGGATGTCTAACAACATCTCAATGACCATCCATTCCTTGCACATGACTCCACTGGAGGCCAAATTTAGTCGACAGACAGCAGTCAGATGGGCTGGGCTGAGCTGTTCTGGGCTTGGCTTGGCTGGACCAAAGTGGCCAATGGATCGAGTGCCAGCTTCAGGGGGACACCAGGACAGAGACTCAGGAGGGGGGATGTTGTCTGGAACAAGTCTGCACACTGCCTTTGATTGTGCCCATCAATGAGTTCACACAGCTCTCACTCAAGAGCATGACAAACATGATTGTAGAGTGTGTGACACAAGGTTTCATTGAGGGAAAGTCTCTCTCGGTCAAGAAGACTGTGGAGTTTGCGGCTCACGCCCTCACCAGACATTAAAGGAGCGTCCGAACCTACATTCCAGTGGAAGCAGAGGTCAAGTACAATGAGCTGACCAAAAATGAGCCGAAACAATGCTACCTGAACAGAGTTAAGGCGAGTTTAGCGAGGCAGCGAAATAGCGTAGCTATGGGGGCAGACATCTAGCGTAAAAGCTACGCAAACTGCCTGCCGCCATAGCTACGCTATTTTTCTGCCTCGCTAAAACTGCCATAACTCTGTTCAGGTAGCATCGTTTCTGCTCATTTTTTGCCAGCTCGTTGTACTAAGCTAAGCAGGTCTCTGTTCAAACTTATTTGCTACAGCATGAACATTTGGCCAGAGGATTGGATGGGATGCAAATTAAAACATCCTTCCAACCCCGGGATAATCTCTAACCAGCTGAGGGACATCAGGATGTTTATGGACACACACAGGTACCAACCCAACAAATGCGAATAAACCATCAACTTTCCATCAACTTGAATCAGGTCAGGCCAATTGAGAGTTAATCCTTTATCCACCCCTTTAATGAATCACATTTATATGCACTGTGGACATCTGAATGCTAATTTCAGGGGATGATATCTTAGTCGATTTCTTAGTGGATTTTCTAAGCACCACAGATAGAGATGAAGAGACCAACTAAAGCTCCTGTTCATTTTCCAATAAGAGTTGAGAACATTCCATCAACCAACCATTCCAACTGGACAAAAACAGATTAGACATTTAAATGATATTGAGAATGTTTGTGTTCCATATGCTCCTGTTCAGAATGGTTCTTGCCATGGTCTCTCCTGTCCTGATCTGTCCAAATGACATGCTTAGATGATGGTAACAACCTATGAGTAACACCATTATCATTACAGTTTAAAGACTCAGGTCATACACACTGTGACCATGCCACCTCCAAACCCTATCCCACAATGCCCTGCTGTAGTCAGCATGGCCTTGCCTGGCTGTCTGGCACAGGGTACATCTGGGAACGGGCATGTTAATGTTTAATGGCTGCGTGGGCACTGAACAAAACCCCCTCCATCATTTATTAAGCTCAGATGCCCATGCCAGCCCGGCATACAAGGAGGCAGTTGGGCAGGAGAGCAGTCTGAGGAGAGGTGAGAGCAGGACACCTTGTTAACACCAAGGAACGGGGATGGCAGTAACCGTCCTCCATGTTCTGAACTCGCCAACTTCCTAGGGACCTTAGTGACTGAAGAAGAGATCTCGTGTCCCTAATGTGCTAAACACTTAGTTCTAGGCTATAAGTCAATGGTGAGGTGTTGGATAAAATGCATCAGCAACTCTCCAGGAACTTGTTCTGGAACATGCTTTGTTGCTGGGGAACAGAAGGGTAATGTAATGTTTCTGGCAGGAGAGTGGTGTGTGGAAAAGAAGGGAGGTCATACTTTTAACTGCCACTTTATCTCTGACCCATCTGCTAAAACCACTGGAGTCTAGATAAGCATTCCTCTCTTTCTCTCTCTCTCTCTCTCTCTGTGTAACCGTGTGTGTGTGTGTGTGTGTGGTAAGTCCCACAGCCATAGCTTTAACCCACATAAGCAGCTCATTGGTGCAGATCAGGGCTGAAAGGGTGCTTTGGCTGGATACGCTCAGTGAAGTCTGAATGGGGTAGGCTGGTATTTCACCTAATGCTATCAGGCCTCTAGCTTACCACTGGCTGACGGGGGTTAACTTCATGTTTTCTGGTTTTGAATAGACCTCTGGGTTCACTAGTGTTGTAAACACTCCAGGAATTCCGCTGGGGCACAAGACCCTTGACAGACATTCCGACACAAAGTAGGCCTTGGCCCACCCCTGTCCCAAACATAGCCTAGCCTGTGAACTTGCCTCCATTCATTTCAGCCTTACATCGCTTCAGTCTCCTTTGCTTTCACTGCACCTTAAGAAACATGATGCAATTCTTTAACAGCATTTCAACCGTGTGTGTGTGTGTGTGTGTGTAGGTATTAGGCATTGATATTCAGTATGCCTGTATGCCATCGGGTCCCCTGGTGTCAGGTCTGGTAACAGGCTTGCCTGTAGTACTGTATGTCACAGGGCCAGAGCTGGGCCACGTCCTGCTTGATGGCAACTGTCAGCATAACACGCTCGTCTGATGTCTCACATAATACAGTACAAGCAGAAAGAGATCATGCGACAGGACTCCATGTAATGTCAACATGATTCAGCGATAACAGGCAACAAAAACACTGGTGACTTGTGGCAAAGTTAAAAACAATTTCAGTTTTTGATGCCACAAGCAAATCAACAGGGCTTGATGCTCTCTCCCGGAATCTCCAAAGCACTCTCTGCTAGCCACTTTGTTTGTTTGAATTCCATCCTCTGCATGGACTTGAAACTTACCGGTAAGCTCCTTTCTATCCAACGCCACACAAACACATACACACCGTCACACCATCCACATAAGTTTACACGGACGGACACACACACACACACACACAGACGAAACCCCACAAACATAGCCTACTGTCACTAAGATGGACAAGGTGGGTCAGGACCCTACCCTACAACATACCACGGGTGGAGAGAGAACCTGTGAGTGTGTGTGCTCACTCAAGTGGGACAACAATCATTAACCTGACTCCCAACAAGGAACAAATCAATCAGATAAGCGCCTGCCTGAGCAGCATTCCGTTGCAGCATTCCGATGGGACTAATCCATCCCGCATCCCCTGCAGTGCCGGTCACGACTCACAACCTCCGGGTCTCTCCTCTCTCCTCCGCTAAGGGAAAAGGGCCGCTCTCAAAGAGCTTATCCCACAGGCTCTTATCAAACCAACGCTCCAGCAGGATACAGCGTTCCAGGGGAGCACTGGATGAGGATGTGTGTGTATGTGTGTGTGAGAGAATGATCAGCATTTGTGTGTCTGTGTGTGTAGAGTTAATGTAAAAAGTTTGCGTTTGCTTGTTTGAGTGTGCTGTGTGTGTGTGTTTGGGTAGTGAGCCTAAACTTTGACTGTGTGTGTGGAGTTGCATGTGATACTTGCATGGTCCTTGTGTGTGAGTATGTGTACAGTATGTGTGTGTGTGTGTGATGTGTAGTCTCGGTAATAAGCACCAACATATGGCTGCATCTGAGTATACTTACAGTACTAATCTTTCTCACTCTCACTCTGTGCACATGTGTGTGTGTGTGTGGGTGTGTGTGGGGGGGGGTCTAAATAATTAGTGTACAGTCGGTCTAAGGGAGCACTGTAGTTTTGCTCACCCTCACCCTGAGCATAACTCAGTAAAGATACAAGCTGCAGTAAACTCACTAAAAAGAGAAACCGATTTCAGATAAGATTTTAACGGAATCTGTAACACAGAGGACTTTCTGTTTTATTCTTGATGGTTAGTTGGGCTGCATTTGTCAGTTACGAGACCAAACATGGAAATCCACCACAGATATCATCAAAAAACAGGGCTAGTCATCACTCATTCAGTCACTTTCTGCATCACATCACATGGTATGTGTGTGTGTGTGTGTGTGTGTGTGTGTTTTATGGAAGTCAAAAACAAGAACAATAGAAGCAACACAAGGCACTGGATCAATACTCCACATCTTCATACCACTCTGAGGGTCCAGCCTCTCTTGGTTAAATGTAGCATGAAAGGGACAATGAGTTTGCCTTTGTGTTTGATACGGGACCATTCTCAGAAATCACACAGAAGTTCACAGACTGGAGCCCAGATGAGACTGGAACATGTAGCCAAAAACATCAACCATAAGGTCCCTTGGGGAAGCAGGGGGCTGCACATGTAACGTATGTGTGTGTGTGTGTGTGTGTGTGTGTGTGTGTGTGCGTGTGCATGTGTGTAAGTGTATACGTGTGTGTGTGTGTGTGTGTGTGCGTGTGTGTGTGCATGTGTGTAAGTGTATACGTGTGTGTGCGTGTGTGTGTGAGTTTGTGTGGATGGAAAAGGATGGGGGGGGGGGGGGGGGGGTAGAGGGTTGCTCCATAGACCCAAAGTACAGGCCACTGTTCTGGCCGCAGCCCTGAAGGGAGCAGAGGGGCCTGATGCCCCCCAGTACCAGCAGCAGGAAGCTGGGTGATGGGAAAGGACTGTTAGCTCAGGGAGCAGGAGCTGGGAAAGAGAGAGAGAGAAAGAGAGGGAGGGAGAGAGAGAGAGAAAGAGAGGGAGAAGGCACTTCCCATTCACTGCCAGCATGGTCCCCATGGCCTGCATCAGACTATAAATACTACCAGAGACAGGGAGAGAGAGAGAGGGAGGGAGAGAGGGAGGGAGAGAGGGGGTAAGAGAAAAAAGTAAATGACAGAAAGAGAAAAAAGGGAATTACAGAAGGAAAGTAAAAATTAAATAGAAAGAGAAATAAAAAATGATAGAGCAGCTGGATGCAAAAAAGATCAAAGCCAAGGGGCCGACAAGGAGCAAGACATACCAGAGAGAGAGAGAGAGAGAGAGAGAGAGGGAGAGAGGGAAAGAGAGATGAAAATGTGAGTGAGAAAGAGAGATAATGGGATGAGTGTGTCATGCTGTGTCTCAGAGTCCCAGCAGGGTCTGTGCTCCGAGTGGAGCTCCAGAGGGGAGCCCAGGCCTCCACTCCTCACGGCTGGATTTAGCTCACTCTGAACTGGGTAGGGAAGCATACCGGGGTGGGGTTTATACTGGAGGTTTATTGGAGTCCAAACATTATTTTTTCAAGACACGGAAAGAGGAGCAACTGTACAGACTTCATTGAATTCTACTCTCTAACATTTTATTTTGTTTTGTTTTGTTCATAGAGTATGTTCATCGAAACGTGTGATATTTTTGGCAATGACAATTTGACAAAACTTCTACAACAAATCTGTCTCACAGACAAGTACACAGCCACCCAAACACGAACCAACTGGTGGTTTATGAGAGTTAACACAATATTGCCTAGTCCTGATCCTAGATCAGCTGAGGACTGGCACACTCAAACATCTCTCAACATCTGTGCGCGTGCACACACACACACACACACACACACACACACACACACACACACACACACAGAGTGGACACGGCATCAAGACACAAACACACTCAGGGCACACTCATGAGCATATCGCGTCATACATCAGACATGCAAAACTTGCCACCAGACCAGACCTGTGGGGAGTTGTTTTGCAATATCTGTATGGTATGCCGCCATAGCCTAGCCCTTTGAACACTAGACTCTGCCACTGTGTCCTGGTGTGTGTGAGAGGCCACTCCAGAGAAGTCTAAGCAGGCCTGGGAGTCTGAGAGTTTCTCACAAAAGAAACTCACAGATATACAGGCACAGACAAAATGAGGACTGATGACCAGTCCCATGCTGATTAAAGAATTATCTCTATATTGAGGGTGATCAAATCAGAATCAGGCACGTATCATCCCTGCCAAAGCTCCCAATGAGACTCATGCGACCTGCAATATATCTGGATGCATGCAAGACCCGGTGTGGTCGTATTTAGTCAGTCTAATTCATATTTACTTCCATGCTGATACATTTCAAAGCAGGCTAAAAGTCTACACCAAAGTCTAGCCACAGCAATAGATTGCATCACATAATTCCCTCTGACAAAATTCTACAAATTCTTCTGCACGCTGGTTCGCTTTTTAAAAAGAAATTTTCCCTCTGCTGGGACATTTGTACTGTAATGTGTGCGCTATGGATGAAAGACGTGGCCGTGTGCCGCGTGTTACGTAACATCCCGCACCTACGGGGAAGATGAGCATTAGCTCAAGCTGTACAATACACGGTGCGCGCTACCTTATTTGCCGTAAGATTCAGATTGGTCAGTGATCCGGTGCTTCAGAAAAATCACACAACATTCCCAATCTATGAAATTTTGCGCCTGCTGGTGATCAGTTCCCTTCCAGAAACAGAAAAAAAAAACAATGGTACTATGTCGAGTAGGCAAATTGCAAGTTAGGCTACCTCACCAAACATTGGCATAAGATGTTACCTGCAGTTATGAAAACACATTTAATTTGCAAGCTTGGGAAGACATGAACCCCGCCCTCTCTTGCTCCCTGATGATGTTCTGACAGTCGCAGGGCAAGCAAGCTCATCGCAGATCATTGCGTAGCAGAGCGTTCACTGTTGTTCCATGAGTGGCACACTGTTCCATTCAGCACCCCGATTATCAAAACAGGCTGCACATGAGATGACAGCAAGCTTCACACTGTCCGTAACAGGCAAGACTGTACCGGTAAATGTCACTGTCAATGCAATGACCAATCAACTTAGCTGATGCCACAATGAATGACAGCCCGCTGATCTGTCAACAGACAACAGTACCGTTTTGATGGAATCAAAGTGTGCAACGACCTCTTGGCATCTTGTTAATGTTGACTAGTCTTGTAGAGGTAAATTCAGCAAACTAGTTCTTCAACTCTCTTAACGGTACCAGCTAAGCTAGCTAGCCAGCTAGCTAACTCCTGGCAAAAGGACATGATGGCCATCCACATTGTGAGGAAATAAGTGACTGGCTCGTTGCACTGGTGGCAACCAACCGCGTAATGTTTAAGGTCCGGGCCCCCTCAGTGCGTGGGTGATACCGAGGCAGCTAACCCACAGATACAGTAAAGTGAATGGCAAATCAGACAACTATTTTGGATCTAAATGATGGCTTGCGGTTACGGATGCCTCGACGCCCCCCTTGGGGAAGTTCAGTCACACGAATGAAACGTGCTCGCTGTCAAAACGCCTGCCTGACAGAACTGTCAGTTTATTAGCTAGTCATTCAGTCAGCCAGGTTAGCTTGCCATGGCCAAACTCATGTCGTTTACAGGAACGTCACAGACGTTACAGCACAGGGATCTGCAGTATCCCATACATTCTCGTTTCTCTACCTCAAAATGGCGGTTTTGGAGTCACTGAACTAATCGGAGGGAGTGTGAAATTATCCGTGTCGTCTAAAAAAAATTACGCTAGCATGCTATTCACTTGTAGGCATCTCGTGACAGTGCGCAATTCCCTTACCTTTAAATCTAAGATCAGTCGGTGGATCAAGAATAAGAATCTGCTCCAACTTGGACATGTTTGCCAGGGATGCGCTTAGGTGACGGTTCCGGGGTGCCACTGCGAGCGTAGAAATCCCAAACCTGTACGGAGCCACTGACTGGACGTTGCCTACTGTGCGAGCGAAATAGCAGCAGAAGGATCCAGGCACTTGAACGCGCGACTCCTGAGCGCGCACTCGCGCAGGACCGATGCTTGGTCGATGATACTTCTTGGAGGTTAATTGGTGGGTTATCCTTGTTTATTCCGTTAGCAAACTCAATTTATTAACCTAGGAGATTCTAAATCCAATCTGGATCACAATCATACCCCGTGGTAATCAGGCAACTTGGTGAACGTGTCCTCAAAACATCTTGTCCCAAATATTTTGAGAAATCGTGGCACTGGCAGCCAGTGATATTTGCAACTGTTGTTGCATTCCTATGATAGGCTATGTAATAACAATATTGTGCGGTGACAAGGATTGAGTCCGTTCACTTATTTAGAGGATTTTGCATCAGCCTTATTAAATCAGTTTTTTAGCCTTACTGAACAATTTGAGGTCAGTTGTCAAACGCCTAGTCCATTGGAAAGTAGCCTAGTTCACACTGCCATTGGAATGTAGCCTAGTCACAATGCCAATAAAATGCCCTGTATTTTAGTGAATGACAAGGCTATTGGGAATGCTGTATTCAGCTGCAAAAAAATCACAAGTAGCCTAACATAGGCTATAGCCTTTCACATCCATAACATGGAAATGCTCCAGTGCAGATGAGATGATCACTTTCTCAGGCAGCCAAACTTCTTAAATCTTTGCAGACTGTAAGATCATTTTTTTCCAAGGCGCTGAATGTGGAGTTTTAATGACACTGGATCCATGATTGCCGCAGCTGTGCGCCTCTTCTAGGCTTTTCTGTGACACTATCACCCTTGCACTGTAGACCATGACAGTAAACACGGTCTCCTAACATGACAACCGACAAACTTCAGACCGTGGGTTATTCGTCGCCTCAGGGTAGCACTATAGCCTCGTCGCACGAAGCCTCAGTATTCTTAATTGGTCAGACAATTTACAGGTGTAAGGCAATGAATGAATAAATATTTTGACCATTTCAAAGCTTCAAAAACATTAGCCAAATAATCCAGGTGAATAGTTTTCAGACAACAAAATTGAGTTTGTCTGCTGGATTCCATTACCTACACTCAATGTTTGGTTTTCTGCGTTGTGTTGTAATTAACTCATTTTATTAGAAATCCGCTTGAAGTGCATTATCTCTTCATCTGCCGGTGGGGATAAAGTATTATTTTACAAATGGATCGACTTACACCTTGCGCTCTCCATTACGCTCATGGCCTTTTCGTTGGAGAGAGTGCTTGCAGTTTATTTTTGTAACACATGGCTTTGCTCTAATCATAGTCTCCATACCGCTATTTTTTAACACAATGTTATGAAATGTACCCGCACATGTCCGTGGGTTGTGGCCCCTTAGACACATGTGGTGACAGGTCTTAGGATGAGAGCCTAGGCTCTCTCAAGTTACTTGGGCAGAAACAGTTTGGGGAATGTTCCGTTCCTCCAGCGCCGTGCGCATACTGTGTAGATCAGCTGAAAGTAGAATGGCTGAACACCAACAGACTCAGATAGGGTAGACAAATTATGACTTTATTAAGGATTAATACAAAACTGTTAACACTGTCTGTATAGGTCACAATCAAACGGAGCCAGGCTCAAATACAGCTGAAGGTATTGACAGTCAGAATCTAGCACGGCAGATATTGTGATAGGCCTAGACCACTTAATCATTTATGGAACCACAGCGGGGAAATACATGTTGTTTCTGAAACGCAAACAAGGCATCAGACAATAAAAACCAAGCGACTATTCAACACATTCATTCTCCTCAACTGAGTCCTGTGGGCTAACGCTAAATTAAGCACGCTAATGTAAGGCAACAGGCCATGCGCCATAGTGTCATTTCGCTGCCAGCCTCAACCTATGATCGACTGCCTGCCACCTGATTAGACATGACCGTTTCCTGTAGCTGCGAAGCACTGCGTCATGCAGATCAAGACTGCCAACCGAGAAGAGAGGTGTTGCAACACTGACAGAATATGGACTGTTTTAATGAAGGTTATAAAGATAAAAACGTGTTAGGGGGGAAATATGGTTTGAAATGTCCCAATCACAACTTTACTTCTTATGGTTACACTTTTAGCAGAGATGGCCTGCAGCTCACAAAATCAAACAAGTCAAAATACCTGTACTCCATGCGTTCAAGAAATATTGCAAGTTAAGATGTTTTTTTTTTTTATCTCAGATTTTGGCAGCTCTGGGGAATTTGACCACTCAATTCAAATGATTGGCTTTAGATAAACAATCAGTGAAAAACTAATCACATGTAATTTAAAAGGATTAGGCTAGGGAATGCACACACAAATGACCACATAGCAGTGTCAAGGTCCAAAGTCCTTCCACATGTGTAACTATTTTGGGGCAAACAAGCTTTTCCAAAATCTGTAGTGGTTTGTTAGAGATGCTTTTTCAGTTTTATAAAAAAAACAATCTAATTGATGATAGGCACCTTTGTCTCTGACCATAGATGATCAATGCATTTCTCTCTATCATTCATCAGCTCATTGATTCAGAACAATGCTGTACATGTAAGCATGTTATCGTTTTTTTTTTTTTTTTACACCCGCACACATACACACACAAGATTAAAAACCAGGAGAATAACATGACAAGGCACTTGAGCGTGTAGCCCTCACAATCTTTGCTTAAAACATTATCTCCAGACAAAGGACCACATAACCACTATGCAAGAAACTGATTGGCACACAATAGACAATGAGCAATCTATGCTTAAACAGGACATTTTTGTACTTGCCAATATTAAAACCTTATTGAACAGTGCAGCTAGAAATGAACTGTTGAACACAGCCATCTTCCTCGTATGGGTCAACTGTCCTGGGTTGCCGGGTGTTCATATGAGACGTTATTAGTGGGATGATTAAAACCAGGTTACACTCGATGAAAAAAAAAAGTATTCTAGATTACAAAAGTGCTTTGTGTAACTCTGGAAAAGTTGTCTCGTGCATAATCATCATCATCCACTATGGCACACTGATCCCATTGAAACAGTCAAGGCAATAGAAATGCCTCAGTGGCCATGTCTACCTGTGTGAACTCTAGCAGGTGTTCATGAATCCAGCCTGCGCCCTCATTTAGCCAATCAGAACAGGATAGCAAATGCAGCTGTGAAAAGTCGGCCTATGTTGTCTTTGCTTACTGCTCTTTGCACGCAAAAAAGGAAACAAAACATGCACAGATAAAAGGGAGGAACCAAAGAGAATAAAAAATGTAAACTACAATGCTACATACATATGTTACATAACCCTATAAATACATGTACATCCACTCCTGGTTAAGGCACACTTCATGGGGTGGCAGAGGACTGATGCCACCTAGTGGACAACACATGTAAATGCCATGGTAACACTTGACTTGGTAAGCCTACTACACAGGCCTAGTTAGCGAAGCACAGCTTCTTTCACATCCAACAATACAAGTGAACATTTGCAAATGCTGCACCAAATCTATTAGCAAATTTAACTAGTCATCAAACATTAATTTAAAAAGTGACCACAGTCTCCCTAGTATATGTTATACATATGTTACGACCAAGGGAAAATATGTACCTGTGCACAATCAAAAGATTTCGGTATGAGCAGGTAACACGTTTCTCTACAACGTAATACGTTCCTCTAAAAGAAATTGGGAGAGTCAACAATGGACATCTGGATTAAGACGTGGGTTGGCCCACTGTGGGCTCGCAGGGGTCCACATGTCTACACAGACCCTGGAACAGCAAATTCCACCCCACTGTTGCTCTTTCCTGGTTCCACTGTAAGCACAGCCATCATAAGTAGAAAAACACACTTGTCGCTGCTACCTCAGCAACAAGGGACTGTAGGAATCTTCCGGACATCGTCTTGGAGGTTTTGTGGTGGACAAATGGGAAGATGAATAAAGGACAGCGAGTTGTGTATGATTATTATGGGTATGGTGTGTCTTGGGGGCTGGATGGAGATGGTGTTAGGTGTCTCCTGTCGGGTGGAGGGGTCAGGGCGGATGTCCTCTTATGGCTGTGGGGAATGGGAGGCAGTGGGGGTCATGTGGCATGGAGGGGTGCAGCAGGCACAGAGGTGTCCAGTGGTCAGTGATGGTGGGCGTCTTTCCTCCCTGGAATTCTGTGTGCTGCTGCTCAAGCAACGAGCTGGTCTGGGGGTAATCTGCAAGCAATCTGCTCAGCCTGGGGTTAGAAACCTTGAGGTGCATGTATGTGTGTGTGTGTGTGTGTGTGTGTGTGTGTGTGTGTGTGTGTGTGTGTGTGTGTGTGAATGGGGCAGTGTCTGCATTTGTTGCTTTTAAGGCATGTTGTGTGTGTGTGTCTGTGTGTGAAAGTGAATTTGAGTGTTTTTTAATCGTATGTTAAGAGAACACCTCATGAACTTAGGTCTGCTCTGGAGTTAGAGGCTTGGCTGGTGTCCTTCCAGTGTGGAAGGATGGGACTGTTATCATACAGTATGTGCTTTTCCACTTAGAGTTCTAAGCCTGTGTGTGTGTGTGTGTGTGTGTGTGTATGTGTGTGTGGAGGTTGTGTTTACATCTACACACATACATGTACAGTACCTGCACATGCAAATGTCTATGTAGGCCTAAATTGTGTGTGTGTGTGTGTGTGTGTGTGTGTGTGTGTGTTTGTGTGTGTGTGCTTCTAGCAGCAGCGGCGGTTGGATGGAGGGGCCTGACGGGTCAACTTGAAGGATTCGTTGCTGTCTACTTCGGGGTTCTCCAGCGGTGGGATCTGACGACCTGCAGATCATACACACACACACACACACACACACACACACACAGCGTCAGATGTCACTGCAAAAGTTAGATGCCTGACGTTGAATAGAGACTCAACCCTTCACCACACTCATCCATGCACAACATCTATTGTATTGAAGCCAAATCATTTAATATAAGAAAGACAACTTAGGCAAAACAAGTGCATGCAGTTTGAAATTTAAGCATGTCACTCTAGATGTATTTGGCTAATTGCAGTATGCAGTATTTTCATTATGTGAACATTTAACTAACAATGTCTAGAAGTCCAGAAGGATCACCTAACAAGATACTATGGCAAAAAAAAATAAAAAAAATAAATCGTCTATCCAAAATTACATAGCATAAGTCTTTAACCCAACGGCAAGTGAGACTAATACATTAGCATCGTGAGTCAAGACGTTTACAGTATGTGGTTGAGGGTTATGGACCACGATCTGTCTCAATAAACCACACTCCTTTACTCAGAAACCCCAGTGACTTCCGTCTAAAGACGCATCTTCAGCTCCACTGCAGAGCCAGTCCTGTGAGCGACCGTCTTTTTGGCAGACTTTTTGGCACTCATTTCCTGTCATCTCTTCAGCTGTCCTATCTGAATAAAGGCAAAAAGCCCCAAAAATATCTTTAAAAAAAAAGACTACCTTGCAGAATGAAACCCAGTCATGGCTTTAGCTCCCACTATCCACTACAGAGCTAGGACCCCAATATGAGTGTCCCTCTCTTTGGCGGACTGCGCTGCAGAACTGAGCCACAGTTCTGTATTGAGCCCCAATGAGTGGTCCTGTCTGCAGGATCAACTGCTGGGGCTGATTTGCACTCTGGAGTTTTCCCAGCTTCCAATGTGAGTCACACATTCAGCAGAATCCAACCCACCCCTGCTGGGAGCTCTCTCCATGCACTCACACACACACACACACACACACACACACACACACACACACACACACACACACACACACACACACACAC
>JASCQY010000080.1:10642773-10658291 GCA_030264315.1 Sardinella tawilis | reverse complement strand
ACACACACACACACAGGTTGTTCCAGGATAGAGTAGGCTACAGGTAAATCACAGCTGGACCTCTCCAGTATAAAGCTAATCACTAAAAGAACTGAATTAACTGATAAAAAGACAATGTGAGAGACCATTTCCTGCGTGCTTCTTGGCTCATAGTTTTTATTTTTTGTGTGTTTGGGTTAGGGAACGGTTAGCCAAACTGAAAAAGAGAGAAATAGAGAATAGAGATATATAAACTTCTAGTAAGAAATGAAGTGATAAACAAGTATATGCATTTCCCTCTGGTGTATGTGTGTGTGTGTGTTTGCAAGTCCCTTAGTGAGGGATACAGGGTCTATGGATGGTCATCCAGAAAACATCACCATGGCAACCACCTATCCAATCCTCTTGAAATCCCTTACTGGGGAGATGAGGGAAGGGACTCGCCGTGCAGGTATAGGATAAAGATAATTTTGGTGGTCTGTCCCCGGTAAAATACAACACGACCAACTTTGTCTCAGTGTTTTGAAGCTAAAAACATTTCTCACTTTAATAATATCGACTCAGAAATAGGAATATTCCTGGTTCCTAAGGAAATCAGGGAAATGTCCCTGATTTTCACCTCGGAGGTTTGGTCACTTTATACCAAGTGTCACCAAATAATGATGAGGACAGGATGGGGAGGAAGGTCACACTGAAGATACAAAGCCACCCTCAGGACACAGTACTCCACCAAGAACATGACACTGAAGTAAAGATGAGAGAGGGTGTTTATAGGTCCTTGCCTGTGTAGTAGGGTTTTTCTGCAGCCTATAATTATCTATTCCCAGACCTGAAATGGATGGCGTTGTCCTCATGAATTCTGTTCCATTTATAACTCTGAGCTCAGCCTAACAAGGTTCAATGGACTGAGTAGTGCGAAATTGCTTTTTAAAGACTTGAGGGAAATACATTTAGTTAAAGCAGGATTCAGAGTGACCTAGAGAGAAAAAGTGAGATGCAACAGTCCACGCACATAGCATACACATTAGGCAGACCGCCAAGGTCGTGACTTGTCGTTTGTGCACACTGCCACCTACTGGACCAAAATCAGATGTGTCCCTGTCAATCCTATCACCATCAGTATAATCAAGCTCATCCTAATTATTAATGAAGCCGTGATGAAAATATGGGGGGGAATAAATACAAGAAAATTGTTTGAATTTCACAACCAATAAAATTTATTCAATTATATATTACAACTATATACAGGTCATGTAACAAGTAAATATTAAAATAGACATATTTTTAGAACCATCGTTCAAAAGGCATTATGTTGTAAAAATAGGTTTTGCTGTGATCTCACATTGAAACTGTAAAAGTAAGGTTTATCTTTTTTTCCTCTAAAGAGAAGCCACGCGACGAAACTCGTATTTCTCTTCTTTTAAAGTTCCTCAATGTGTGCAAGACAAGGACGACGCACGGGGAGGTGAGCTGTTGCTAGGAGACAAGACGATGGCGCGGGGTGGGGGAGAAAGCAGGGACCACTGCTGTTCACCTCACGAGAGTCCACAGAAAAAAGAACGAACGCATGCACAGCATCGACATCACAAGTCTAAGAACACCTGCTGTGATGACAACCCCCATGGGAAGGAGAAACAGTCAGGAAGAAATGCGTAAGAAAACAAGAAAGAAGGAAATAAACAACAAAAAATTCCAAAGAACACGCACATGCTTAAGAGTTAAGCGACATCAAACAACGACATAGAGGAGACGACCAATATATAGATATATATTAAAAAATAAAAAATAAACCAAACTCTGGTCCATTAAACAGACAGAAACATTAGAAGTTTTACAATCAAGAAAGGATCAATCACTTTAAATGTTCCTTTTTTGTTTCAATTTCAGTTCCTTAGATTGAATTTTCCTTTTTCTTTTTTTTAAATGTACTTTTTTACAAGTTGAAAAAAAAATCAAAACAATAATTACACTGCTATGTACAAATGCACAATCAGTACGTATAAAATAAGTTAAAAACCAAAATAAAACAAAATAAAGACAAAATAGAACAAATGGTGGAGCACAATCTGTACATTGTGTATGGACACTCCCTGTCAATACCTCCTAAGTCCTCTGGTAAAAGTGAAGTGAAATGGGACACCTCCTCTTTTCCCTCCATCCAATTTGGTGGATGGCCACTCAGATTTTTTGTGTGGGAGGGGTTGGGCTAAGTTTGAGTTGGTACTGGGGTCATCTATGATTTGTCCTCAGGTTGGGTTAGGAAGGGTCGTAAGTGCATTTGGGTCAGACTCGGTCCTGCAGCACATGGACCCCAGAGAGTTTGGACAGGACAAGTGCAGAGAGTAGCCTTGGGACCACTGTGGTTGGACCAGGACTGGTGGGGATAGAAGTGCATCTGGACGAGACACACAAGTGGCTGGACTGGACCTGGCCGGGCGGGACTGGGCCCTGTATACTGTAAGCACTCAGGCCGGTTGGGAACCGACCGCCACCCACATGCCTCTTTACACGTGCTTGCTTGTTTGTTTGTTTGTTTGTTTGTTTTAAGTAGAGTGTGTAAGAGCTCAGGAGCGACAGGTCACAGGATGATGCAGTCATTACTGTTCACAGCGCAGACACACGCACACACCCACCAACATACACAATCACACACACACACACACACACAGGCGCTCCTCCAACTAAGTGCTTCGTGTTTGCCGTTAGGCCCGACCACCCTGGGAACAGCCGTCAGCTCTGAGACTAGGCGGCGCGAACGTTCCCTGTTCCGTCCTCCGAGCTCGGAAGTAGAGTCTTAAGGGTCGCTGTGATAGCGTGGAGGTGGTGGGGTCATATCGGGGTGAGATCGAAGTCATCATTGACTTCCACCAGGGGGATGTAGAACTCGGGGATCTCGAAGATGCTGGTGGACTTGTAGGTGGCTGGGTCGAGCTCCTGCAGCTTCAGCTGCCACTCTAGTCGCTGCACTGCATTCAGAGCAGCCGCCTCGTGCTGCTGGCGCATCAAGAGACACGTCTGTGAAAGGAGAGAGAGAGAGAGAGAGAGAGAAGGAAGACAAGAAAGGAAAGAGGGAAGGGTGAGGGGAGAGAAGGGAAAGATAAATGGAGAGAAAGGCAAAAAAAATTTGAGAAAAGGAAGACAAAATGGGGTTTTTCAAAAGCACACATTGGTCTGATTGCAAAATGTCAGAAATGTAATTACATTTAATGACAAATGTATCTAAGATGGGTTTAAAATAAAATCTATCCCATCAGACTTACCTTAAGTTTGTCAAACTTGTCATCGACATCCTGCAGCCAGGACATGAACTGTCTGGCATTGAAGCGATCTCTGACAGAGGTCTTCCCATCTTCCCCCTGCACACAAACCCAAATGACTCAGCAAACCAGGTTCTTTTTACAATAGAGGTCAACTTTATAAGCCTCTCAATAGTGTCAAGCTCAGCAGTATTCGTTTGCTGCCTGCGCTACCCAAAAGTTAACTAAAAATCATACAGGCACTCTTTACTCCAATTACTTTCCCACCAGCAGTGCAATGATAATGGGGTTTATCACACGGTGGAATGGAATACTGTTTTCTGATTGGTTGATATGATTGGTTGTTCTATATCAATGCTCTTTTGAATGGTAACTATGGCGACAATAGAAAACAACTGTTTAACCAGAGACGGTTGATAAAAGCAGTATTCAGTATCTTTGGTTTAACTAGCAAGCAGCAATGGAATCAGCTATCATCATCAAGCTCGCTGTGGTCAGTAATCTAAGAATATAGTACAGCAACTTAACAGGTCGCTAGCACCTTTTAAAAGTGAACTGTGTGTTTCTTTTATGTTTCAAACGCTGGTTGTACCGCGTGATAAGCAGAATAACGTCCTTCGAGGCGTCCCGTTATAGGAAAATAAAGGACTTGGCAGAAGCGAACAGTGTTTGAATGCTTCCACCTTGTCCATCATTTCCCTGTAACGGGACATCTCAGCGGACGTTATTCCTTCCTTACGTAGAATAGCTCCATGTTACTTGCCTGGACCTCCTGGGGCATGTTGTAGACCTCAGCATCCAATAAGACTGTGCATGCGCTGAAGGGAAGTGTCTGATTGGCTAGTGTTCTGGCTGCACGGTAGTGGACTCGCAAGACCTCCTGCTCATTTGAGACTATCAGCTTCTCCTGTTTATGGAAATGACATTCAATTAGGACAACTGACATCCAGTTATGGCAAACCCCAACTAATAGGCCCTTGGACAAAGCATTCAGAAACTAAGGGACAGAGGCATTTCCTCTGCTTGCAGCATCTTACTGCTCTTTGCCTGCGAGTGCTGCCGTAATTGTGGTTCAGAACTGACCTTTGTTAACTCATTGTGCGGCAAAAAAACACAACTCTACAAGGTAGATGAAAATGTCTAGGTAAACCACATCCAAAATAGCAAAATCCCCTCAAAATGAGGCCAGGTCTCTCTCTCGCTCACCCGCTCTATGCTGTGCTGAAGCCTCAATTTCATCCGCACAACTTCCTGCTGTTTGAACATCTCCTTCAGGGGCTCAGGAAGCGAGGGTGGTGGAGTGATCTGTCAGTTAAAAAAAGACAAACAACAAGACTGATTAAAAACTGAGGCTGCAAGAGCAAGGTTGCTAAGCCCTGAACCCTCTACAAAAGAATGTAGAAAACCAATATTACACCCCTACGAAGGGCTTTAATTAATCTAGACTCTAAACATGAAGCTGGAAACAATTGCTATTTGTACCACACAAAGCTTTTATGTGTTCGTTAAATTTAGTTTGAGTGCAATTAGTTTGTAGACATAAAGGTGAGAACTCACAGTGGGTATGCACAGCTTGCTGAGTGGGTTGCCATGGATCAGATATGAGCCGTTGAAGGTGACATACTCATCGTAGTACTGTGGTGCCTGCGGTATCACGCTGCAGAGCACCTTGCGCTTCTCCTCGATCTTCTTGCGGATGTGCAGGAACTCATAGTAAGGGTTGGCCCGCTCTGTCTGGTAGGGCTGGATCTCCTCCAGCTTCAGAGAGTCCACAATAGCAGCCAGGGACTGCTGAGAACGCTCCTTCATCTGCTGGGCCGTCAGGAGGGGTTGGGTAGGGGGGGCCACGCGAGGCATCTTCCTTTTTCTTGGGTGATGCACCTGAATGTCCATTTCATCCTCTAGGGGGCGAGCTTTAGCCTTGGCTCCAGAGGGATCCGTATCCCTTTCTGAGGTTGTGACCGATAGAGGTGAAGAGCTTCCTGATGTGCCCTCCAATGTCCCAGCAGTCTCTGTGCTGCCGTCTGTCTGAGCAGTTGCGCCAGAGATTGGACCCTTTTCGCCTTCATTGAGCGGGACTGTTGGCTTCAACTCTGATGATGCTTGATCCTCAGCTGCTGGCTGACTAGTTTTCTCCTCACCAACATCTGGCTTGGTTTCAGAAGTAGACGGAAGCGTTGTAGTTTCCTCCCATGATGTACTGGCCTTTTCTTGCGATGCGTCTACTCCAGTGCTCCCGTCTGGAGCTTCTGAGTTGACCTCCATTGGCTCTTCAGGTTCACGGGCAGGACTTGGGCACCCTGACTCAGGCTTCTGTAAGGATGACTGTAGAGAGACATGCTCAGTTTTGAGCGTCTGAATATCCCTAGCGGGTGAGTTTTCAGTTTGTGGCCTTGTGGCGGATGGGTCTGTTGTATCCATCACCTGCGTTGCATCTTTTGTCTCTGTATTTATTTTGGTGTCTGAGCTTGCCTTGAGTGTGCTGAGAGGGGTGGCTACACTGCTCATCCATTCCATTCTGGAGCCTGCCAACACCGACTCCTTCTCTTCCGACTGTACATCTGCCGTCTCCGCTATACTTCTATCCCATGGCTCCACCTTTGTGGGCAAGGCCCCATCTGGTCTGAGAGAGGGGTCGATGCTGGCATCAATGACGGCGTCCTGCTGACTCCCTGAATGTGAAGGTGCTTTGGTGTTGGAGTGCTGCTGCTGAGATGGTAGAGGAGACACTGTTACTCGTGACAGTGTAACAGACAAATCCCTAGTTTCTTTACTAGGGGTCTCTATCGAATCATTACCAGAAGCGTTTTCTGGCTGTGGACACTGCATATCACCTCCTGACAATGATTCAGATAGTGAAGGCCTTTGATGGTCAACAGGGACAGCCGAAGCTGGCAACTGCTGGCTGCACCCAGGATCTCTGGAGTTTGGCCCCGGTGTTAATTGGTGTCTGGTCACACTTCTCTCAGCCTCTGTGTTTGTAAGACTCTCAGTGTCAGCCATAGAGCTGGACTGAGATGGTGCTGACTGGCTCTGATTATCCTGCAGCTGAACGGAACTAGTTTCTGGCGGCATGGTCCTTGATTTTTCATCACTGGAATGGGACGCTCCAATCTTCTGGGTTTCCTCAAAGGTTCTGCCCTCAGTGGGCGCAGGCCTGGCATCCTCATCCAGGATGGCCTTCAAATAGGGAGACACATGTCGGCTCGACAGTGGAGTCCTGTTACTTTGAGACTCAGGAAGACAGTTTACGTCTTTTTCATGGACCACAGGCGATCTGGAGGACTGGAGATTGAGGGAAGACTGGAGGAAGGGTGGCTGAGAGTCTGAGGCTTCAAGGTTGAGGTCTGAGTCATACTCAACTGGTCTGGGTGTTAGAATTGTTGCCTGGCACGAGTCCTCTGAACTGGCCACAGATACCATGGACACGGACCGGGACATGTGACCTGATCGCTCACTATCTGGTCTTGGGGATCGGCTGAGGCTGTTTTCCAGGGCAGGGCCCAACTTCCCGTAGGTAGACAGATTCTTTGAATCAAGGGACAGGGTTCTCCCACTTGTGGCATCCTTCAAGGGCTTGTCCCGGTTGTGAGGTTCGGAAGCCTCTGAGCTTTTGGAGCGCAGCAATTCCTTGCCTAGGCAGGTGTCACCTGTTGACGAGGAGGAAGAGGAAGGCGTTTTGGACTTATCTTTGTTTGTTTTCTGTTTGCTGAGGTCTGAGCTGGGCCTCTGTTTCATCCTCTCCCGTTCCTTTTGCTTGATCTTCTCCAGGTGTTTCCGGTGCCACTGCTCGATTTCCTGGTCCTTAAGGCTTAGCATTCTCTCAAAGCTTGTCTGCATCAGGTCATCATTGACCAGTCGTTTCTCTTTGGGCCGGACGTCCCTAGAGGACGGCGAGGCTTTGGATTTGGTCCGGTCTGCCTCTGGTTCACTAAGCTTAGGCTTAACTACTTTTGTCTGTTGTGATCGGTCCTTCTCCTTGTGTCTTTCCCGATCTCGGTCCCTATCTCGATGGCGATCTCGATCAGAGTCCCGTTCTCTTTCCCTTCTATCCCGATCCTTCTCCGGCGTCCGGGTAATGTCCTCCTTCAGCTTTGCCTGGGTGGTTTTGCTGCTCTCTGTCACGTAGCCCTTTTTATCTTCAAGAAGCAGTTTGAGATTTGAACCAGAAGAGGAGTTCTCCTTCGATTTATCTTTTTTCCTCTCCCGATCTTTCTCCTTCTCTTTTTCTTTGTCCTTCTCCTTTGTTCGGTCCATCTTGTTGTGGTCTGTTGATTTCTCAGGGGCTTTGCCTTTCCTATCCGAGCTGCTTTTCTCTCTCTCTCTATGCTCGCCAGCAGTGTGTTCCTTTTCAGAACGATCCTTCTCAGCTTTCCTATCAGGTTTATCCTTACTCTTGCGGTTTTCCTCATGCTTTTTGGCTGCAGTTAGTGATTTGAGTTTGTCACTTTCCTTGTTTTTATCACTGGGTGAATGAGAGGTGCTGCCAGACATCTTTTCCCTCTCCTTCCACCTATCAGTGGAATTCTGCAGCTCATTTTTATCAGAGAAGTGCTCAGTCTTGATCTTCTTTTCCTTATCTGTATGTTTTTTATCAGATTTTTCACCCTCTCTGTCCTTTGAAGGTGGCTTCTTATCTCCTTTCTCACGAGAGCTTTTGTCTGAGGGCTCCTGGTGTTCCGGGTCAGTGACGGGCTTGTCCTCAACCTCCTCCTTCACGCTGTGCTGAGATTCCTCTGGACCCCGGACAGGGCCAGACACATCTGGCACACGATCCTCCAGTTCTTTATCCCTCCCTTCCTTCTCTCTTTCCTCTTTACAAGTGGTCTCCTTTTTCTCTCTCTTCACAGACTTGTCCTTCTCCCGCTCCTCTTTTGGTCGCCTGTCTTTGCTACTGCTACTACTGCTGCTACTAATGTACTTATCTTTTGAAATACCCCTTTCTTCTTTCACAGGCGACCCACCCGAAGCCCTCTGCAAAGAGTTGCCCAGTGAGGAATCAGAATTCTTTCCTATGGACAGGAGCTCTTCATTCTCGTCACTTTTAAAGAAGTTTTCCTTCCAGAACTCCCGGTCGAACTCCAGGTTTCTTTGGCCATCCTTCCTTCCCTCCTTCTCCTTTGGCCGGTGGCGATTCTTGTCTGCTTCGTATTCCTTTCTTGATTTCTCCTTGTCTTTTTCCTTCTCCTTATGTTTGAGCTTATGTTTCTTCACAACCTTTCCATCTTTGTCCATTTTTCGCAACGCACCGTCTGCACCATCCATGCTGTTGCCTAAGCTGCCATCTTTGAAAGGACTTGAACTTCTGTCATCTCCCTCCAGACCCAGATCCTTTTGGTGGTGCTTGCTCTTTTCTTTGTGTTTGCAGCCCTTACTGCTGGAGCTCTCTAAGCAGTACTCGCCATCTGTGCAGTGGTTGTACTTGATGCCATCGACTTGACATGGTCCATCACCTATGGGCACACAAGTCTTTGAGTTTTCCTGCTTGAGAGGTGTGGTCGGCTGCTTGTCGGAGAGGCTGTGGTTGAGCTTTGGTGACTTCACAGCAGATAAGTGGAAAAGGTGGACAGAGGAGTCATCTTTTGGGCTGAAGGACATCTTAAAGGAGTCCTCCTCCCTTGTAACCTTGTCAGAGTTTTCCGACGTTGAGGACGGGGAGAATAGCAGGGCTTTGCTGTTCTCCTTCCCATCCTCCCGGAGCTCTTGGTTCTCCTTGTTTTTACTCTGGCTCTTGCTCTTCTTTTTCACCTTGCCTTTATCTTTCTGGTCCGAGATAGAGATTCCACCTTGGGAATCTTTCTTTGTCCGGCCTTCTGCTTTGTGACCGTCCACACTCCCCGATCGCGTCGGAGAACCCTTCCTCTCGGCAGGAGCGTCGCCCTCATCGCTGGAGCTATCCGAGCTGCAGTAGATAACTCTTGACGCTTTGGATTTCTTGGGCTTACTTGAGGCGTTGGGAGTCTCGCTCTTGCCAGCCTGCTTGGATGTGTAGTGGTTGCGTTCCTTCTCCTCCTTCTCTTTCTGACGCAGCTCACGACGAAGGATATGTCTATCGTTCAGTGCTTTGCTCAGGTCCTCTTCTTCTTCCTCATCTTTGAACTCGTACTCATCAAGGCCAGACACAGACGACGAAGCTTTTGCTGTTGTCCCTGATGTGTGTTTGCTGTCAGAGTCTTTATCTGCATCAGAATCGTCCATGTTGTCATCCACACTGGACGGATTTACAGATGGAGGGTCTTCAGAGTCTATAATGACAGATACAAAAAAATATAAAAATCTTAACTGGAAAAATGGTTATAGTCATTCTTAAGTTCAAAATACATTCTAGAGTGGGCATTCTAACACAAGGTTTCACCTGGATTTGGCTGTTCTAGGGCATCCAGGTCCAGACCAAGGCACTTACCAGAGGAACTGTCTTCTGGGTCAGACAGCTGCACCTCCCCTTTCAGCAGCTGTTCAAGCTCCTGAGAGTCGGCTACATCAACAGGCCGCTCGCCCCTCTTGTTGGCTTGGAACGCATTGCCCCCGTGTCGTAAAAGAAGCTTCACAATCTGTTCAGAGACACAGAGCAAAAGTCATCAGAACAGACATAGTTCTCTCTTACATTTCTCTCTCGATTTCATATGATACACATAATTACTAGAGAGGACACCGAGTGACCGCATACTTACATCTTTGTGTCCACTGCTGGAGGCATCATGAAGGGGCGTGTCATCATCAAGGCCCTGCGTGTTGACTTCTGCCCCAGCAGAGATCAGAACTTTTGCCACGTCGTAGTAACCAAGGTTACATGCCTCATGGAGCGGAGTCCAACCTGCCCCAGTCAAGAGCTGATGATTAGGGGCAGCCATAACAGACACTTCTACATCCTCAGAATTCATCATGTTCTAAATATCTTAACAAGAAACTCGGCTTTTTTAATGACTAAGCCTTACCTAATGTCCTCAGTAAATCACTTCCCATCAGTCTTTACTTTGCTGACAATTTCAGGCTGATGCAATACGGTAAATTACATTTCCTTTCAAAAATGATATTCACATTACGTGTCGACGTGTGGCTTTTCTTTACCACACATACAATCCCTTCATGAAAACTTGTATGGATACAAATGGCAACTGACTCCTCACAGCCAAGCTTTCCTCTTAACCATGCACCAGCAAGCAGAAGCCCAAAGTGATGCACTCAGGACCAAAACTGCAGTCTTATGCTCTTTGCAGAGTCTGTCTGTATCCTCATTCTACATCTGCAGTCATCCCCACCACCACCATCATTTCATTAGCCATACCAGACAGCAATAGTACTTAGTAACAGATAACGACAATGATTTAAAAAAAAAAAAAAAAAATTCTGTTGTTTTTGTCAGCCACACAGGGGCAGACGATGCTATCGCAAAACAACCTGGTGCTACAATGTGCCAAGTCATGGTGACACTGCTGTTATGATAGCGGCGCAGTGGTATTGTATGTTTATAACGGCATGTCTGTATGAAATAGCTTATTACACCAGTGCATGGGTTTGTCTGTACATTCATATCGCCGTCCATGTTTGTGCATTTTCAATCAGAATTTGTGCAGGATCATCAATTTCCAGCTCATGCCAGCAACGATTGTGACTTCTTCTGAGTGTGTGAGAATGTGCATGTGTGTGCGCATTTCTGCATCCTCACCTGCAAAGTCCTTGACGTTGACATCGGCCCCAAGGCTGATAAGCTGCCGCACCTGTGCAACATCACCGCGGATGGCGGCCATGTGCAGTGGCGTCTCCCCACGCTCGTTGCGCTTGTTCACCTTGTCCTTCTGCCGCGACGTGGAACTGCTGCCGGTGTGCTTCTTCGGCACCGGTGGCGTCTGGGATGGGTGAGATGGCGTTGAGTCTGAGGACGAGGGGAGGGAGGGAGGGAGGGAGGAGCGAGCCGGAGGGATTGAAAACGAGAGAGAAAAGGGAGAAGAGAGATGGCCAAGAGGTATATAGGGAGAGTTTGGGAGAGAGACAAATTGATATGAGAGAGAGAGAGAGAGAGAGAGAGAGAGAGAGAGAGAGAGAGAGAGAGAGAGACGGTGGTAAAGAGGAGATAAATGCAGACAGAGAGTAACATGGATAGAGAGAGAGAGAGAGAGAGAAAGAAAGAGAGAGAGAGATAAAAGAGAGGAAAGAAAGTGCAGGACCAAGAGTGTGTGACCAAGGAGGAGAGAGAGGGGGAGGGGAGTAAAGAAAGAGTACCAGTGAGTCACCACTTTCAACACACAGACACACACACAGACACACAGCGTGACTCAGGGATCAGGCAGGAGTGCTGGCTTCACGCCGACTCTGCTGCAGGAACACAAGCTCTGACGTCTAACAGCTGCAGCACAGGCACCCCACACACCCAAAGAAAATAATACACACATGCAAACGAACAAACGAAACTCACTAGAACAGAAATACAGACTGCTGTATACACACAGCATCAGACTAAAACTAGCGCTCAAAGTCTTTATAGTTGTGTACCGAGTGTATGTGTTTATATGTGTGTGTGTGTGTGTGTGTGTGTATATATATATATGTGTGTGTGTGTTTGTACGTGTTTGCACAAGTGCCTGCATGCAGTAGCAATGGTACCTGGGCTGTTGTCCCTGGCCGTCATCTGCATGAGCAGGGCCATCTGTTTGCGCTCAGACAGCGGGTAGCCAAACAGGATGTTGACTGGGGTGGACGAAGAGGAGGAGGAGGAAGAGGAGGACTTCTTCCCAGCAGCGTCCTTCTTGGCCTTTTTCTTATCTGGTCCATCTTTCTCTGCGGGAGGAGGGAGAGAGAGATGGAAGGGGGGAGGGCAAGGAGAGGATGGTGAGAGATGGAGGGGAGCAGGGAGGTAGAGAGGCACAGAGCGCGAAAGAGAGATACGGAAGGAGGGGGGGGCGGAGGAAAGTGGAAACAGATACACAGATGAGTCATTTGCTCTATACATACCATCATTACCCAACTAAACACACTACAGCAATTTAGATAATTCTGTAACTACACAGAGTCACACGCTATGGTGACACTCAGTTTATGTCACACCGCATGGCAGATGTGTCACAGTTGAATGACTTGAAGTTGAAACCATGGCTACGCATGAGGACGCGAGGCAAATGTAAACAAACAAGGGAGAGCAAGACGGCGCGAGAGCAAGAGAGAGGGAAGGAAAGCGGGGGAGAGAGAGAAGAGAGAGAACAGGAAAGAGGGTCAAAGGCAGAGAGAGGCAGAGAGGGCGAGAGCGAGAGCGAGAGAGAGAGAGAGCAAGAGAGAGAACGGGGCCCCGTCAGACAACGTGCACCTCCCCTTGACAGACCCCCCAGCATTCTGCTCAGACTACGGTCATCATGCAAGACCTGCACTTGTGTGTTTGTGTGAATCCGTCCCGGGTGTGCGTGCTGCCAGAAATAGAAAGGGCAGTTCCTACTGTTGTTGAGTATTGCCGTGGCAACGAAAAAGACAGCTTATAAAGCACACAAAAATTAAAAAATGAAAAGCTGCAAACACCACAAGAGGGGGGAAAAAGGTCTCTACAGACATCTAGCCACACAAAGAGGGAAAAGTTTAGAAATGACATCGGGTGTCAAAAGAAGGAGCTAAACAGCACATAAGGAAAGATCTGGGGAAAAAAAGGCTATCTACAACCTTTAGCTCATGCCAGCCATACACGTGCACAGTGCACACACAGGTAAACCAATGTGACTGGTAAGTGTATGTGTGCACACTGGAACGCAAAAAAAAAGTGGGGCTGTAAGAACATGCTGGTAGGACTCTCTGGGCACTGCACAGGTACTCCATTGGCACTTGTGTTTTCTTTGGTTTGTTTGTCTGTCTGTCTGTCTGTCTGTCCCGCTGGAGGAGCAGTTACCTGCGTGGATCCTGCAGGGCGGCGCTAAAGAGTCGCCCCAGGCTTCACTCGACTGGCCATGGTCAGAATCATCTACAGCACAGGGGCAGAGATGAAGGGATGGACAGAGCAGAGGAGAGGAGGCAGAAGAGAGCACTGCGTTACACACGCGCACACACACACACACACTCTCTCTCACACAAACACTTTGTGCATGCTTACTCATTGCATGGGTCATGAAATTACATGTCCACAGAACAACATTTGTATGAGGCATGAGCACACACACACACACACACACACACACACACACACGGCAGATAGCAGCAAAGCTCCTTCTCAGTCAGTCTGTTGTATTTCCACTCCAAAAATGCATCATATTCAGAAGGCATCAGCCAGCAGTGTAATCTATGCTACAGGAGTTTTGCAGCACTCTGGGAACTGAACAGCTTTCATAACAGTCCAGGTTTATTCGTGGTTGTGCAGTGATGGGATGACACAAGCTGTTACATTAGGAACATTGGATGAGATCCTCACTCTCTCTGTGGTTTACTTTCAGTCAAATACAATGGAAATCAATGGAAAAGTGTGAGCAGGCTGAGTGTGTGTGTCTGTGGTAGGTTCCGCAATAGGCACAGAAATGCTTGGGCTCATTGTATTGCAGTTCCACCTGGTGCCACATGGGGGCTATGCGGAGCACCACAGCCTAGATGTGACACAACCGTACTGTGCACACTTGAGGTGAACTGGGGCACAGCCAGTCACTAGAGCTGTGGGCTAAAACCGTTGATTGGTGTGTGTGTGTGTGTGTGTGTGTGTCACTGGGTAACCAGATTTCAGAGGTGACTGTGTGTCAAGGCTTTACAAATACTCTACGTCTGTGCGTGTGTGCATGTGTAGGTCTACGTGTGTGTCTTACCAGTATCCGAGTCCTTTTCCTGATTGCGGGGCGGGCTTACAGTGAAGGACAGCTTACGCTTCATGGAAGACTTGGACTTGGCTTCCTTCCCCAGAAACTCACTGCGGTCCAGTTTAGGAGTCTTAGTGAATGGAGAGATCTTATCCTTACTCTGAAAGACAGAGCAGGCGAGCAGGAGAGAGAGAGATCAAGAGAGCAAGGAGAGATTTAGGAAAAGGAACGAGGAAAAGAAGAGAGGGATAAAGAGATGCAGAAAGAGAAAAGGGGAGAGACAGGAAAAATTGAAAAGCATGTAAAACCAGATGGTCAAAATAGGGAAGAGGTAACATATGCTGCCAGAACCAGTCCTGTGGTCTTGGTAAGAACGGAAGACACATCGGTCCTTCCTCATCATCACACAAGCAGGAAACAGTCATCCTCTGTCTTTACTTGGCCTTTCTCTCGGTCTCCAGTGACCAAAGGGCAGGGCCATAAAGCTACTCATTTCCACCAACCTCTCATATCTCCCAACCTCCCCATCTCCACTTCCGATTTTGTTAGCCTACCCAAACTACCACTTACTCACATTTTCAAGTCTTCGAAGAAAATCCAATCATTAAAAGCTTAATTCACTGGCTTCCCAAGGACAGTTTTTTTTGTCTGCGTTGTTTGTCTGCCTATCTTTCAGAATTAATTTCTCCTGCTATATGGTGTAACCATGGTAACAGATGTCGGATGAGGTGGCCTAAAGGTTCTGTTTTGGTGGACATACTGGTGGTTGTTATAAGGCATTATACCCTTATCATCTGCAAGATGCCTTGCTGGATTTATATATATATATATAAAAGAGAACAGAAAAAAAGCCCAAACTATTAGCAAAGACAATGATGGAACAATAAATTCAAAAGTCCAGCGAGAGAAATAACAAAAAAAATAAAATTATTCTTCATTCTCAAGTCTGAAGAGATGTGACAATTATGGGATGTTAAAATGATATGATTCCATGAGAATTCTGGGACAGTCCTAGTCTGCTGCTGATTGACGGCATTGTGCAATGATACTAAAAATGATCGCAATGCTGATTAGAATTTAGACCACTAAAGCATAATAATGTTGGTGGTGATGATCATTACCAATACGCCTAATTATTATTATAACAATAATCATTATTGTTACTATAACTTTAATTTAACAAGGCTAACCTCAAACAGAAATAGTTTTTTTTTCAATCCCATTCAATTAGATTTACAAACCATGGAGAGGGGTCAATCATATCAAACCAGTTTGATTCAGTCAATAAGTCACAATGCAAGGAATCAAACACACAATGACTCCTGCAGCCACTAAACTATTGTTGACTCCCTAACAGAGAAATTACGTTGGATACGTTAAGTCAAAGACTTATCCTCCGTAACAATTAGCTTTACCTATTAAAGCTAATTGATTACCTAGTAATAGATTACCTATAGATAGATTTCATGTTTACTAACAGTGCGCCTGCGCACGCAGACAAGGGGCAGAAGGCTACACCCCGCCATAG
>JASCQY010000080.1:10563900-10575521 GCA_030264315.1 Sardinella tawilis | reverse complement strand
GGTGATTGGCTAAACCGTGAGCGAACCGAGCTGGGCTGCTTTGGCTAGACTATGTGCGGAGCCAAAATCTTTTGGTGAAGAACATAGGATGGCGTGCTAGGCTATTGACATGGTGCTTTCTAACACATACTAGTTTCTCCTCAAATTCAAAGAGATTCCATTTCAATGGACGAAAGGAAAGATAACCAAGCTGGGTAAGAAATCTCGTAACTACATTGTGAGTTCCTTGCATTTTAGATACAAATTTAGTTCCACTTTAGCCTACATGTAGTTTATAATGGTAGACTTCTTCTCATCACAAAGAGTCGCATTTTGCAATTGTACAGTTACACTGTGCAGTGTGTATCTGCTGCCCCAACCTAGAATCTGCTTACTTGAAAGCCGGGATGCATCTGCAGCGATCCTCGGTCAGATACAAGGACACAGGTTTCCCCTGGGTTGCTGAGTCAGCTACATCTGACAGCTGTGCTACTCTGATAAACAGACCTGTGCTTCTTAAAGGCCTCCCGAAAACAGCAACTTTCTTAAAAATATCACACAAGATCACAACACAAGTCCTCCATTTGAAATATGAGCACAAACAAAAGCACTTCAGGTGTGCTGTGATTGAATGCTTTTACAATGGGCCCACAACTTTATGATTAAAGTTATTCTAGAATAGACATATATAATAATAGGCGTACCACTACCTACACACCTATGTGTCGTTTTCACGAGAGAAATCAAAACCTCACGACACTGTCAATCTATTGCAGTCCCTCTGAACGAGAGTCAAAGAGCTACGTCCCACTGCAATCCTCCAGTCTCACTTCTTCCCTCCCAGAGGCTGGGGGCTGGGTTTACTTATCTGCGGCGACCATCGTGACTATGACTAGACAGAGGCCCGCATGGTCCAGACACAGACAGGAAGTAAGACACACAGGAGGGTTGAGTAGGTGCCAAGGTTTCCTTTTCCTGTCGGCCATTCACTCACGTTGGCCGACTCATTCACTCACTGACACTCATTCATTTGTTCATTAATTAATTAATTAGTTCATTCATTCATTCACTTGTCCCCTCACCTACCAGATCTGTAGACGAATCTTCTTCCCTCGCAGCTCCACAGTTTTGATCTTGAAATCCACCCCTTGAGAGAGAGAGAGGCAGACATAAATATGGAGAGAGAGAGAGAGAGAGAGAAATGCAATAGAGTAGAAATTGTCTCTGGGACAACAGTAAACAAAGATGGGGGGGGGCGCAAAAACAGGGCATGAGGGCTTAAAAAAAGAGATACTGCAAGTCACAGGTAGGGGTGGGAAGGGGACACATGAACAGACAACAAAATCAGAATAAGCCTTCATCCACAGCATTGGCACCAGAGAATCAGAAGGCTATGACCTGTATGGGGTTCATGTCTGCAGTACAGTCAGACTTTGCAGCTGTCTGCTAAGCAAGCTCATACATTCCTATGAGCCAGAGCCAAGCGCCCCCAGAGAGTGAGAGAGAGAGCGAGAGAGAGAGAGAGAGGGACGGACGGAGAGGGAGGGAAAGATACAGATTGAGAACTGGAGAGGGAGAGAGATCTGAGCATATCCCAGCCTAATCTAATCTACCCCCTTCATTTTCACTGTAAATAAATGATCAGTGGACATCAAGCCTTTCATCTAAAATAGACTAAAATGAAAGTGAAATATATTTGGAGGAAAGACGTATTGTGCAATCTACCCTAGCACAAACACAAACATAGCCTGGGAACCATATCAACAAAGATGTAAATAGGGTTTTGCGACAAGTGATTGTTTATTAAATTCAAAGAAAAACATAAGGTTTAAATATGGGCAGCAATTAAAAGGTTGCGTTTCATATAATGCTTGTCCCAAGCAGTTGTGACAGGTTCTTGGAGTTTTTGGTGAATGAGCTGATAAATTATTCTGATTGGTTCCCAGGATTTTGGCTGCATGGTTAATGAGCTCCAATGGCTTGTCGCAAGACAGACCTGCAGAGCAGATCATTTCTTGTTGGCTTCTCAGACAGACATAAACATCAACGTCAACATAAACTGAAACCGCAGGTCGCATTAGTGAGGCAAACCATCAGAAACTTCTGGAAATTGAGGCCGTTCTAGTCACGCACTTCCTCTCCCTGTCCCTAAATAAATAAGAGAACAGGAAAGAGAACTAAGTAGTGGTCACCTTGGCTTCTCCAAGAGGCAGGGTGAGGAAGGATCTGCCCTGAGCAGCGGCACTCTGCCTGAGCTGACCTCATGTGGGTCCAGATTCTGACAGCTGGGAGGTTTCTGTTTGGTTCAGACCATGTCCCTGTCTCACCCTGATTTCTCTTTCCCACTTGTTTCCGGACTCTCTCCAGTTTCTACTGTTCTATCTTCATTGAGCCATGAAAACAGACACACAGGTTAACTAATACTTTGACTCTCTGTCATAGCAGGTGGACCAGTCTAAAGAGGCTAAGGGAATTCTGGGAAATTGTGGTGGTCATGTGACTGATGCTCATGTGACTGCGTAGAGTCGTGAGACTTCAACTGTGTCACTGGCATGAGTGTGCAGAACCCAGAGGCCAACCATAGCAGCTGTGTGCGAGCGTGCTATTTTGGGAAGGAGATTTGTGGAGGCAGCTAACTGTGTTGGGGTCTGTGTGTGTGTTTGACAAAGAGAGAGACCACCCTCTATCTCTATTGTCGTGTGATTGGTCTTTGTATGCATGTGTGTGTGTGTGTATGTGTGTGTGCGTATGTGTTTGTGTACATGTTTGTGTGCTATCTTCCAATCTGAGACTAGCTCAACTATTTGGGGTGGTGATGGCAGTAACGGTGTCAATTTCTATGCACGCAGGCAGGTGGGGAAGCAGCAGGATCCTTTTACAGGGACATGGACGACAGAAGACTGCTGAGGGGTGTACTTAATGCAATCTGAGAGTCGATCACACTAGCCTCCACTTCTGAACTCACACACTAGAGATGGTGGGACAGTGTGTAGTAGTCACTAGAAATCCCATGGTCCAGGATTCAAGACTCTTTTCAACATCAACATCTCATTATACTGTGCCTGTATAATACAGTAAAATTCTTGTGTTTATTGCTTCTCAAAAACAAACAATAAATAGTAAGTGAAGTGTGTGTGTGTGTGTGTGTGTGTGTGTGTGTGTGTGTGTGTGAAGGGGGAAGAAAAAAAAGAAAAAAAGTGTTGTAGGCTTAGGCGTAGTGTTGAAAGTATTCTTATCCTTTACATGCATGCACATAGTGGTCGCATAGTGCAATAAAACATTCTGGACATATGATACCAGTGTCAGAAACTCCTTACTCCATATCATGAGTTGGAGTAGCATCAAACAAGTTTGAAGCATAAGGTTTCTTAAGGTAAGAATTGCATGATGTTACTTTGCATCACACAGAGCCAGGACAGCCATGATTCAGTTGTCATAACACTTGGCTGAATGGCATGACACTGGTACATATTTGACTGATGCATTGATCTTGGCCTTTCAGCATGATTTGACTGGTAATGAGACTCACAAGTTAGACCACATGGGCCTGGCTTGCATAGGAACAGTAGACTGCTGTCTGCCAAGCAGAGTTGGAAATGTTGACAGGTTACAATTCCGGGCATGCCTCTGTCAGGCCCACATCATGCTGGAGGCAGTGCTTAATTAGGTTATAATGTGGCAGCATTAGTGCAGAACTGGTTTGACATGAATCGTTTTTCAAAAAGACAAGAAATAGCACATTCAGTGGGGAGTGGGTAACCTGGTGTCATTAAAAACAGAGATTTTCATTAAACTTACATAACTGTCAACGATAAACTTAACGTTAGTTCCATTAATGTCTTGTTTGGGTCAGTCTGATACAGATATTACTACAGGGATATAAGGCTATGCAATACGCCTGTATGAAGGCCACGAATTGCAACACAAACAGCCTGAGTGACCCGTCGACCTCTGTTGCTGTTGTGATCTCAGATAGCCAGTGTTTTGAACACACGCGAGTAAACATCTCTCTGACGTGAGGGTGCCGTGTAAAATCTCATGCCATACACTGTGATAGGCCTACTAAAAGGTCAGATACACGTGAATATCGCAGTTGACAGTTCTGGGTTCAGTGGTAGTTGACAAGAGCCAACTATGCAATGTTTACATCTGAAAGGGATATATCGCAGTGTTGAGTCACTGTCATGCTTGACTGTCAGAAAAAAATAAGCTTAACTGAACAGTTGTGCCATTACCTGCAAAGTGGCACTTGAAATAATAATTAAAAAAAAAAAACGTCAGCTCTCCGCTATCCTCTGCCTGATTAAAGCGACCTTCCAAGAGTCACAACAAAACATACCATCAATCTAGCTAACTGTCAAGCTAACTTCAACACAAATAGCCTACAGGCGATGGCAGCTACTTTCGCTAGCTAACGTTATCTACATGGATGTCTACTACTCTGGGACCAACGTCCATGCTAGCCTTTTGTGCTCTCTTACCGACAGTTGACTTGCAGGCTTCACAAAATGTGTCATCAGTGAATCGTTCCATTAGGCTGGTCTTACCAACCCCCCTGGAGCCAATGATGATTATCTGAAGTTTATAGTCGGCCGGTCTCGGCGGCATCTTCTTGCGCCGAGACTGGGCTCCGGTGAGAGCGGGGGATGCATTGGCGGAGCCCCCGCTAAAGCCACTTCCACCAGCCCTCCGCTGAATCTCATACCGCGAATCCATCAATAATTCCACATCTGTGTCGCGTAATGCACGATAAAATAATCTAAGAAGGGGTCAAAACACTTTAAATAACTTTCTGTAATCCCAAAGGCCGACTTGACCAAAGTTTTGTTCTCCTACACAGTGTTGTCCTACGTTAGGAATGGAGACTCTTCATTACGTCATCTCTTCACTGGACGCTTCCGGTTCCGTCGCATTCCAATGGGAAGAAGCGTGATTTTCTGTCATACATCTTTTTTGATTTGATAGGAAATTCAACAGCTTTTTAATGTGAATATTCAAATATGTAGAAATCGCATTCAACGTTGTCATCAATACCATACATATAGTAAAGACAAAACAAGCACTTTTGCCAATGCTCTTCTCTCTGCAGAATGATGATTTCTTGAAAAAAATCTATATTTCTCCATAAAAAACGCAACTGATTTAGACGTAATTAGTTTGTGTCAATCTTGGAACACTGAATGTGTAGAAATTAAGGATCTAAAACAGCAAGCCCTTCAATGAAATCGGAATTTTAGGGTTTAATATGTTAGTGGTATAATTCCTATCTGTCCCTATACGTTAGCCTATGAAACTATTTGGATACTTAAATATTGATGACATAATTTCTTTTTTCTTCATAAGCACATTGTTATAAGCATATTTATGACAGCCTACCTAGGAATGAGAAAAAATAGGCTAGGCTACTATACTATTTGATCCAGGGACTGCTTTTACCACCAACAAGAAAAATGAATCAGTCACTTATTGTTTTGATAAATACGATGTATATTTTTGTCAAGTCAACTTAATATAACCAGCTTCATGTTTCCTGGAGTCTTGTGTAGGCCTACTGGCTGCTCCATGAAGGATTACAAGGCAGATTAAGGATGACTTTTATTACAGCTGTACATTGGTTAAATGGTCTGAGACAACATCAACTGGGTCTCGGCCTTTGGTTTGCAGATGATCCACAAAAGCAAGGTCCCTGAAGTTTCATTAATGCTGTGGGTAAGGGGCCCACAGACGTGACGAAACAAAATAGTGTAGCCTACTTGTCCATGTTCACTTGAACAGTTTGAATTTGCGCAGAAATGGTTGCACTGTCTCTTTAGGGTAAGGCTTGAGGGCCAGGCAAGTTGGGATGTTCTCTGGTTGTTCCATCCAGAGCTTGTGTGCAACACCTTTTTCACTTAATGTCGTCGCAAGCTTCGATAGGGACTCCTGGTCTTTCGCCTGTAGAACAAAGACGGAGACAATTAAAGGTTAATAATCAAGCATAACCGTGTCTTTACAGGAGAAGTTGGCCATCCATGGGTACTCTTGCAGTAGCCTCTCTGATGAGATGATTTCTTTTATGTGCTCTACCTCTAAAACTACTTTGTGCATGTTGTCCAGGTCTGCTAAATAGTCTTGAGTGTCGGGATCACTGTAAAATAAATGTATGGCAGCAGTGGTGGCGTGGCAGGCTTGCGTTATTACTGCTCCTAACGGCCACGCCATGGTGTGAATCAAGTCCGAACGCACCACCACATACTGAACCAACTTCTTTTGTGCACTGACGGTCGCTGCCATGTTTCAGAAAACGGTAACTAATAAGTTCTTACACACACGTTCAACACAAGAGCTGTGGCAACAGTGACAGGGCTGACTTCCGGTTACCGGGCGTCATAAGTTAAAAAAAAAACTCGTCAAAGTAAAAGTCACAGATTGCTGCTCGAGAGTTGTGATAGCTACATAGCGTATTTTACATTTTCAAACTGCACTGCCCTACATTTTTCACGTTTTCCCCCTTGTTTGTGGTGCCTCTGTCATGCTGACATACCCACCACATCTTACCAATGCGCATACACTCACCAATTATCTGTGGCTCTGGGAGTTGAGAGGGAGTAGGCCTAAGCTAGGCTCTGTGAACTAGTAGGCCTACAGTCTATTGCCTTTTCTTAAATTAGGCTACTGGTTCTGTATTGGAAGAATTACTAGACTAAAGCTTTTAATACAGATTGTACATTAGTATGAAACTGACAGGCTCACTAACTTCAAACAATGTATAAAATATTATGAATACTTAGTTGCATACACAGACACAAAAGTAAATAAAAAGAATGGAGCGGCACCCAACCTTTATTTATATCATTTCCCCCCTAAAAATACTTAAGCTGGTGTAACATAACGGTGATCATATCACTACAAAGAGATCTAAGAGATTGTTTTGTTCTTGTTGTCTGAAGCCAAGAACGGATAGGTAGTAGCATCACTGTGTCAAACGGAATGTCAAAAGTATTGTTGACTGACATTGACATTTTTTTTTGTTAATTAAGGTTACACGGTCATTCCAAACAAAGGTTTCTTTCTTTTGGGGTCCCATTCTTGGTCCCTCAAACCATGTCGCACCATGACGAGCCCTAATGTAAATGGCTTCCCATGTGCAAAGTCCATGCATGAAACTCTTGTGCATGAACTACTGTATAGCCATCTTTTGCCATGAGAGAGTATTGATCTGACTTATCAATGCTTGCATTTCATTGCCCTATCTATAGTATAGTGTTCAACTGATTTGGCCTAGTTTCCTTAGACCAAAGACTTTGGCCAGGCGTACTGGTTGGGGCTTTGAGCTTGAAGCCTTGAACCCGAAGGTACAGAATGCCATTTTCGATCCTCGACCAATAGGAGAAATTTGGCCGAGATGCACGGCACTTCCACTGCTCACCAGACACCGTTGTAGCAGGCAGTCAACTTCTCCGGGTTAGTGTATGCTGCACCTCACTGTGTGTTTACTATCAGCTGTGTGTGTCTCACTACTTACAGTTGGGATAAATGCAGAGATCAAATGGGATCATTGGATCAAAAGAATATATTTACACTTCTAAGACTTTGCACTCGCCCCATCATTCAAATTACCTTATATCTCTGTGTATAGTAAAGTTGTTTTAAAGCTAAGAAATCGTGCAGGACCTTTCACATGACAAGGATTCCTGATGTGTTTGTCTTTTCAATGTTTCAATTCAACTAAACATTTTTTCCTTTTCTTTCTTTCACAGTCCGAGCTCCGAGCAAAACTTGATACAATAGTAATGTGAGTATGACACAAATATGAGCTTTTATTTTTTTGTTTTGTCCCCGTCATGTGCAGTACTGGGCGGAGGAGGCCCTGCTATGCAGTCGCTGGTGGGTCTTAAGGCTGCTGAGCTGTGTGAAGCTGCGGCTGCAAAGCCGGCAGTGGAAAGGCCTCTCACCCGTGTGGATGCGCTGGTGTGCCTTCATGTTGGACGCCTGGGCAAAGCGCTTTCCACAGTGGCGGCAGGCGAAAGGCTTGCTGCCGCTGTGCACGCGCTCGTGCGTCACCAGATTGCATCGCAGGCTGAATCGCTTGCCGCACACGCCACAGCCAAAGGGCCGCTCGCCTGTGTGGATGCGCCGATGGCGCTCCAGGTCAGTGGCACGGCCAAAGCTCTTGGGGCAGGACGGGCAACGGAAAAGTCGCTGGGAGGGGGCTGAGGCAGCTGTGGTTGCTGAGGCTCCTGCCGCTGTTGGGAGGAAACGGCGGTGAACCAGTGAAGAGGAAGAGGAGGAGGAGGAGGGAGATAGGTAAGAGGAAGAGAAGGACGAGGATGACGGATAGCCATGACTGACAGAGGCACTGGCAAGGCAGGAGCCAGAAGAGAACATTGTTTCTCTCCTCCGAGCTTGAGCTGCAGCAAGGCCTTGTGGGATTGCAGTGGCAAGCCCCCTTCCAGTCAGGCCTGGCCTCTCAGTGAGCATCCTTGGCTGGGGAGGGTCTTCCCCTGACCCTGCTTCGCCACTCCATTGGGATGAGAACGCAGCGCTGTCTTTTAGGGAGTCTGCACAATACCAGGCTGGGTGTTTTAGACTGGACTCTAGTGATCTACTTCCAGAAACTTCTCCCTGGAAACCCAGTCCAAAGTCAGACTCCTCCATCGACCTCTGCTCTCTAGCTCTGTACTCGCATGCTAGCGCCCCCTGGTGGAGGTTCTGATCTACCTGCTCCTCCTCCTGCTCCGCCTTCAGCTCCAGCTGCAGCTCCCCAAACCCCACTGGCTCCTGAGTGTGTGTGAGAGCGGAGGCGGAGTTGTGAGAATGTGCGAGATGTGAGCGTTGGTCCTCATGTTCCGTTTCCTGTGTGGAAAAGGAATCCTGTAGACGCTGAAGCTCTAGCTGGAGTTTTCTCTCAACCTCACAATTCCAGTCTTCATCTTCTGCTGGCGAGGAAAAAGTAGTTTGCAAAATAAATTCTCACAATACACAATAACAAACCATATTGAGAAAGCTGGAAATATAGGTTCACAGGCCACTATTTTTAAAATGGTCTTAATGGTATATGTAAGCCTATGAATGGCCACTAGTCTCTTCCTAATTTCAATAGTGCTCATGTATTTCAATTCTGGATGTATTTGTATTGCTTATTTTGTGAGCATCTGTGTAGCTCCTTGCATAGAATGCCACTCACCTGCGCACTTGAGCTGTCTGCCACTACTGGTTCTCTCAGCGACTCCGTTGACTTGTGTGGTGCCACACTTTGAGCCCCTCTCTCCAGCATGCTCTTCTCTATGAGCCTGGAGTCTCTGGTAGCTTGAGAACCCTTGTCCACAGCTAGAGCATAGGAACAGTCTTCCCCCCGCACCCCAGCCAGAGCCCTCACCCTGCCCTCCTTGCTCCTTCTGCTGGCTTCTGTCGCCATGCGCAAGTGTTCCATGTTTCCCAGTGTCCACCTCAGTCGAGTGTGTGTGCATGATGCCTTTGTATCCGTCCTGGCTGGCTGTTTCAGCCTTGCCTGATCTGGAGGTGGACACACACTGGTTTCTGTGTTCCGTTTTGACAGGCGCTGCTGCTAACTGCGCTGGTGCGGGGAGGATACTACAATTGGGCTTTTCTCCAAGTGATGGACTGAATTGAGGATCAACGTCCGCTCTAACACCCGGGGACAGATCTGAGGAGGAATCGGTTTCGCTGGGTGTTTGCAGAGGGGCGCCAAATGAGGTCTCACCAAGCTCACAGGTCCCACTTGACCCTGACATGTCAGGCGCCCACAGAGGAAAATCCACCTCAGACACGGAGAAATCCACGGCAAATTCCTCTCCAGGACTTTGCTGACTGGTGTTGTCAAGGGCAGCGTGTTGCTGTCCCTGCTCGACCTTCACAATCAGTCCAGGAGCAGCTCTGCTTATGGGTCCATCTTGACTCAGTGGTCGCGCCTCTCCTTGACTTTCGGCTACACCTGTGGCAGTAGGGAAACTTAGGTCACAGTACTAATTTCTCTTTTTTTCACCAAGTGTTTACAGTGACTTTAGGTAGATACAATGCCATGGTGTCCACCATAGAGACATACTATTAATAAAAATGAAAATAAAAAGTGATAGTATGATCAAGTGAGAATGTGATAGGATTGCTGACTAACTCGGTGTATATTACATAACACTGAACTTAAAATCAACCCAGGGAGCCCCTGGGACTGTGTTTACAATAGACTTTGTGGTTACTCTCTACTTCACTCGCACATACGTTACACAGTTCAGGGCATTTCATGAGAGAACTGTAGTTCGTACATTTGTAATTAAAGAAAATAAGTTAAATGTTTCATTTTTAACATTTCAACCAACAAATGGCCTACCTCGTTCCGCGTCCACCTGAACACCAACTGTGCGCCGTTGAGGAACCAGACCCAACCACGTCTCTCGGCTTGATGTTCGCTCGCTTGTCAGACAGTGAACTTTCTTGCGGAGAGACTCAATCTCCTTTTGTCTACGGCACATCTCTACCCTGAACTCCAAGCAGCCACTGTCTACAACTTTACATATTTCTGCTACTGCCGTTTTTGCCAAGATCTCCATCACAGACGCTATCTGAGTTTCAAGGGTCTCACGGGTCGGCATTTTGGAAAATAAAAACTACAGTTGCTCTGTTTCCTACTTACAATTACAGCAGGTGCTGTTTAATATCATATAACATTCAATACTCCTAGGAAACGTATGAGTAAGCAACAAAGTAGAGTAAACAATGATGCAAAAGAAGAGGATAGTCCGTGCAGCCGTTCATTCTGTTGCACCACGGTGACTTCCGTCTGATGGAGGTGGTGGGCGTGTTGTCGAGAAGAGAGAAATACCGTAAGTACCCGTTATGATAGGCAGCTAACAATAACAACAAAAAAACCTTAAGAGATCTTAAATGGTTTTTAGCGCAATCAAATTTTTGTCTGCCCCCTGAATACATTGTCAAAAAGTCCGGTCTCTGGAGACAACTCAGGGGCTGTAAAACATCAACATTAGGGCATAAGCTGTGCACCAAAACAAAACAAAATACATTTCAGTAAAGACCAACAAAATGGTTAGGGGACAGGGTACGGGTTGTCAGTGAGAAAAGTTGATTTAGTAGCATGAATTTGAGAATAGCGTTTTGTTTGTTTACGTGGAACGTCAACAGACGGGAAATCATTCAGGATAAAAGCTCTTTGATAGTAGGATAGGCCTAGCCTACTCTAGATGGAAATAGCGGTCCACGAGCACCCCAGGCTTTTTTATGGCACATGATTTTTTTATAATCCTTAAAGTGTTTATTTTCAGAATCTGCCAGGTACCAAATAATAATGGGCCAAAGGCTATAGAATGTGGCATAACGTTTGAAGTAGGCCTAAACAACTTACAGAGGCAAATGTTGACAAAGACAGACACATTTTCCCATACAATTCTTATCCACGAAATTCAATGGAATAGTTAGGCTATGTATTAAATTTATTACATCTGACAACATCTTGAATCCAATTTTTTAATCTATGGCCAAAAAATGGAGCATCTTTTAAGTTTATTTCTTCCATTTCCAGCACTTCATCCTCATCACTATGCTCATACTCTCCATAGCACACACACACACACACACACACACACACACACACACACACACACACACACACACACACACACACACACACA
>JASCQY010000080.1:10532667-10543571 GCA_030264315.1 Sardinella tawilis | reverse complement strand
ACTGACCACCTAAAGTTTTTATGCATCTGTGTGTTTGGGGAGATGTATGGTGCATGGAGGGTCCGCACCTTGCTGTATTTCTAATGGTGAAAATAATAACAGATAGCGTAAAGAATAAAGAACAAAGGAAACATGAAAACAGAGGCAGAATTAGATATGTTTTTGTTTGTGGTGTTTTGCAGAGGCTTTGTCTGAATCCACTTGCATGCAACAGAAACAGCAGAGTTTTCACCACCAGAGATGGTCCTACTTGATGGCATTGTAAATAAGTGGCCACTCCATTGTTGGAAATATAACATTGTCAACCCAGTTTTAAAATAATAATAGCCTAATAATAACAATAATAATGAAAATGATAATAACAACAATAATAATTACTATTTATATGTCAAAACAACCTGAATCAAATATTCTCAGTACTCTAACTTTTCATGTTCCGTTATCAGTGACAAACCAAATGCCAACGTTCAACAGTATAATCTTACAAAAGTTACTGGGAGTACATGCTTTTTAGTTTTTCAAGAACGCCAGCGTCGCCAAGGCAAGCCTTCTCCTGTGTTGACCTACACCTCTACGGCCTTGGCGAAGGAAGACGGCGGGGGGAGGGAGAGAAGAACAGGAAAAGGAGATATGTCGTGGGGGAGGGGGGATCCGGGGGCGGGTCTTGTAGATACCAGAAGGTGGTCGAGGGGTCTTCGAGACTACAAGAGAAGAGAAAAAGTTCAACAACCCTACCTGGTCACTTGGGTTATTTTCAACAAAGCATTGTGGTATCTGGCGAAAGTTCACGGAGCGACGGTGGCGGGATTTAAATGCGTGATAGAAAGGCAAAGCGCCTAGATTCTTTAGCCTAGTTTATTAGGTTAGTGTTTACTGCAGTCTTCAAGTCCACTAACTACAGTCGGATGTGACTTACTGTATCACCGTCTTTTGTTACGAGCTACGTTTCCAAAACGACCGGTGAAACAGGCTTTCTTGTCGTTGCACCCCAGAGAGAAATGCTTGAAATACTCCAAAAATATCTCTGAGGGGATTTGGCAAATTTATTTCACTACTAATAGTTCAGCTCAAACTTTGTAATTAGTAACGGTCTCCGTGGAAAGAGTCGAGCCATTGGACACCAGATTTCTGGGAAGGTAAGTTGGACAATGTTATAGCCTACATCGCAACGACACAACACATTACTGAATTTTCTTGTATTTTCTTGTAATCAATGTAAGTCATCAGTTTACCCGTCTCTTCAAGCGTTTTGTGTATAGATCATGTCCGATACATATTAGGACATGAGGGAAAAGATGGAGAGGGGTTTGTTAATTTATTTTTCCATGTGTGCGCAAGACACTCGCCAGCTGCCCTGGCAGTAGAACGCCCTGAACCCGTTTTAAATTAGGTTTGAGGAGGGTCTCAAACAAACTAGTCATATTATGCTCTCCCTCATGATACAATTGACTCGGGATTGCGCTCTGTTGTGCGCACCCAGCACAACGACGCGTAATTGAAATGCCTTGGTAAGTGCGTGCTGGGTTCAAAGTTGAGGAATTGCTAGTTCCACCCAAACTGAAGTAGTAAACGTAGCTAATTGTAGCACACCTAAAATTGCCACGGGGATAAACCAGTGAGAACTAGATTGTCACCCCGATAAAACGGTGAGCTCTTCAGCAACTCATTTGCTCTTAGCGTAAACGTGAGAGCTGCGGACGCCATACGGTCGCATAGCGTCACATGTCACCCGACTCTCAAACTGTAGGCAAGAGGATGGCGTGTGGTGGCCGTATTGTGTCAGCTGTCTCGGGTCATTTAACAGGGTAAACACAGCCGTTTCTAACAGCAAGGAGAAATCGCTAACCCCTCCGATAATGACACCTGAAGATCTATGTTTCTCAGGGAATGTGAATGTACTATAGTTATGCTCTCTCTCTCTCTCTCTCTCTCTCTCTCACACACACACACACACACACACACCTGTTCTCCCTATGGCATAGGTTAAGTTTTGAGGCCTAGGTGGGAGGGTGGAGTTTAGTGCTCAGGTGAGTTTTGCTTTGCAGCTGGTTCTCGTTCCTTGCCTTTAGTTGCTGTGTGAGTGTGTGTGTGCGTGTCATAAGTGCACTTTTAAACTTGAATGGGTAACCCTATCCATGGAGTGAAGTGGGCCCACACTCTCAGAAGAATGGAAGAGGAGGAGAGATGAGTGTAACAGTAGATTGTAAGGGCGTCTCACACCAGGCCCTCCTTCTTCCTGCATATTCTCCCGAGGGAACGCTAGTTTTGATGCTCGCATCAGTCGGTGTCAGCTTCTGTTTGTATATTTGTGTGTGTGTGTGTGTTATGCTGTATAACCTGGGAAGACCAGTTCGAGCAGGCGGCGAGCAGGCCCAGAGTTTGGAGCTGCTCACAAATGGGATGCCAGGTCCAGCTCCAGCTGCTAGCCTTGTATGCCTGGAGACTTTCCAGTCTATGTGAAGATGTACATGCAGCAGGCACCACGCATGCCTTGGCACCTCTGTCCGTTGTTGTCGTCATTGTAATAGAAAATAGAGAGAATAGTATATCTTTGGCATCACACACACCACTACTTGCACAAGACACAACCGATAGGAATAAATACACAGAGGCATCATACATGATGAAGTGATTATGCATGATGATCGTGAAAAAGTTGTCTGAGGGCAGAATAGAAGCAAGAAACAAGTGACTGGGTGGTTGTTCATTTTGGGCGGAGATGTAGATGACGCTAGGCTAATAGCCATCATTAAGCTATCTGTAGGTATAGCTAATAAATGTAATGAATCGCTTGTTGTGTAAAATGATTGAAAATGGGAAGATCTGATCGCCATCATCACCATCATCATCATCATCATCATCTAGCCTTCCTCTTCCTTTCAGAGCATCTCTCCCTCACTGAGGCGTGGGTGAAGCCACAGGCTGTGGGAGGGGCATGTAGGACCCACCCACTCCAAATATGGACAACGAGTCTCAATACTCTGGCTACTCTCACAGGTCCTCCCACTCACACAGCTCCAGAAAGCACAGGTATGGGACACACACATGCTGTACACACACACACACACACTCACATGCTGTACACACACACACACACAAGTAAATCGAGTGCAGTGTTGAATGATACAAATGAGCTTTGACTTTGTGATGTAGAGACCGGAGGGACAGACAGCAGAGGTCAAAGAGCAGAGAGAGCAACAGGGGACACAGAACAAAGAATGGACAAAGTCAAGGTGCCCCACTTCTGGTAAGAGAGACACGCACGGAAGCGCACACACAGACACACATACACACAAAGTCATGTTCATGCCCCTGCCTGTCACACACACACTCACACACACCTCAGCCTTTGCTACTACACACACGTTTTGTTCCAGAAGCTATATCTGTAGCTGATGGCCTATTTGTGAGACTGACCTGTTTAATTCACACACACCGACACCGACACACACACACACACACACCTCCACATGTCATTGCTCCATTTCTGTCTTTTCTGTTTGAGTCTTGATTGCCTTTTTTCTTTTTTTCTTTTTCACTCTTTTCCCATCACTTTCTTCTCTCCTCTTTCATTTGCTTCCTCACTCTGTCCCTTTTTACAGTTCACTCTCTTTTTCTTATTGTTTTAATTTATTGTTTGTTTCCTTGTTGCCTTCTGTTTGTTTATTTACTCTTCTCATCTCCTATTGTTCCTCCCCTCGGCAGGATGACCATTGGGCGGACAATGCCACCATCATCACAGCCACGTCGGAGCGCAGCGCCTCCCGCGACGACAACCTCAGCGCCTTCGGTGGTGGTGGCGACGAGATCGAGGAGCTCCATGCGGCTCCCCCTGGTGGCAAGAGTGGTGGCCGGCGCTTGGCTGCCCTCTGTCGGGTGCTGCTCGGCTGCGCCCTGGGCCTGCCCCCCCTCCTCACTCCCCCCGCCTTCATTCTCTTCCCCCGCCTGCTTCTGTGGATGAGCGGGATGGTGGGACAGGGGGAGAGGAGCTCGGACACCACCCAGGCCCCGACGGAGGAGTCGTCGGAGGGCCTCTGCGCGCAGCTCTGCGACGGGGCCCACCTGGCCCTTGCCGTGAAGCTGCTGCTCTTGCTGCCCTCCAGCTGGGCGCTGTTCCTGCGGGAGCCACTTGGGGGCGCTAGAGTGCCTCGCGCCTCGCGGCCACACTGGTTGCTCCGCATACTGGTGCTGCTGTGTGCTGGCTGTCACTGGCTACTCTATGCCATACGGGGGGTGTGGAGGCCAGGGGCCGATCCGCAAGCCATCGTGGGATTGGCGACATCATGCACGGACGCCATGCTCTGGCTGCAGTACGCCGGCTTGATGCTGCTGGAGGTCGCGACCTTGAACCACCACGCCTACTGTCTCAAGGTCATGCGTAGCACTGACGGAGAGAGCCGTTGTTACAATGTGGGACGCCTTAAGTGAGTATGCTTATGGGTGTGTGTGTGTGTCTGTGTGTGTGTGTGTGGCTATGTCTGTGAGTGTATGTGAGGTTGATTATGGGCTTGTGATTACATGTGTGACAGTTGTTTATTTAGTGTGCCTGCAAGTGTCTATGACATTTTGTGCTGGCAGTGATCTGAAGAAACTGAGGAATTGGGTCAGCCATCTTGGTAAAATTGAGACTGGAGTTCCAACCAAACCACAGCTAAGTAGTTTTCAATGGCAGACATGTTAGAGACAGATATGTGGCTGTGTGTGCATTCCCTAATGCGGAGTCACGCAAAACAACCGTATCAGCAGAGGAGAAGCTGTTGTCCACTTCCCTGTGGACCCTCCATTGTTTTCGGCATTGGCCAGCAGCCCACTTTTACTTTAGTAAACAACATGCCCTTGAGTATATGAGAACTGATGTGGGGGCAGGTCAGCGGCCAGAAAAAAAGCTTGTCTTAAAAGACAAATACATGCTTACAGCTTCCACATTCCTGTTAGTGTCGATGGTGATGGATGAGGATCGTAGTATGGAATAGAACGAGCTGCATTTATGTTGTGTTATTTTTTTTCCGACTATTCCTAAGTGCTTTACAATGTCACGCCTCACATACACACATTCACACACACCCATATGGTAAAAGTATTGCTGAAATCATATCTGATCTTTAACAGTCTCATAGACAATGTAAGTGGAGTAGCCTAAGTCCTATATAATTTGTATAATCCTCCTCGCCTCCTATGTGGGTATACTCGTGCAAGTTGTCAGCCTGCCCCCTAAGAGACGATGAGTATGAAAGATAATCTAATGACGATGATGGGTTGAATGTGGATTAGGAGGTCGATTGTTGAGGGTTGTCATGGCGCTGATTGGTGATAGAGGTTGGTAGACATCAGTCTAGGTGATGATGGTAAACATCACAGGAAGGAGGACAGTGTCACCCACAACTTCGATAGTCTTTGATAGATGGTGTAAAGATGAGGATGCAAGTGAGTGGTGAAGATGGCGTCATCGAGTCGTGGATTATGGGAATGTTAATGGGAGTGAGCAGGATGAAGATGAGGGATGAGGATGATGATGATGATCAGGAAGATTCTGAGGAGTTTGATGACTAGTAATGGCTATGATGACAGTGATGGCGGTCAGGGTGATGATGATGATGATGGGTGAGCTAATGATGATGATGATGATGATGTGATAAAGAATGTGGTGGTGGTGAGGATGACATGATGCTGATGATGAAAGCATTTCTTGATTATGAAGGCGGTGATGTGTGTTGTTGTGATGGTGGCGATTGTTATGATGATGGTTGTGATGATGATGATGTTGTTGTACAGTATTCAGAGTGATGAAGATGACGATGATGATGATGCTGTTGTTGTTGTGCAGTATTCAGGGTGCTGATGTTGTCGTTGTTGTTGTCGTTGTTGTTGTTGTGCAGTATTCAGAGTGCAGCTGTGTGGGTGCTGGAGCACTACTACAGAGACTTCCCCATCCACAACCCCAACCTGCCCAACCTGCCCAAAGCCGTCCTCTCACGCAAGATGACCGGCTTCAAGCTCTACTCTTTGGAGGAAGGTGAGGATGCGCACACACACACACACACACACACACACTCACACACACACACAAACGCTCTCTTTCGCTCTCTCTCTCACTCACTCACACACACCTGCAGACACACTATGCACACAGGCATAAATCCATGTACACAGACACATGCACACACCATGCACACACACACACACAGACACACAATCTGCCAGTGATTTGTTTACCAGTTGCATGAAGTTAATTTACCAAAAAGCCTTGATTACAAATGCTTCAGTGGTTGGATTTCTTGACTTGTTGGCACATTATTGAGGAAGGGCGGGTGTTGCGTGTTTGTTGTTTATGTGACTAACGTGTCGATGGGTGACTGTTGGCAGAGAACAGCAACATGGGCACCTGCACAGGGCCTCCCCCTGCTCTGATGGCCTCCGCCCAGTGGAGAAGAAACTGCCACAGCGAGCTCTACTACGAACAGGCTGACTATGAGCGCAGAGTCCGCAAACGCAAAGCCAGGTGTGTGTGTGAGTGTGTGTGTGTCACAGTCTTTGTTGACAGAAATTCTCATTGCAAGAATAAGATAACAACAAGAGAAGAAGAAAGTGATGGTATGTTCTGAGCAATGTTGCTGCTAAGCTCTGTGTACTAACCCTGATTGTTGATGCTCTATCATTGTTCACATTAATATTGGGCAACATTTTGTTTTTCAATGATCAGTTGTCAAATTATCACGATAATTCATGATTAAGTCAGATTACATGGAACCGGTTATTTGGTTGCTCAGCAACATTGTTCAAAACGTTGCCTTGCGTATAATCAGCTTAACTGAGGGTGTTATGAACAAGCCAAATATGAGCGCAATGCAAATGCAAAGCCAGGTGTGTGTGGGTGTTTACTCTCCTAATAGAGCTGATCATTCTCATTAAAATTTGAATTGACATGATCATTAATATTCCCCCCGGAAAGAAAGAAAGAAAGAAAGAGAGAGAGAGAGAGAGAGAGAGAGAAAGGGACATGGTATAAATGGAAAAGAATAGAAATTAGACAAGGTAAACAAGCCAAAGGTGTTGAAGAAGAGAGATTTCAACAACAACGCAGTGCAGGTTGTATCCATTGACTGTATATGGGTTGCATCTAGCAAAAAACGGGACAAGGAGTATGTGAGATTCTGTGCATAGTAGTAGTACAGTTAGTTGGAGGTGTAGTAGTAGTAGTAGTAGTAGTAGTAGTAGTAGTAGTAGTAGTAGTAGGCTGTGGTTGGGCATTGTTATGTTTTCACCTTGCTGATGGGGGTTATTTTGTGTCCCCCTCCAGGCTGGTGGTGGCGGTAGAGCAGGCGTTCTCCCAGGTGAAGCGGGCAGAGGATGGCGAGGCGTTGGGATTGGCCCAGAAGCGTCAGCAGGGGGTGCTGGACCCACGTGAAGCAGCGCAGGCTATCTTTGCCCCGATGGCCCGGGCGCTGCAGAAGTACCTCCGGACCACTAGGCAGCAGCACTGCCACAGCATGGAAGCCATTCTCACACACCTGCAGTTCTGTCTCACGCACAACCTCAGCCCACAGGTGAGCCTAGAGGGCACACACACACACACACACACACACACATTCACATTCACACACACGCATACTCTCTCTCTCTCTCTCTCTCTCTCTCTCTCTCTCTCTCACACACACACACACACACATACATATATAAGAAAAACATCAACACACATACTTACACACATACCTGCAGTGTTGTCTCTTATTTTAAGCCTGCAGATAAGCCTGAAGGGCATGCATACACACACACACACACACACACACACACACCTGCAGGTTCTGTCTCACATAGTTTCGATCCACAGGTGAGCCTATAAATTGAGTCCATGCTCACACACACTCTCACAAGTTCTGCATTTCACACACAGCCACTGCCCTGTGGCTCCACAGAGGCACACAAACACGCACACCCTTCTTTCTCTTTCTCAGATGTGTCTTGTGGTGTCATACTTCCTGTAGTCTAAAGCCCATTAAGTCTGCCACTAACTTTGGCTCCTTCTATTTCTGTCACTCTGTCTCCAGTAACAACACCTCCCTCATTCTGTCTCATCTCTCTCTCTTTCGGTTTTGTTTTTTTTTGTTCTTGCCTTTATTCCTGTCAGTCTGTCCTCCGACTTTCTGCCTTGCTTGATTCTCCCCTCCTTCTCTCTGTTGCCTCTGCTCTCTGCATCTCTCTCACTGTTTACCTTGGGATCTCTCGGGTGCTTTCACACCTTGCTCTTTGAAACGGAATAGGGATCATTTACCCCCTGGGAACGGTACGATTGGGTATATGTGAAAGCAACAACAACCTCTGTTCCAGAACAAAACAAACCGTTCCAGACCGCTTGGACAGGGTGGTCTCGGCTCCTTTTCAATCGATCCCTAGAACGGTTCGTTTACAGTGTGAAAGCAATCACACCAGTTTAACGGGATGTATCTTGTTTTCACGTTAAAAGCCTAAATTTTTCCTCTGAAATTTCGGGTTAACCATTTCATTTGTAATGTTTTTGCTATGTCTAAATGAAGTTTAGGCTATTACCAGGATGCAATGCATTCTGACTAGACTGACAGAGTAGCTAATGTTAACCTATTTAAAAGTAGGCTAGGCCTACCATGATACAACAACTGCATGACAGCTGTGTCACAAAGAATACAGCTTCTAGTCAGCCTGGTAACCTGGTATTCATCCGTGACAACAGACATCCTTAACCAGGCATTGCGCATCCATTGCACCGTAATGGCAGGAACCGTTTATCACACGTGGGTTTGTTTCATATGTTCCGTTCGAAATATGTGCAACGGGAGCACGAAACATTCCCGTAACAATGGCAAAAATTTGTATTGGTTCAACCGGAACAAAAAGAGGTGTGAAAGCAGGTGTGTTGTTTTGTTCAACTGGAACAAAAATGGGTGTGAAAGCAGCCTCTATCTTTGTGGGTCCTTGGTGGGGTGGGCTGTGCTGTATTGGTAGTGAGAGACTGTTTTGATGACATTGTCCATACTGAACGGAGCAATCCTTACTGATGACAAATATAATGTGTTCTGGCCTGTAGTAATTTACAAAAGACTGGTAAATATCTTTTTTATGTCCCTTTCTCTATCATTCCTGCCTCTCTCTCTCTCTCTCTCTCTCTCTCTGTCTTGTTTGAACTCTCTACCTCTCTGGTAGGCCTTTCTGGAACGCTACCTGAGCCCTGGTCCGACGCTGCAGTACCAGACCGAGTCCAGCAGGAGGCAGGAGTGCGAGTGGATGCTTCAGAGCGAGCTGTCTGTCACCTCCTCTCTCCGCGGTGGTGTGGTCTTTTCATTGCACCGTCCACAGTTTGCCTTGGTTGTCACGGCGACGCCCCTCCCCTTCTTGCAACTTGGGGAGGAGTTTGTGAGCCCCAAAAGCCATCGCTTCGTTATGAGAGTGCAGTCGGAGACCTCTGTGTGACGTGAGAGACAGGAGGAGGGTAGGGAGACAGGTGTAAGACTCTTTTATGAAACCAATATTTACATTTTTATATCACTGCAAAACCAAAATGAGATTCTCCAGGTGTTATATCCTTGAAGAGAGATTTAGCAGACAGAGGAGCGCGAGAGAGAGAGGATAGGGGGATGAGAAAAGGAGGACTGAGATCAAATATGAAGGAGGAGAAGAGAGAGGAGGTAAAAGAAGAAAGAGGAGGTAGAAGAGAGTGGAGCGAGTCCTGGATTGAAGATGGACACGGTATGACGTCTAACGTCTAACTAAAGCTGATTGACTAACAATGCAAAATGAATTTGCAAATTCAGTGCCGGAAAGTGAAATGAAAATGAATGCACTCAACACACCCACCGGCCACAAAATAGCTTTAGTTCATGAAAAAGACACTTTGCAGTGCTCAGCGAAAGACTGAGTGCTTTTTTGTGTCGCTTACGTTGGGGCTAAGGATAGGGATGAGGCAGACAGCTGGGAGGATGGAAAAGACAGAGTGAAGAGAGAGAGAGAGAGAGAGAGAGAGAGAGAGAGAGAGAGAGAGGGATGAGGGTGAGGTGTAACAGGGTAAGAGGAGAAGAGAGGGAGAAAGAAAGAGGAAGCCAGAGAGCTAAAGAGGGAGAAATCGAGAGGAAGAATCTCTCAGTGTGATGGAAGTGTGTATGTCCTCCTCCCACTCAGCACTGAGAACACATCTGACCAATGGCTTTCTGTCCAATGATGTCATGTCCTGTCCAGCACCAACTTCCCCATTCTTTCGCCCCCGCAGACCCCCACCCCCACTTTACATGGACCTAAAGACTGATCTGAGGTCAGCGCTTGCTCAGAGCAGCCACCAGGGCGCATGACTTGCTTCCCTACTAGGACTATGTGTGTGTGTGTGTGTGTGTGTGTGTGTGTGTGTGTGTGTGTGCAAGTGTGTGTGTGCAAGTGTGTGTGTGTGTCGGAGTGTGCGTAGGAAAAGTTAAGAGCTGCATGTTAGCAAACAATGTACCTCTAAACCTGAATTTTGAATATTATAGAAAATCCTGATATCACTATCTTTCTCTGTACCTCCATCTCTCTCAGAGTGTGTGTGTGTCTTTGTGTGTGTGCGCGCGTCTTTCTCCTTCAGGAAATCAAACACCAAATGAAACTAACTCAGGCCTTTAAGCTTCTGTTATTGATTATGTGTTTTTATGAAAACTATTAAACTATTATTTTTTTGGTAAACACCTTTTATATCTCGGATTACATGGTGAAATGTGTCATTTTGTATGCTATTACTTTTGTACAGAATCTTTTAAGTTTCAATTTCTATTTTAAAAGTGGAATTAAAATGAAAGACTTTTTCCATTCTTTCTCAGTTCTCTAAAGTTCCTTCTTCATCAACAGCAGCACATTTTTTCTTTCACACACGCACGCGCGTGCACACACACACACACACACACACACACACA
>JASCQY010000080.1:10464222-10476930 GCA_030264315.1 Sardinella tawilis | reverse complement strand
AGGCGGCTAGTATGTGAGATTGGCCAGACTAAGCTCGTATGAGCTTTGATGGTCGCGAAAGCCAGGCTATGCTAACAGCACTTGGTGACCTGAATCAATAGGGCTATGGGTTGATGGATTGATTCACTATGGATTTCTCCTTTAAGTCTGACAAGTCATAAAGGTGCAAAAAGTGTTTAAATGGGAAGTAGTGTAGACACACCCCTCCACTTCACAAAAAAAAAAAAAAAAAATCTAACACACAATGAAGGGCAAGACAACAAGCAAAGTATAGGAACAAATTTATTTAAATTTAAAACAGATACTTTTATTCTTTTTTTATTTTTGTTTTTTTAGAAGGCGGCTATGAAAATCATTTTCATGTTTGAATGAGGTTCAGGCAACAGTGGTTGAAATTAAAACAAAATACAAAAAGAAAGAAATGAAAGAAAACAAACAAACAAAACAAAAACAAACATATGGCGAGAATGTTGTACATCAATAACCAATAATATGTCCCCATTCAGGAAGGGCTGTTCTTTAGCCCTGCCCACTACCACAGAGAGCACATGCATCTGAAAATCACTCGTTATTTGTTTACAAAAGAGCGCGCAAGAAAAAAAGAAAACAGCAGTTTCTTTCTTAAACCTTCAACACAGAATGAAGTTATATATATATATTTATATTTATATACTTTTTTTGTTTATCACTTGTTTAGTGTTTCGCTTTTAAAAAGGGGGAGCGAACGTCGCGAGGGTCCGCTCGCCATTTGGACAACATTGGCACTTGTATGGAGAAGCTCTCTCCACAACATTGGGGTTGGCACACTCAGTATCTTACATCATTTACATCTGGAATACTTACAAAAAAAAAGGTGAACAAAAAAGTATTTTATACACCACTAAACATTGTCCTGTTTGATTTGAAAAGCAGGAGAAGGAGAGAGAAATGCAATTAAAAGAGGAAGGAAAAAAGAGATTGGAGTGGTCCTAAATGCCTTAGTGTTCATGTAATGTAATGTTAAATACAAGAGAAAATAATAGTAATAATGGTAAAAAAAAAAAAAACAGCAGGAAAGTAGGCTTTCAGCCAGAAATGTTTTGCATTCCTGTCAAAGTAGACAAACTCACAGCATTTTTGCTCACACAATAACAAAGCTGCTCATCTCTGCATTGGTAAACCTGTTGCTATGAGTTATGGACAACATTCTGTCCATTTTATCTAGGCCCTTCATTTAAAACCTTTACCAGGTGAACCGAGCCTCCTTGCTTGCTGTTCACACACAGAGAGAGCGAGAAAATCACTTGGGACAGTTGCTAGGTTTGGGGGGGTGGGTGTGGGGGAGGGGTGGAGAAAAGCTCTGGCACGGCCAGCTCTGGCATGAGGGTGTCAATGCAAGGTCTGTTCCAAGTGTTTAACAGAGGAATAACCCAATTAAATCCCCCATCCAGCTTTCTGTTTTTTTTTTCAGTTGACGAAAGTGCCATGCCTTACTGCTCTATTTTTTTTTTTAAAAAGTAAAATATAACCAAAGGGGGAAAAAACATATGTAATATGAAAGCCACCAGCTGAGCAGCAGCTGATATGTGTATGTGCAACTCTTGAAATGCAGAACAGCAACACAAAACAAAAAATATCTAGACTGGGTGATAAAAGGAGTTCTAAATTGATTATCAACACCACTGGTTTCATTGTGAAACTGGCCTCTAATGTTCAGTACCATCCGAAAGTGTTCTGAAATGGCATCCCCTTAGCCTTGTAAAACCTAACACAACCTAGTCTGAGACAACCACAACAAAGCTGCCTGGACAAGCAGAGATGGGGGCGCGGGCTGAAACGGACACAACATAACGTGCATACAGCATGTTGCTCCACAGAGAGAGAGAGAGAGATGCCCCAACACGAAAAACAGCACTTTGATGCTAACAAAGTCTCAACTGAAGCTTTGAATTTGGAGGGCAATTCCTGAGTGGTCCTCCATCAACAAATAGTTAACTAATGGTCAAAACGACAGAGATGGAGTGGACATCTAATGAAACAATCTCCTCCATTCTCATGCCATACATCACACCTTGAAACTACACCGTGAATAGCAAGCTCACATCCTGTTCTTGAGGGCTGTCAAAGTTAGAAGTACCCTCCTCTATGACTACAAAGAGGAGGTATGTTCTATGCAGAGTTGTGTTACTTGGTATACTGACAATCCTTGCAGAAAAAAACGCCACAATTCAATGAACTGTAACCAAACACAATACTGACTAGTTTTCAGGTACTATATGCCCCCACAAAGGCAGGTAACATCAAATTGTCTGTAAAAGCAAGTATGGTATTCTTGCACTGATTGTTAAGGAGACTTAATTGTCATGGCAATAGTAGGAACAACTGTCCTGGGGAGGTGACTTGTGGATGAAACTGAGAGCCAGGTATTTTTCAAGACTGAGCAACAAGAGTGAATGCTCATGAAGTAACCCCTCATAGATCGTCCCCTGCACAGCCTTTTGAAATATTGTCATGACTGACACCAACTGAACTGACCAAAAACGCAAAAAAAAGAAAACAAACAAACAAAAATAAACTCCACAAAACAAAAACAAACAAATAAAACACACTACCCAACAACCTGACTTATTGACTCTCTGGAAACTATGTTGCCTATGGTGTTCCAGAAATCCATCACCAGACAACAGTAAGCAACTGTCCAAATAAGCCTTATTCTGGTCCTCTCCTCCTTTCTCCTACCCAAGAATGACGAATGGCTGCCACCTAGTGGTATGGGGGAAACAGCAGAAATGCAGAGATGTCCTACTAACAACAGACTTGGCAATTACAATCCAATCCCACCTGTTTAACACTGTTGGGAAAAAAATAAAAACATTAGGCCTCGTCAGCCCTCACAAAGTGCACTGGGCTGAGTGGGACGGGATGCATCATTAGCTGCCTTCTCAGTCTGTGAGAGGGTGAAAACTTGGAGGTTCACTAACTGAAGTGTATACTTGTTTTTTGTACGCTCTTAGTAAAAATACTGTTGGATAAGAGTAACCATTACAGGGTTGGTGGTGGGGGGTGTTAAATCTAAAACAAGGAGGGGGGGGGGGTGGTACCCACGCATACAGACAGATAATAAACCTAAAGTTAATCCTAATGAGGACATTCAATCTTGTAGTGTCCACCGAAAACATTTAAGCACAGCACACAGTACGGACTGTAAAAGGATGTTTTCTCTGAAGCCATGTTTGCAAGTTTCTGTGTGAAGCAGAGTATCTCCCTACACAAGCTTAACTCATTTCACACTTTGTAAATTCTACAAGGCCAGCGCCACATTTCTGTAAGAGGGTGGGCAAGCACAGTGTGCCAAGTGGTGTGATCAGAAGCACAGTGCGATTATGACAGAAATCAGAACTCAACGCTCTCTCAGGTTCTGCCTGGCTGCAGACATTCAGAAACCAGAGCATGATCTGCCTGACCGTCCCGCAAATAGGAAGGTAAGAAAGAAAATAATAACATTACCTCTTACATCTACATACTTGTGTTGTGTCACTAGGTGGTTTTATAATAGTAGTGAGCCTGTTGTTCTGTCCTGCCCTGCCCTGTCCACCACTCAGTGTGTGAGCTCGTAAGGACTCACTCACATAAGTCGTGCCAAGTGATGTCGTAAAGCACATCTGTGCCGCTCGTACCCGCTACTCTCCTCTCCTTTTTTTCTGTCGTCATTCGTCTAGTCATTTCAACACAATTCATTTCATCTTATTTCCTTTCAACAGATTTTTTTTAGTGATAGCCCTTGATGAATAATGAAAATGCGAGGTCATCAGTATAAAAGCTTAAAACGCCAAAACTGCTAGAAAGTTCTATCTGCACATTACTTACTTGCACAATGAAGAAGAAAACAAGCAGTGTTATTTAGAAATACCAGAAAACGAAACGAAACAAAAAACATCAACAACAGCAGAAGTGGAGGAAGAAGAGAAAAGGAGAGAAGAAATAAAACATGTTGCAAGCATATGGACCTAAAAGGTCACTAATCACTGTTTAAAAAGCTGTCTACTTTTTTCCATACGGTACGTTTCCTATGGTTGGATTAAGCGCTGCATCAAAAATCCATGAGAAAATTCAAACTGATTAAAAAATATATATATAACAGGGAAGAGTATATATCTTATGGTAGGACATGGTAATAAAATGGCAACAAGTTAAGTCTGGAGGCAAAAAGTGTTTTTTCTTTTAAAAATCCCCAAATACACTAAAGAAAAAAAAAGTTCCATAACAGATGTTTGTACAGCAGTATAGACTCAAGTCTCCACCTTGATGTGTTAGTGGGGAGCACTTCAAATATGAGAGAGGAAAAACAAATAGCAGTCAAATTATCAACACCTTCAAATCTGATCCATAAATTAGATAAATAAAATGTATTTATTTAATTATCTTTCAAAAAGGAATATATTTTTAATTCTTTCATTATATGGTAGGTAAGAGGCGAAGGAAAAAAAAAAGAAGAAGCTAAACCAGGAGAGTTCTGGACTGGGCTGAGTAGTCATGTGCACAGAGTTGACGGAGTCACTTTTCACCTCTGACCTTTGGCGACCTCTCACAACCTATCTGTGCACCTGTCCTGGCCCAATTGCTCGAGTGACATGTTAATGGTGATAGCAAAACGGAAACAGACAGAATCACAGTATCAATGATAATATTGTAATTCATAAGAAATTAAAAACCCCCAACGAAACCGTACACAGTTACGAAAAAAAGTGGAGTATATTTTTTTTCTTTTGCCAAAGATAGTGTACCACAGACTTTTTGTACATAAGCATTTATGTGTATACGTATTTACAAATATAAATATACACAATCAATTCACTTCATCAGACTTCAGCACATTAATGCTCAACCCCAACCCCCCACAAAGCGACCCCACCCCCCGAAACCCCTCTCCATCCCACATCCCAGCATCCTTTGCTTCGGCATGTCAAACTTGAGTCAGCTGATAGATACTTAGATAGATGACGCTTCCTTGTGAAAAACAAACAAAAGTAAACTGGTTTAAAAACGTTGTGCACCTGGGCCTTCGCAAGCCACCCCATCACACAATCCTGCAGGTAGGTAGGGAGGAAGGAGGGGTCGAGGCAGGGGGTTGTAGGATAGTTATGGAGGGCTGAGGGTGAGGTGGAGGGGTGAACGTCCATTTGCATGGTTATAGCACCCTGCGCCAGTTGCTATCGGGGGCTATCAGGGACAAGGTACGGCCTAACCAATCACATGAGCCCGAACAAGCTGGCCGTGGGGAGATGTGGGTAGCAGTCAGGGGTTGAGAGGACGGGATGGTCATTTGTGAGGGGCGGTGCAGGGCAGGGAAGCGATGCAGCCTATCATAAAACATACGCAACATTACGCAAAGGGATACTCGCGGCGGCGTCCATTTGCGCCACGCACACATGCACACATATACATGTTTTCACACACAAATCACTCGCTCTCTCACAACCACGCATCCTCGTTCTCTGATCAAGCTTGATTTGCACATGTATTTAATGTTTAAATAAGTCTGATCATTTTTTCTTCTTAGACCTCTTTGCTTCAAATTTTGCTGTTATAGTTGTATTTCATAGCAAGTACAAGTAGCAATAGTCACTATTATTAAAAATGTATATTTTTTGTAGTTGTCTTTTCTTGTAAGATCATCTCAGGAATTTACAGAAATCTCAGGTTTTCTGTTTTTGGAAAACGCATCCCCTTTACCCCCTTCTTGTCAGGATTATAAAGATGTCATTTGATTTGAACCTGGAGCTTGTCACAGCCCAGGAGCTCTATTTATATGGTGCTGTAATTGCGTTTTGTCACTCATGTTTTTGCTTTGCAATGCTCACACCTGTAGATACATTCACCATGTGAGCTGAAGACTGTGTATACTGAAAGTGAGTGTGTGTGTGTGTGTGTGTGTGTGCCTGTGCCACACTTTCAAAGTCTTAGCTGTGGTTCCTCAACAGCTAGGTGAGGGGGGCACTATGTGTGTGTGTGTGTGTGTGTGTGTGTGTATTTGTGTACTTGAATGTGTATGTGTGTGTTAGTGCTTGCACCACACTTAGTCCTGGCTGAGTCCTGGCTAAGTCCTGGCTGTGTTATATCATGATGTGTCAACAGCTAGGTGAGGGTATGTATGCTTTGTGTGTGTGTGTGTGTGTGTGTGGGTGTGTGTGTTTCACATGAAGGGGAAGTGCAACGACAGAAGTCAGGGCAGTAGTGTCTTAAGGGTGGTAATGGGCGTGCTGTGGGGAGGGGGATGGACGTCCTCTAGTGTCCGAGCCTACAAGGATGTTTAGAGTGCATACCCCTTGGCAAAACATGCTCGCTCGAACGCCCGCCCACTCACCCACACAGACACACACACACACACACACACACACGCACACACACACAAACACACTTACACGTGTAGACACACACACACACACACACACACACACACACACACACACGCACTATCTGGGCCCTACAGCTGCCAACCAGAAGGAGTGGCTTTGGCAAAAAATAATGAATGAAGTGTACAAATGACAGATGGGGCTTGTGGGAGGGGAAGGAAGATTCGAAAGGACTAGACAGTGGTATGTGTCAGTTTACATGTGGCCATGGAGTGTGATTTGTGTGTGTGTGAATGTGAGTCTGTGTGTGTGTTTGCGCCCACCCATGGGCACCATGCAAACACAAATCAGCTTTCATACTAGATGTCTGTGTTTTGTCTATGCGCATGCGTGTGTGTGTGTGTGTGTGTGTGTGTGTGTGTGTGTGTGTGTGTGTGTGTGTGTGTGTGTTTGTGTGTGTTTATACACATACACAAGGATAGGCATGTGATGGGTGTGCGCACACACACACACTAGTGCACATGTATTCAGGTATATGTGTATTTGTTTTGTGTAATGTGCACGTGTGTAGTGTGTGTATGTGTGTGTGTGTGTGTGTGTATGCGCAAGTATGTGCGTGGATGTCCATGCCTGTATAAGTGAGCACTCCTGTGTGTGTGCATGTCTGTGTGTCTGTGTGTGTGTGAGAGAGTGTGTGGGTGTGTGTGTGGCCCAAGCAGTGGCTCACACCAGGTTGTACTCTTTGAGGTTGAGCTGCAGGATGGTGTCTTTAACGGCGGCGAAGACAAAGCGGATGTTCTCGGTGTCGGTGGCACAGGTGAAGTGCGAGTAGATGATCTTGTCACTGTCGGGGTTCAGATCCACAAACATCTTCAGAATGAACTCCCGAGCTGCCTGGGCATCCCGCTGGGGGCCTGTCCATTGGGTGGAAGAACAGTCAATCAGTTGAACAGCCAATCAGTTTATGGTTCTTCTATACAATAGACTACCTAAAAAGTGTATGCAGGCTAAATCTTTAATGAGTACATTTTCAATGCATTTTCAATGCAGTAATCTACTGGTTGCAGTGAAACATGATCACTGAATGAATCCCATGGCCAGTGTTCAAAGCTGCCCAGTGCGGTCAGTAGAAATGTAGAGGAAATTTGGTATGTCTACACAGACTGAATAATGAAATGTTAGCCAAAGCTAACTGATGAGAGCAAAGAAACTCTGTTTCAGTTCAGTTTTTCTGGTGTCCCCCGTTCAGTTATTGTTAGCGCCCATTTCACAAATTCAGTGTTTGTTGTACCAACTTTTCTCGCTCAGTGTGTATGGAAGGCTTCAATCATATGAAAGGTCAAAATAACAAAAATTAAATAAAAAGTAAATTACAAAGTAAAATGTCATACAAGTCATATCACTAAGTATCAAATTAAAAATGTATCAACGGTCATTAAATGTAATTTCATTTTAACTTCAATTCAATTTCATTTGAAGTTAGAATTACTTAAACTTGGAATCAATTGGATAAGAAGTTAATTAATTTGAGCTTATACTTTACATTACACAGTATATCCCTGTCGTTTTCAGTTTGAATGACTATTTTATGCCTCATGCAATTCCATGCGCCACCATTTCATTCAGTTGCATTTCATTTACTTTTAGAAAGACTTTAATTTTAGGTTGCACTTTCACCTGTCAGTCACATGCCCCGGCCCTACCCATCAATACTAATCTGTCTCGTTGGTGTTGTCATTGCGTCAAAGACGGCATTTCTGTCGTGGGCTACACGACAGTAGCCTGATGTATCAGCCACTTATTTCTCTTCCTTCCATATAGCGTCTGAGCACGAACGATTTAGATTTGTTTGCTTTGCCGTCATTGACGGTGGGCAGATACTATCTGCTTAAAACCAATCGTTACTCTTTGGTCGTGGCTTCAACCAATCGCTACTGTTTGGCCGTGACGATAGTGTGAATTCTCTGTTCGCCGGGGCACCCAAAGCAAACGAAAGCGATTTGTTAGTTTCCTGACTATCTGGTGGAGGCAAATGAAATAGGCGGCGCTAGCCTGGCTAACACTTCAGTGTTATGCCAAATATCTTTAATGCTAAAGAGGAGGAGATGTCAATAAGAAACGGTTCTCTGACTCATACATTTATTATGGAGCGACTCGGAACGACTGAACTGGGTAGCTACTGCTGTGCAATCTTCCCTGGCGTGTTAAAGCGTGTCCATTATGCTAACGCTATCTGTTGAGGGGTGAAATCAGATTAAAAACGCTCGCCTCAGACACATGATTGAGTGGGTATAAACGTTATTGCAGCGCACAATCAAAACAGAGCTTAACGTTATCCATGTTATGGGGATGATCTGGAATGAAGTTGGATTTCACAAACTCTCTGAAAGACATACGAGATGCAGGTAGCGCAGTCTCTTGGTTGCCAAGAATCTACAGTTCAGTCAGAGAAATTTTGGTTTAGTCTCTGAAGTGAAAATGCGTGTCTATCAGCTCACGCAGTAACGTGTTGCTATCAAGGCATTCCCAATCGAGCCATTATGTTGATGGGTGGGGCATTCTCAGGTGATTGACAGGTGACCGTGTGACCTGGAACTGAAGTCTTTCTAAAAGTAAATGAAATGCAATTGAATGAAATGGTGGCGCATGGAATTGCATGAGGCTTAAATATAAAGCCTCATTCAAAATGAATACAACAGGGAAATGCAAATGCAATGTATAAGCTCAAATGAATTCATCTTCTTTTTCAATTGATTCCGAGTAATTCTGACTTCAAATGAAATTGAATTAAACTGCAAATTAGATTACATTTAATGGCAGTTGACGGATTTAAATTTGATACTTGGTGATATGACTTCCATAAAATTTTTACTTTGCAATTTACTTTTAATTTAATTTTTTGTTACTTTCATACAATCAGGCATAACTTTCCGGTTACAGAGTGCACACAGCACCCATTGACAGGTCTGACACTATCTGACATCTGGTTGGCCTGGTGTGGACTCACTAGTATGGGGGACAGGGAGATCCAGCCAAGGTCACTAATGATCGACTAACCGCAATCAAGGTCAATTCACAGCAATTTTGATCCAGATTCAACAGATTGTCAAATTAGCCTAGCGTGGTGTAATTTTAAGCGTACTGTTGCCCAAGGCAGATCTCAGCTACATCAACAGCTGCCCACTGTGGGCGAGGCGCTGATTTCAAGCACTTCCTGAATGCTGAACAAGAACAGTGGTATTCTCTCTGAACCTTGAGAAATACAAAAGCTTTTAGTTTGCAGAATAGGACCAGACTCTGAGACCTAGAAGGTGTTTTAAGTGGGTGGCTAAAATAAACCCAGGTAAACCTCCTACAAGAGCTTTGTGGCTTCAATCCAAGCTAAACCGTGCTGCAAGGGATATAATTGTGTTGTGAAATAATATGATGGGACTAAGACTCAACTTCATGATGAACTGAGACTCATGGCAATGCCCATTATAGCTTTATTCCTCCTAAACAAAATGGGTCTGTATTGTGAAGGACTTACAGTTTCACAGTTAATAACTTACCCAAGGTTTGTCACTAAACCATGTAAATGGGAGACTCCTGCACACCCTCAACATGCACACACATGCTTCATCTTAATCTGATACTGACCATCAAACTCAGGGAAGTAGTCCACCAGGTGGGAATAGGTGATCTTCTCCTCCAGAAGGTCCTTCTTATTAAGGAAGAGAATGACAGAGGAGTTCTGGAACCAGGGATATGTGATAATGGTCCGGAACAAAGCCTTGCTCTCCTCCATACGGTTCTGCGGGAGACAGGCAGGGAGGGGAATAGGGGACGAAGGGGAAAGTGGCAAAAGAAAGAAAGAGAAAAAAAGTTGAAAGTTTAGGTTATGTTTTGAAGAGGTTGTGATACTCTGAAACTGGTTGGTCGACTGGAAACGTAGGTTGCTGTTTGCTGTAATATAATCAGTAACAGTACCTCATTGTCTGACTCCACAAGGACCTGATCGTACTCGCTCAGCGCCACAAGGAACATGATGGACGTGACATTCTCAAAGCAGTGGATCCACTTCCGCCTCTCGGAACGCTGGCCTCCGACATCCACCATCCTGAGAGGGGGAGTGGAGAAATAGGAAGAGAGAAAGAAACAGACAGATCCAAGAAAAAGAGGACATACTTCACTATTGGAGAACATTTCAGCCCCACCTCACAAATCGGGCCCCAACTTCAGACAAAAAGCGAAGTTCGGCATTGAGCAAAGTCTCCTCATTTCTTACACACTAATTTAACTGATTCAGTGATATAAGGGAACATATGTTTTCTCAAATATTAGTAAATCGATTTTAGAAGTTATTGAATTTTTCTTTACTTCATTTTTGCTCTTTGCCCATAAATCTACCCAACAGCATCACTCTACAGTTATGACATCACTAAGGAGCTGAGGTTTCCTTGCACCCTTATCATGAACTTAACTCTGATCATTAAAATGGTGAATGTGTGTTCAAGCATTTCCTATACATACAGAACATAATAAATGTGTGAAATATTGCTGAACTGGTTTAAAATTACCAGAAAAAAGGTCCAAAAAGTACTCAATACATCATTACTCATTATTCTAAGCTGTGGTCTCAATGTTCTTTTTACTGAATCTGTGGTGTTGGAACAGTGGTTATGTTACTTGTTTGGTGACCTGGGTTCAATCCCCAAAACCCATTATGCGAGTCTGTTGCTTGAAATAAAAGAGTCTGCTAAATACTGTATGACGACTGGTACAGTACTGTACTTTGTTACATATCCCTCTTGCATTGCCATGTCATGACTTACAGTACAGTTGGCAATTGATTTTTATAAAGTTGCCATTACACTGAGGGTAGGACTAACTTCTCTTTTATTACCTGGATAAATGTTGATGTGAGCAATTTTGAGGAGGCTACTGCACAAAAAGTCAAAACAGTACATGCCAAGAATGCAAGGACACCTTCACTGTGATTTGAGAAGTCGTTTACAAATGCTCCAACTTTTTAAAACCCAAATGCTGACAGAAAATGACAAAACCTTGGATAATTTCCAACATAAAAGGAGAGTAAGTTTTCATAATTCTGGAAGCAACATGCAAACAGGGAGGACATAACACTATAGCTGTTTAGATGAAGCTAGAGACTACAAATATCGTAAATCAGACCAGGAGAAGCATTCAACTTTCCAAAGAGCCGACTCAAAAATCTACTACTAGATTTTTGTCTTTCTGACACCCAAACCAATTAGTGTTGAGAAGCAGAACCTGCACGACTTCTGTGTCGATGATGAAATCGGACACCATTTTAAAATTGTGTAGTTTAAACTTCGCTCAAATCTAGATATTCCACATCACTCATCTTTTCCCATCTCTCTTTGTTAGGTGTGTGATATCTGCACTTTACTTTCCCACTTATAAAAAATAGATTATGATCACCATTTAAGGCAATGTGAATGGTGTCTTCATTTTGACAAAATTAGTACCTAAACATGGATTATCCTCTATGGGTCAACGCAACTGAGCAGAGTTCAACAGAATCATTTTCTTTATTGTATGCGCTGCTTGTATTACTGCCTCCTGGCTTGTGAAGGTAAAACTGTACAGTAACAGTGATGTTGCACCATTGGAGTAACACTGTAGCAATGGTCATGACCATGCAGATTTAGTGTGTGCTGGACATGTCATATTTCAAAAGCTCAAGTGTCCAGGATGACTTGCTTCTCCACACTAATGGGCCCCAATGGTGATGTAACCATGAAACGGTCCGACCCAAACCAGGCAGACTCCCACGCACACAGAAGCAGATTCCCAACAGCCTGAGGCCAAGACAGAGTGGAGCAACTCTTTCATTACCGACAGTGTCTCTCCCTCTCTCTTTCTTTCAATTTATCTCTTACTTTTGTCTCTAAAACACTTTTTTTACAAGAGGTGCACATGCCTCTGTCTCAGTTAAAATAAGAATCACATCTCTGTATGCTGGCCTTCTGCTGTTGGGTACCCAAGATCTGGAAACTGGTCCCCCAGTGACACAGACAGAAAGGTGCGCCACTGAGAATTAGGAAGACACACGTGCATCCTGTGAGGAGATCAAGGTTCACACTGCCCATCACCACTTGTAATAATCACTCTCCATGCATTACGGCCAGCGGGAAGGGTAAAAAAAAAAAAGATCCAGACACACACTTCAAACCCACAAAAAGCCATCCTTTACGTGCCCAAAGCAGAAACACACCAGGTTGAGGACTCATACTGAACAGAACTCAGAACTGGGAGTGGCAGGAAGGGGCAGAGAAAGACTGACAGAGAGAGAGAGAGAGAGAGAGAGAGAGAGAGAGAGAGAGAGAGAGAGAGAGAGAGAGAGAGAGAGAGA
>JASCQY010000080.1:10434350-10445040 GCA_030264315.1 Sardinella tawilis | reverse complement strand
CCCCCCCCCCCCACAGAGCGACACAGAGCCTTGGGCCGCTACGCCACATCAGATGCCAACTAACTGTGTCGATGTGGAGCCCCACAGTGGCCCTTGGGCTGGGCAAGACCCGGGCACAGTGTGGTACCTGCAACTGACCTACCTACACAGTCAGTCAGGCTATATATATATATATATGTGTGTGTGTGTGTGTGTGTGTGTGTGTGTTTGCTTCTGTTGACATGTTTCACTGTTACGGCATGACCTGAGGAACACCTAAAATGTTGACACGTCCCAGCCATAGCCCAAACACTACACTGATAACCCTGTTCCTTGACCTACAACTATACTGACATTAAACTTGTTTCGCTATTGTTTGTACCAAGGTACTACATTTCACTTAGGCTATAACTGTGTTCAGACATCAGCTGGCCAAACATGACATCAAGCCTGGAGTTTTTGTTCCTTCCTACTTAGGAAGCCTCAGTTTCAATGTAATGCAAGTGTCGGGGTGGTAAAGGGCTTTGCAAGAATTTTACACAAGTTAGCTTTAACAGGTTTAACCAACCAGGACGCAAAACAGTTTTAATCCTAGAGCAGCTTTAGTCACTTTATCCTAGACAGTGGCCCATCAAAGCCCCTTAAGCCTGCTGCGGCTTGGAAAACATTTGTCTGCAGCAATTAGCACCCCTGGGTCTGTATAGTTACTGTACTTCAAATAGCCAGCTGATTTGTGTTGTTTGCAAAATGGGGCTTGGCACAGTAGCAAGCATTGAGAAACCGTGTGAATGGTGGCTAACAGTGAGAATATGCAACAGTGTGTGAGCCTCAGAGAGTAGTTACATGGGCTCATGAGTCTAAAGATATCTAGATAGCAGAGTGGGGAGAACAGACAGTTCACACACACGCACACACAAATACAAAGGCCCATCAGCCTGCGGTCACAAAAGAATTCTAGGCCATGCGAAGACTGTGAGCAGTTCTAATTTAAGTCGGTGGCCGCTCTGCTCGGTCTGGCTACTAAGCTATGCTCTCACCCTCACAGACACAAACAAATGTCCAGTGGCTATCCACAAATCCGGCGAAATGCGGAAGTAACCTGTGCTGAGAGGCCGCAGATCAGAAAGATTGCGTGAACATCAATGGGATCTACCAGTTAATTAATTCATTATTACACCCGTCTTTCAGCTTTTATTTTTTACTTCGAACCATGTATTGCATCATACCACGTTGGTAAGAACCTGAACTGTGTATGGCTGCTCCAACAAAGGTGGTAAATGACATGTTTCAAAATAAAAGTTAATGAAATTTGCACCGCGACCCTCTGGTTGTAGCTGATGCTGTTGGTGTACATTGTAAACATTAACATTATCAAACCACCCAGAGTCCAAACACATTGTACATTTTTTTCAGCTGATCTCTTGCAAGGATGTTTCGAAAATAATGTTACGTTTGTGTTTTATCTAATGTAGTTGGAGTAGAGACAGTAACGTATCTTTGGCTGTAGCTAGCCTACCTGGTAATTCTAATGCAATCTGACAATTACGCTAGCAAGCTAACAGTATTGTGAGCAGATTTTATTACTGTAACTGCCTTAATACACACATTCAAAAGCTCATTATGTTGCGGTTAAAATAAGCGACCACGCTTCTGTAAGTGACTGAGGGCTACTGTCAAATGTTGTCAGTCCTTTCGTCTTTGCCATTATCATGACTTGTCATCTGCTTTCAATGCTTTTCATTTTAAGCAAAGCAGTCCTCGGCATCACAGTAATGGCGGCACGGCAAGATGGCAGCCCCACAAACATCGTAATTTCACAAGCAATGACTTCTTATGGAGAACAAGTACAGACGTTCGATGCATTTATTGCTAAAGATTTTAATAGGAGTGACTCACACTGTAGTCTTATGATCAGTCAACACCAAAGCATTGCATTTGACCAGTCAACATCAAAGCATTGGTTTGCTATAATGTGGTCATAAGTTACAGAAATTATAAGTTACAGTTCAATTAAAGTCAGAAGTGCATTTTTCACCTGAAAGCTGTCTGTGGTGTGAGTTGTGTCTGTGTGTGTGCATGTGCGTGTGCATTGGAGGGAGGGAGGGAAGTATTGTCCTCCATAAGGAGTACACACCTGCTAAAGGAGGGATGGAACAGCAGGGGGAAGCTGACGCTTCAGAACCTGCTGAAACCGACAAAACCAACGCATCACCATGGTGGCCCCAATAAGCTGCTGCCGGTGTCAGCACAGAGCTCTGCCTGGGCTCCAGTTTCTGTTAGCGGTCTCTAAGATTAGCTAACTGTTTTGGGGGACTTCTTTGTGCTTTGTCAATCTCATTATTTTTGGAAGTTGTGTTTTTCTGAGTGCATGGGTGTGTGTGTGTGTGTGTGTGCACCACATCAATGACGAGTGACTCCACAGAGCAGGACATCACTCCATCCTTGCTGCTTTTTTGTGTGTGTGTGTGTAAAACTTTCCCCACACACAGACTGTATCTATGCCACCGACCACTGCATCTGTGTTCAAAATTGGCCAGTGTTGGTATGTGTTCACCAACACATGTTAACCAGTTTTAGAGCAGCGCAGGAGAGAATAGATGTAACGATTATGAAAGCCTGACATGGCGTGTGCGTGCAAGTGTGTGTGTGTGCGAAAGAGAGAGACAGAGAGAGAGAGAGAGAGAGAGAGAGAGAGAGTGTGTGAGAGAGAGAAAGAGAGAGAACAGAGAGAGGGCAAGTAAGAGTGAGAGCACAAAAGTGCATGGCTGCCTAAATCTGTGTACGAATGTCACTCTGTGAATCTATGTTCACGTCTCTATGTGAGCGTGTGTTTCCATGACTGCCTTTGTCTAACTGTGCGACTGTGTGTGCGAGCAAGTGAGCGTCAAGTGTAAGTATGAGTGTGTGTGAGAGACAAACAGCGTGTGTGTGTGTGTGTGTGTGTGTAGAGGTGTGGGTGGATGTTGCAGATAAGAGCTGTAGCTGCTAGGACCGAGAGGATGCATCACCGCATCACTCGTCTCCTCTCTGCTCTGCTCTTCTCTTCTCTCCTCTCCTCTTCGCTCTCTTCATCTGCCAGTTTCACTCCTCTATTCTCTCCATTCCCTTCTGTTTCTCCATCTACTCCCAGTGCAGCTTCCTCCACTGGGGGAATCTCTCCTCTCTTCCTTCTCTCTTTCCACTCACTCAAAATGGAGGGCATCTTCAGCAGGCGAGTTTCGCAGAACACCAAGCCAGAGGAAGAGAGCAAGTGTGTGTGTGTGTGTGTGTGTGTGTGGATATGAGTGTATACGTGTGCGTCCGTGTACATGCGTGCATGTGTGTGTGTGTGTGTGTGTACAAATGTGAGCAAGTGTTTGAGCACCCCATCCCCCCTCCCTCACTCCCTCTCTCTCCTCAGGAACCGTTGGCGGTTGGTGCACCCTGGAGGATAGAGCTGAGGCTTTAAAATGTGTCAAGGATACACTGTTACGGAGACAGAGAGCGAGGGAGATAGGAAAAGATAGAGATAGAGAGGGGAAGAATGTGAGAAAAATGGGGTGGGGAGTGTGCTATGGAGAAGAGGGTGCAGGTGAGACGGTTGGAGAAGAAAGAAAGAGTGCGAGGCGGAGAGAGGGAGAGAACGAGAGCATATTATGGGAGGAGCCACATAGGGGCCATCTGAGGTAGTGCTTCGTTCCCTATATAATAATGTACGAACATCTAATGGCTACAGGAGAGTACACACTCTTTAGTCACACACTAAAGCAAAGCAGCTGATGCACCAAGGAGGGCTTCACTGCTTTACTCCCTCAAGTGAATCTATGGAGGGGTTCAGCTTAATTATGAATGGAAAAGATTACAGTCTTTGTGGCCACAAGAAGCACCACACACACACACACACACACACACACACACAAACACACATCCTTTCCTGTGCTAGCGTGGACCTAGGGCCCGGCAGTGCCTAAGAGATCAGTATCAAGATGCCCAGTTAGCCGCTAGGTAGGCTGCTAGCGGAAGGGCCATCTTTGAGCTCTGAGATGTGGTGGGGTTTCAGTTATCTTTTTAAGACCTGGAACCTGGCACCAGCGCAACCTACAATTCTTGCATGACAGATATAGACAGCTCTGCAGCACAGCTCCCAAGCCGGGCTGTTCCTCTTCAACTTTTGGGACATGTGACGCATTTCTGACCGTGCTCATTTCCACATAAATCAGATAATGGAGGTGAATGGGCCGGATATCACCTCTAACCAGGCTCAGTCCCTACTGTAAGTCTGGATCAAAGTCCACTGCTGTTTTGTAAACCAAAAAAAAAAAACACAGCAAACTTGTTTCTGATGTCTGTGGTTTGAATGTAAAGAGGCTTGGAGCTAAACTAACCTACAAATGGTGTATCCAGAAATGTGCCTGGTGCATAGCCTAGTTTCTCAGCCTAGTGCATGTTCCCTTGAGCAATGCAACACATCTTAGATCCAAAAGAGTGTCAGCTGTGAGACTTCACCAAGCCCCTACTTTACACACATTCAGTCTGTGCACTGTGCCAAGAAAGCATAAGACTCTCCAAAAAATAATAAAGTCTCAATTACATCCATTAATCTATTTAGCACTCTCTACAACCTATTCAGTACACCTCACACACACACACACACACACACACAACGGGAAGCGGTACAAGAGCCACAAGCCACAAGTCTCTGTGTGTGTGTGTGTGTGTGTGTCTTATAGGCAAACGCAACCCATTTAGCATTTAACAGAAACACAGACATGGCAGTGATTGAGAATACTGCTGGGAGAGAATGAGACGATGCCTGCCTGCAGGAAGGAGAGAGGGAGCGACAGAGAGAGAGAGAGAGAGAGAGAGAGAGAGAGAGAGAGAGAGCACAGGAGGAGATGTGGAAGAGATAAAGGCAAAGAAAAGGGGGAGCAGGGTGTGTGTGTGAGTGTGGGGATGGGTGTTGTGTGAGTAAAAAAAAGAAAAAGAAAAAAAAAGAATGACTGTGTGGGCGGTAGGGACAAAATACTAAAAAAGTTGATAAAGTTGATTAATATTGCAATATTTATGTTTGATTTTCCTTTTCCTTTGGTACAGTACATCCACTCTGATTGCATTTGCAGTCCACAAGATGGCATAACACAGCGGCCTTCATCGGCCAGGAGCTGGAAAGGACATCTGAGCCGCAAACAAGTTTGCCATGCCAAAATGGCTGCAGAGGCTCAGAGGTGCTCAAAGCATGAATACACTTCGACCACAGTAATAAATTTGAGGGTAAATATATGTTGTCTATATAAAACAAACAAACAAACAAAAAAATCTGTGCGCCACAGAATCAAATTGAATGCTGTATGTGAAGAATGACGGGAGCAAAACTGTGGCCCAGATATCATGATGCTACCATACTGTTAACTCTCATCTGCCAGCCCAAGCAGGGCTTGGAGACAGAGGTGGGAAGAGAGTGGGAGAAACAAGAAAAGATTTTGGAGAACGAGTGAGAGAATGATGGGTGAGAGAGAATGATGGGGGTTGAGAGACACTGAGAGAGGGAAACGTGGAAGGAAAGGAAGGGCTGGGGGGGTGGGGGGTGGATAGAGAAATTCATCTCTTTTGTAACACAGCAGAATGGCACCTGATCTATTTTTATGGCCACAAGGGGAGCCGCAGTCCAACTCAGGTCATTCAGACACCCTCAGGCACTTTATCAAGGAGAACAAAAAAGTGTGTGTGTGCATGCGTGTATGAGAGAGAGAGAGAGAGAGAGAGAGAGAGAGAGAGAGAGAAAACGCTAGAAACACGCAGAGAAGGGGGAAGGGAAAGAAAGCTAGAGACAAGTGAAAAAGAAACATAACCACTGAAAGTTGACTGACGCTTCTAACTTGAGTCAAGAATCTGCTGTAGCATGGAACCGCTACCTCAGACAGACACGCTGCCTTGTCATTTCCCCTGCTCTCTTCTCCAGAGCAACTTGAAAGGGGACTTGGGCCCCCTCTGGAACAGTGCTCTGGAGCATTCTGGGCTTAAGTGTGCGGTGGTGACCTAGCACTGCACAGGGTTACAACGGTAGGGACTGCTGGGATCAACCTCACAACCCTCTGGTGTTCCGCTTGGAAATTCAGATTCCACCACCAACTTTGGTACATAGGCATGTGTGTCCATCCACACACACACAAACACACACACACACACACAGAGGAATATGGTTGGCCACTGGTGCATGACATACAGCAATTTTACGGCAACTGTAGCTCTAGAGCCAAGATGGTGGCTATAAAGGCTAGATGCTGCCTAAGCAGCCTGCACATCAATGACGACCGGAGCTTGACAAAACATTCTGTCAAGATCTTTAAGAGGAAAAATAGAAAAGGAAAAAGACAAGATTTGAATGACAGTGAAGTGCCGAGCATGATACGACGATGGTAACATCTAAGCGACACAAATGCAACTGTTCAGTGAAGTGCGTTTTAGGACGGCATTATATTGACACTTAAAATAACATGGACATTTCTTTTTGTTTGTTTTTTAAAAAGGTACACTATGCAACGTTTTTAGGTTAATATATCAGCGTCGTAGTCACTTTGATGGTTAAATAGTTCATTACGGGGCAAATGAAGGCTATTTCGACCGCTGTCAACCCCTTCCTACCGGCTTTACCGCATATGCAATGTGCGTGCCCATAGGGCAAAGCGAAACTAAAACCCAAACGAAGCTGAAATTGCGTTTATTACCTTATTAGTCAACGTAACTCCACAAAAATGATCATTGTTGGTTTGTATGCTTTGTTCTGAAGAGTAATCCACATGAATTGGAGAGAATGTACAATCTTGTACATATTTTAAATAAATCGCCGCCTGTAGGGGGGAGGCTTTGCATAGTGTACCTTTAACAGTAATATCCACCTAGCCTAGGAATCTCAATATAGCCCAGCGGTCGCAAGTTGCTTTGCTCTACAGCCGGTAGGTCAAGCCACACAGCATAGGGCCGCAGTAGGTCTTTGACCAAGGCTTCAGCAGACCAAGTCACAACACACATCTTTGCAGAGAGTCATTGGGCAGGCTTACTGAAATGACAAGAGAAACATGATGGTGCAAAAAAAAAAAAAAACAAGGCGGCTCTGATTGGTCTTATTGCATGCAGAGGCAACCTCTGATTTCACCCTGAGTATCAAGCCTGTTCTATCAGTCATGGCCCGACTACATGTTGATGTTGTCAATACTACACATTTCGATGTTATAGTCTGGCTCATCAGGCTAATATCCACCACTATAGCAGTCACTGCAGAGGTGTATTAAAAACAAAAGAATCAAAACAATCACAACATCAAAACAAAGTGAACTCCTTTCATGACTACACATCTGAAACAGATATATTACAGGAGATTTCTATTTGAGAACCGTGGGAACCCCATCTCCTGCTTCACAGCTTCATCTGCCTACACACCTCTATAACCCACAGAGAACTTTTCAATTTAACGCTACACCCTCTCCCTTCCCTTCTCAATTCCCCACTGTTCACATTGCTGTTCATATTGGAGTCTGCCATTAAGAGCCATCCAACGCCAATATGCAGGAGGTAGAAGTGAATAGGTTTGATTAACGTCCTGAGGAGCAAGTCAGCATGGATGCTGATGTAGCATTTGAGTTGAGTTCAGTCTGGAAAAGGCTCAAGGTGGTCAATATAAATCGTGAAGCCATTTCGGCAGCCAGTATCAACAGAAGAGCCAACATGGCCGCCAGTATCAGCTGTAGAGCCAACATGGCCGTCAGTATAGGTGGTAGAGCCAACATGGCTGTCAGTATCATCTGTGGAGCCAACATGGCCGTGACGGCTCATCCCTACTCTCTTGCTGCAGCCACCCACTCATGGAGATCAGATGCTAGGCTCAAGAATACCTGCTGTAAGAGCTAGCCCACACCACAAGGGAGGTCGCTCTCCTTTTCAGCTCCTTTTGTCCTTACCTGCCCTCTCCTTCTTCCTCCTCCCTCCCTCTGCTCTGGCATGCAGCCTACAAGGCTGCCTGTCCCTCTTTCACCTGCGAGCCTTGCCCTATCCCTCCGTTACATCACGGTTTCCCTTGCTTCTCATCACCCACAGCTCTGTCGCTCTCCCCCGACCCCATATCGTTGTGTCTCAACTCCATCCACTCCTGGCATGCGGATTCACCCTCTGCGCCCCTTTCTAGGACGTTCTCCGTTGTCACAACTTGCCTCATCACCAAGACTTAGTTGGATTCACGATTGCAAACATGTAATGTACAGTAATGTAGCGGCAACGCTAAGGAAAAAGTACCAGTGTGACTAAGCAAATAAATGAGTTTTTGACAGGATGGGGGGACCCATATAAGCAGTGAGACTTGAAAGAAAGACGTGGCTTGTGCGCATCTCATTCGCTCGTTCACCTGTGCTGCTCTCCTCACCTGCCCTCCTGTCCCAGGTGAGACCAGTAGCGATGGCGCTCCCCATGGGCTTGCATAAGCATCGCCTGGGAGACGTACTCAATTAGCGCTCCCGCCGCGCTCATTCCATTACATGAACACGAACACACACACACACACACACACACACACACACACACAAACTGATTCCAGAAGGGCCTCACCTCCTGTATTAATAGAACCACTGTCTGCCTGAGGTCATGACCCCACTGGACTCTTGTGCTAGAACAGGGCAGCCCTTGGTGCCTCAGCTAATAAAAAAAAACGGTGCGTGTGTGTGTGTGTGTGTGTGTGTGTGTGTGTGTAAGTGTGTTTTTCCGGCGGGCACTGTACAGGCAGGCAGAGAATGATATCCTCCCATGGCTGCCACAAAAAAGGGGAGGAAAGATAAAAGTTAGTGAGTGTGTGTGTGTGTGTGTGGTTGTCAAAGCTGCTCGTCACAAGAGCACAGTCATGACCACATTGCCTTATTTGATCAAAACGGATGGGAACAGGCCAGCCTGAGCTGGGCTGAGCTGAGCTGAGCGAAGGAGTCCTCCACACTGGCAGGGCACTCATGTGGCACGGACTCCAAGCCCCTAGACATCGGGTCGCACCGGGTCACATATGGGCTCGGACCAGGCCGGATCCCACCACCAGCTACAAGCTGCTGCTGCCGCCGCCGCCGCCACCACACGTGACAACAGGGAACACCTATCACTTCATTACAGGACTGATATAACCCAACTGGTCATCATCCTGGACGATTTCGTTTTACTTGCTCCGCAGAATTGGGCCTAGTGGTGTGTGTCTACAGAGGCACTTTGAATTGAGCTTGAAAGTGCACCCGGAAGTGTGAAGAGCTCAAAAGGTTCCATCACTGGCTTCCACAATGGCCAAAGTGAAGCAAACTAGTTTGGCAAGCACGTGTTACACGATTTTCCTGCAGCATTGTGTACTTTTGGGGTAGAGCATTGGCCAACACGAGCTCAGGCAAGGACCATTTGGTCCTTCGTACAAACATAATGGCTTTTGTAAATACTGTAATGAATGAGACAATATGACAAGCATTAGGGATTACGACGTGGTGTACGGCTAAACCAGTAATACCCCCATCTCTAATGCACAAACAGACACACACACACACACACACACACACACACACACACACACACACACAAATAGATCCCAGTGTGACAGGTGGCTAGATGGGATGAAGGAATGAGCAGCAGATAGAGATAAAATAATGAAAGAGACAGAGACAGAGTAACACACAAACAGATAAAGGGATAGAAGGATGGAAAGAGAAAGGAGGAGGAAAAGAGAGAAAAACGGCAGGAAAAAAGGGAGGAGGGACAGAAGAGTGTTGTGGTGAGGCAGGCGCAGAGAGAAAGATCAAAGTACACAGGCCCTCTCACACGAAGGAGCCTTTTGGAAAACACCTGTAAGTCTTATATTGTATTTCAGCTGTTGGCTCTGAATGTGTATACCGTATGTGCACACACGTACATGTCATGTGACTATTCTTGCAGCACAAGATGAACTCATCCGAAATAAAAACATAAGCGAAACTGAAAGTGTAAATGGCTTTGCGTGCCTCTGTGTGTGTGTACAGAGGGAGAGTGAAACTCATAGTTTCTTCAACTAGGAGTGGCAGTCAGGACAAGAGCCAAAATGAGTTCACTTCAACCACTCAGCATACACCACTGAGTGTGCATTTGTGGGTGACTGGTCTCACCGCTGTAGGAGGCGAGGGGGGTCAATGTGCATTACTCTGCCATGTTTAATTATTAATGTTTATTATATGGTATGGTATGAAGTGCTAACATGTGTATTATACTGCCTTCATAACCACAATAGCTGTTGTACTACATACAGTACAGCGTTCTAGAGTAGAGACTTCACAAACTCATCATTGTAAAAATCAGTTTCCCCCTGGATGCCCTGGACCTTATAGTAAACTTTCACTTCTTTTCAAACTTTTTAAATGCAGTACGCTAAACAAGTAGCAAGTATATTAATGACCATCTTTAGCAGGCAAGTGTAGAGTTGAAATGGCAAAACAGCAATGCCGTGAGCTTAATCTTAAATGTGAATAATGCTAGCTAATACAGTTCAGTTTCTCTGCACCCATGTCACACCAACAATGATGGGCTGTCATTGTAAGCTTTGGGTAGTTTTTCTACACACACAGACACACACACACACACACACACACACACACACACACAGGGAGTCAAAAGGACTTAAAGCGTAGGTTCGGACCTGTTTTTACTAAATCGCGATGAACTTTCAAGTCCATGGACATACTCCACCCGAAGA
>JASCQY010000080.1:10391424-10406148 GCA_030264315.1 Sardinella tawilis | reverse complement strand
ACAAGAGATACAGCCAGAGAGATTTCTCTAGGTACTCTTCACTGCCTTCCACAACTGAATTAGCAAGCCAGGCGAATGACTCACTCGACAGAGTAAGAATCGCGGCAGTCCACTACAAGAGAGCACTAGCTCCACAGTGGTACCAGCAAGCCACAGAATGGCACCAGATATGGTGCCTGCAGCTATTCCCAAAGATACAGCCAGAGATTTTTCTGGTTTCTCTTTACTCCCTTCTGTGCAAAAACGGCCAACAAACGTAATAACTTACCTGCTAGATGTGCACTAAACGTAAATCAACTTACCTGCTAGATTCTGTACTAATAAGCAACACAGTCGAGTGGCCGTGAGTTGCGCGGGAGTTACGTTACGGGAGAATTAATTTAGGCTACCTTATTAAGTTGCGATAGCTAACTTACAAGGTAGTGCAATTGTAATAGCAAACGATAGCCCGGAGAGGAGTAACAATAATTACCGGCTCTCAGACAGTAAACTGTCAATGGGCACCTCGTTATTATCACGGATATCAGAGTCTTACCTAGTCAGATCGCGTGAGGGATTAAAGAGGACGATAGTGTGCTGCGTGCTCCGTTATATCCAGTTACGCTGCACACTCACGCGATAATGTTTTGTTATAGGTCTACCTCAGAACTCGCGCATGCGCGGATGATATTCCAGCCCTCTGGGCTTGCCGTCTGGCAGCCTTTCTTGAGTGAAACAGAACATAAGTATAAGGTAAAAACTAAAATGTAAATGAAAGTGTACAGATTATAAATAGAAACACAATATACACCACACACATACTATACACTCGCAATTGGCTGTTTTTTGATCAAATACAGTGGATTCTGGCATAATGAAATGCTGTTCTGCCAAGCAAAGGAAGCAGGAGTGATGTGTGATCATGCCATAAATAGACTCACCACATACTGCTTGTAATAGCACAGTCTGCACCCTACAATCGACTTGTTATTTTATGATACACACACACAAACACACACACACACACACACACACACACACAGTCTTCACCCTGCAATTGACATATTATTTTATGATCATGCATGCATGCTGGTTCTTCAGCTTTCTCTTTGTTCAATCTCTAGTAGTAATTTTAAAACTTTAAATACAGTTGGCAAAACCACCTGTTGTGGTTGTTCAACTTCAACTAAATAATGCAATGCTGCCCCAAAATCCCCACTTGTTCCAAAACCCTTAAGTCAACCTCCCTTTAAAACAAGGAGAAATGTCTTCCACTTCATCCAGCCACCTTACCCAACAATGTTAGCTCGAAAAGCATTCAACATGTTATAAATTAATTTCAATGGTCATTTCAATGGTCTTGGCAAGAAAATGTATGGGCTACGACATGACTGCCAATATAAAAAATGCACCCCTAGCTCACTGCAATTAAGGTTGAATGAACAATGTTGCGTTATCCCCTGGTTCATCTCATTAGACATTGTCACTGTATCTAATCCTTTCAGGGAACCTGTGCCCAGTTGTGCTAAAAATGACATTCAGAGTCCAACATTAACAACTAAAGGGGCAGGTGTACCCAACAACCCCCGAGCCCATCCCCCCTTGCCGTTGCCAGCTCGATACAAGATCAGAAAGGCACCACACGAGGTCTCTCAGCATGACCTCCCAGGAGACACAGCCAGAGGTGGTCCAGTGCTGTTGACACGTGGCACAGCGTACGCGAGTGCCGGGTGCGAAGCAACTAATTGGCACAAATGCCTGACAGAGTCTCCCCCGCCAGCACACGCCTGTGGAAGCAAGGGCAGCACAGGCCAGCCAGCACGACTGGACAGTAATGTACTTAACAGGCTTCCAACTCTCAGCGTGTGAATCTCACATTTAACAATGTCACTGTTTCCATCTCAGACTGCTTACACCACCGCCACACCTTGCATGAGCATAGCAACTGAGATGTGCTATCGACAGATAGACTGGCATAACATCTTAATTTGAACTGAAAGGATTCACTAAGGCACAATAGAAATGCACCTAGCTAGAGCCTCTTCCAGAGATGTCACTGTGACATTGACAAGCATTACGGCTATGCTGTTGTTGTTGTTGTTGTTATTGTGTGGACGGTGTGTTCTGATGAAAAGGCACATGAGAGTAGCTAAGAGCTCAAGAGTCCTATAAGGCTACTCTACTACAACTTCCCTCTTTCTCTTTTAATACAGTACAGTATCTCTGTCTGCATACTGACTTGTTAGATCTACCTCAGATTGACAGATGTATTCCTTCATATCAGAGGAAACATATACCGAAAAATAATGTGTGTGTGTGTGTGTGTGCTCAGTCATGTGTGTCTAGTATGACTGAATTGCACACATATTGAAACTGTGGCTGCTTGTGGACCGCATGGGTTCAGTCACATTTCTCATATAATGTTGAATCCAACTCACCAGTCAGAGTAATATCTCTGCCTAAAGTATAATGAGGGAATGAGCTTAGCAGTCTGCGAGATGATTGAATTAGGATGGGTATATTCCCTCTCTCTTATTCTTTCCTTCTCTTATCTCCCTCCCTCCCTCTCTCTTTCTCTCTCCTTCTCTTCACTGCTTAGGGGCCTCCTGTGACGGGCAAAGTCTGCTGGGTAATTCCATAGCAGATGATAGTTGTGCGTACGGAATTGCAGGTGTATGAATCATGTGACTAGTCCACTGCAAAGATGTTGGCAGGGACAGACTGATAGGCACATAAACCTGCTCAATCAAATCAATACGTCACACGCTGGTGACGTCAAACTCATATTAAATTGTTAGTCATAGAGTGCTGTCATGGTGTTATTTTTCTTTTTACTCATTCATGTGCATTTAGTTATTTGGCCGGTGGCAAGTTGAGATGTTTCCTCCAATAACACACATTGATAGTAACATTATGGAAATTATGTTCATTTCGCTCTGATGCTTTTGAATCAGATTAAAATTATAAAATGGTATCATAAACTGTTGCAGATGAAGGTCTCTATCTTGACAAATTGATAATCTATAGCTAAGGAAATGGGATAGATGGTAGCCACTAACCAGTAAGTTGTGAGGTTGCAGCTGCCACCCATAGACTGTAGAAACTGCTGCCACCTTTATGCCCCTGAGCAAGGCAGTTAGCTTTGAGTTGCTCCAGGGCGACTGTCCCAGCGCCTGGGCAAGGTAAGTGACTTTGGACAATAGCATCAACTAGACATGTAAATAATTTATATGAATTGTAACAGCTTGTGTATGGCACAGGTACAGCAAAGTATACATCAGGACTGTGTTAATCATATTATTACTGACAGAGAAATAATTCACAAGACATTGATGCTGAAGCACAACAACTGATTTTAGTTTAGTCTGGGTGTATGCCATTAGCCAGACAGGACACAGCACCATTTTAATTGTTTTTTTTTTTAATGTTCTAGATTAAAGCGTTCTATTAGAAGCTGGATATGCACCCATGTGTATAGTACCTCTCTGGAAATACATAATCTGGATCATCTTACTGGAACAGCTGAATCATGTCAGTCAATGTGGCAGATTAAAAACTATGTACAAAGAAGAGAAAAGACAAGCAAAAGATTACACGCAAGACTGTATACTCATGCCAGTCTGAATAATTTAAACATGCCTAAGTAAATGATGGACATTCCCACTTCAGACTGATACGGATTCACATGAATAATTTTTATATTTGCATTCCTTGTCCATATTAATCCACCTGTTTTTGTTTTGCTGAAGTGTTACAAGACAAAAATTTTGTTTGCCTCAGAAGCTGCTTGCAGTTTTACCCTGTGGACAAAGAATCTGTCCTGTGTCCATTTATGACTGCCTGCTTTGGGGCAAACACAAACCAGGGCAGGAACGTACAGTAGGCCTACTGCAGTGAAGGGTGAGTGGTGATGCTGTAGATTACGACCTGTGGAGATAATATAAGGAGAGGCGCAACAAAAAGTATCAAGGGCTACGTAACTACATTCTTACTGTGTAAATATGCTGATATAACACAGACTACATGAAAGTATAGTTTGAGTGTTACCTAGACTACTACTGATGAGATTGGGTGTCAGGAATTATGGGAATATCACACCTGAAATTGTATTAAAAGTGTAGCCTACCATACATCTAATGGCTGTTCATTGATTTATTAATAATGCATGAAATAATCTTCATTTGTATGTTAGGTGTAAGAAGCAGAATGGTGCTTTAGACTAGGGGTTAAAATGAATCCTGACATTATAGAAAACTGACATTGGAAAGATTAAGCAGATAACTTTCATGTCGTTGCTGTTATTCCAGCCTACTTTAGTGTAATTACTCTACAGTTTATTTCTTTATACTTTTTATTACACCATTCTTACCTACTCCCGGTAGGTCATAATCAAAAGCATTACTGGAGGTTTTTCTGTAATACATTCTGACCCAGTATTACTAGTAGTATTCATTAGTACATTCATATTCATAACTGCTTACACACTCTAATGACTGTACTCATAACAAGGAATTATAGGCTAATGTTATAATATTAATGTACAAACCTAGCCTGGCTAACACTAGCCTAAGTTCGGAACGAGTGTGCAAGGCAGCATGGGTATTCCCAGGCTAGTACAAACCTTGAACAAACTTGAAGTGTTACAGATGATGTTACTAAACATGCCATTTTACTTGTTGTCTGTATTGGTGCCTTAATTATAAAACATTAGCCTATTGATACAGAAGCATGGCAGTAGAATACATTTCCATGTATAGTCCCCACCCATGTTTTAAATCAGTGTATTAAAATTAGTAAAATAGTAAAATAATGTTATTGCTTGGCTTGGCCTACGAATCTGGCATTACAGGGCATACCAGTAATATCAGCAGCACCTCACCAAAGACTTATAGTAAATATTTACACAAAACAAACAAATAAATAAATATTTACACAAAACAAAGGTAATTCTAACAGGTTTTTTATTTATTAATTTATGTATTTATATAATACAAAGCTTCATATTGGCATCGTGTTAAATGACACACTGACTGGCTGTGAGGTAAACTGAAGAAACAGATCGATGGAATAAATTATCACTTCCAAGGTCTCCCTATCCTCTGCTCCATTCTGCACATGTGCGTAACACTCCGGTGTTAAAATATCATTTGCATATTTTGTATGTAGGTGTGATGTGAATGGTATGTTAGCGCTGGCTTGGCTGGCTATCAGCATTGAGATGTAAAGCATTTCATGGACATGGAATTTTCAAATTTCCTTGTAGCAATTACGATAGTAATAACTTGCTTTGAATAATGTTTGTCAGTCTTCTGGGCAAGGAATGCTGTGATATGTGTGATACAGCCATGATGTAATAGGACCCGGCATGAGCTACATTTCTTACTTATTTGGCTAATGAAGACTTTGGCTTTTCAACTTTTAACAGCGCCAGTCATCAACAACAGTGAGGCATTTTGTGGGACTCAAACGTCGACTTATTAAAGGTATCTCTGTTCTTCATGCCTTTTTATGCCTTTTTCATGCCTCTGTTCTTAACCAGAACTGTTTATGGTGTGTGTGTGTGTGTGTGTGTGTGTGTCATGTATGTGCGTGTGTGTGTAGGTGGTACACCTCATCCAAAGCCTCATCCAAGATCCTTTTTTCTCTGCTTATTGGCATGACAACAAGTACATTAGCTGCGAGTAGCTTGGAAACCCCATCTGTCTAAGGCAACAACACATCAAAAAATAGAACCAGAGCACAAAAGACAAAGACAACAGAGAGGCAGCAGCAAAAGACTATGGAAGATCTCTCTCTCTCTCTCTCTCTCTCTCTCTGTGTTTGTGTGTGTGTTGGGGGGGGGGGGTTGATGTGATGTCACGAGATGCTGTGGTTCAGCTCAGTCACTGCACACCCTTACACACTCTCTCTCTCACACACATACACACACACACACACACACACACACACAAATACAGTCACATGGCCTTGGGTCATGGAAGGTGTGAGGTTGAAGCTTTGTAATTACTGAGATAATAGACCTGTTTTCCACACTAGTGGGCACACACACACACCCCACACACACTCTGATAATAGGAATGTGTTTTCACACTGCTGTCCTCTTCAACTCTCTGTGCTGCCAATTCGCCCACCTTGCCCTTTAGATTTTCACACACACTCTCCCTCTCTCTCAGACACACACATACAAACACACACATAGAGAGGATGTTCTATGGCCAGGCCCTACTCTTGTTTTCCTGGTTTTGGTTCATGTAACCACATAGAGTCACAGAGGTGAGCTTGTTCCTTCACTATCAGCGACACCTGGGATGGTCCCTGAACAGGGTGAGCTAAAGGTCTGTACCCAAACCAGTTGGAGTTGGATCAGGTGCCCACACTGTACAATCAACCGAGAAGGAGGAGTTGAACCGGCATCACATGGTCAACTGAGGTCCTGGAGTTGGACCAGTATCGTTAAGTCAGCAGGGGTTTGTATGTGTCTGTAACTCGTCGGCCTGAAGCAAACGCTGTACAGTCAGTCAGTTATGGCTCTGCTATCAACAGTGTCTCATGTGTGCTTTTGATCTGGTTCTATGCCGCATCTGGAGTCACAGGGTTCTGCAGTCATCTGAGGTTCTTGTGTGTCTGTAGTTGATTAGCCTACTGTGCAGCTGCTGCTGGTGACTCCCCTCTCAGAAGTGTGGCGAGTGTGTATATCTGTGTGTGTGTGTGTGTGTGTGTGTGCGTATCTGTGAGTGCAGCTGTGCAGCTCACACTGGGAAACAGACGACAGGTGTTGGAGCTGGGAGAAAAACCTGAGGCCTGAAGCTGCACCATCATTAGCTAGAGAGGACCCATGGCTCTACAGCCATTCTGGCCTTGATTATTGGCCTTGCATGCAGGCCAGGCTAGTGCCTCCATACTATTGCCTGTGTCTAGAGAAGCACTTGCTGAGGTCTCTCACCTTCTCTGTAACACACTGTTTATTTTCCACATTCTCTCACCCCCCACACACGTTTTGCTCTCTTCTCCTTCTCTCTCTTTTCCTCTTACCTCTTGAAGGGTTCCTCTATCGGAATGCAGTGACCACTAGCCAATGACTTCCTTAAATAAAAAGATGAAGTAGAAACCTGTTGTTGGTGCACATCTGCAAGAATAAAACACACACTTTCTTCCCATCTCTTGTTGCATGAAACTCTCCCTCTCGTTCTCCATTGTCTCTCTTATTTTATGTTCTGCATATCGCCCTCGCTCTCCTTCATTTAACTCAGACTGCTCCGACTTTCCCTCCCTCTCTTTATGGTTGACTAAGACCACTCACTTTCCGTCTTTATCACTCCCCGTTTTCTTTTTTTCCACCCAAATCTTTGATTTGAGATTTTAAGACATCACGGCGGCACTGACAGGCCTGCCAATTACCCCCGGCCCCTTGTGAGCGCAGTGTGCCCAGCCGTGTGCCCGCTGACCGAGGCGTCGCCCGAACCTCTGCCTGACTCCCCACACCCCCAGCACCATCACCATTCCCACCTCCACCCACTCAGCTTTGATGTCAGCACTGCCTCAGATCCAGCAGGGAAGCCGCTCCGCTAATGGTTTGCACGATAATGGTTGCCGTGGCACCACACCACATCAGCCCCCCCCCCCCCCCCCCCCCCCCCCCCCCCCCCCCCCCCTCCTCCCACCCTTACACACATGCCCCTACACACACACACGCACACACACACAGCTCCCAATGCTCAATGCTGTGGTGTGTTCATCGTTCGCCTCACCCGGCGCAGCAGAGATGAGTGATTGGTGGTTGATCCTTGGCAGCGAACACAGATGAAAAAGAGGGCTGGGGAGCGGGCGGAGTGGGGTGGGGTGAGGGACCCCATTGCTTTATAATTGCTCCGAAAATAAAACCGTCATGCAGAAAACCTTCCTCTTCTTCCTTTCCTCCTGTGTTTTGAAGGGCAGAAAACAAACGTCTCCTGCTCTTTGGGAAGGGACCTAACAAGGTTTAGTAGACTTGAGCACAGTTATTTTCTTCTTGTCTCCGTCTCTCTTTCTCTCTTCTCTTGTCTGCAGGTTCAGAGACAAGGGCAGTGGAGTGAGGAGAGCTACCTGGAACTGCCTAAGATTGTCAGGGGGCTCCCTGTGCGCCAGCCAAGCACGGACAGGGAGAGGGAGAGGGGCGGTTGGCAGAAGAAGGGAGCGAGAGACAAGAAAAGAGATGGAGAGAAAGAGACAGAGAGGGATGGATATGAAGTTACAGTGAGAAGGGGGGTGGAGAGAGGAGGAAGAGATGGAGGGAAAGATAGAGAAAGGTATACATGGAGAGACAGAGGGATAAAGATTTAGGGAAACTGATGCAGAGAAAGAGTGCAGGGAAAGATGACTAGGCAAAAGGGCAATGAAAATAGTCAGCATGCCAGTGATGGACAAAAAGTCAGAAATTAATGAAATAACGGCAAAAGGGAGAAAGACGAAGGGAGAAAGGAACAGAGAAATTAAGAGAAAATATGAAATGAAAAAAGCAGAAGATATAGCTATAAAGTTAAAGGGAGAGAGAGAGTGAAAGTAGAGATGAGGGAAAGGTGGTGGAGAGATCATGAGGGATGGAAAGGAGGATGAACAGGAAAGGTGGAAATAGTGGTATACCCACTTCTCACAGAAAAGAAAAGCAGATGAAGATTGACAATGGAAGACAGGTGGCAATTAAGCTGAGAGGATGAAAGAAAGAGGAGGTGACAGGAAATGAAGAACAGGATGAGAAGGAAAAAAAACTAAAAAAAAAAAAAAAAAACACCTGTAAAACAACTCTTGAACTGAGAGCAGGCGTTCCGTCCTCAGACTTGATGTTTTGGAGGCACTGGAGATACAGAGCCACTCAGATCCACTCACACACTGCATCAAGCACATGATCCAGCCTGCCGCGATAAATCTACAAGCCCTCAACTCCCCCAGCCTCTCTCCCTCCCTGGAATAAAAAACGTCAAACTGAAACACTTCCACATGGCTCACCCTGACGGCTCCACTGAGAGCACAAGGCATTGGCCAAGACCAGGCTCAATTCTGGGTTGCATGTGGCCCAGCATCTGCAGCCATCTTTGCCCCCCACCTCCTCCCCCCACCTCAGAGCACTTTGAAGTGGATTGCTGATGGTGGTGAAGTGGCAGTCTGACATTCAGCACAATTACGGCAGAGCAGATGCCACTGCTGAACCACCCCAAACTGCTTCTCACAGGCAGGAGTGGGCGCTCCCAGTGGGAGCTACGTGCTTTGTAATAGAAAGGTACTAATTCTCACACATATTTACACTTTCGCTCTACAATTGCTCCTAACTAGCTATGGGTATAGCATCCTTGCTAAAGTGAGTTGGTTGGTGTAAACCGATCGCTAAACATTCCCACACATCCCAGTTTTTTAATATTATTTATGGGATTACCTCACAAACTGTCAGTAGATGTAATTGCATTCATACATGAACATGATCATGAGGAGTTGGCCTGTCTGATTTTTTTTCCTCCTGGTGGCAGTCTTCCAGTGAAGCAAAGCACTAAAACCCAGCTGAAGAATTGGCAACTAATGATATGAACCACTCAAAGAGAATGAGAAGTGTTAATGCCGATGCACCGTGTGAATGGTTTTTTAATGACAGAGAAAGAGATTGTCAGCACATTGCCAGTTAAAATATCCTAAATTACTCCAGCTGTTATGCTTTTGGGCCATGAAAATGTTTATGTTTAGTTTTGTTGTCCTTAACAGTAACATGATTGTTTACACAAAAACAAAGCTATAACCCACTGGCACGTGTCTTGTCATTGCTTGCTTGGAAAATGAATGTTCTACTGTATGCTTACTGTCACATCCTTAGGCTAACAGTTAGCTTTGATTCATGCCTGAAGACAGAATTGATATTCAAAGGACGGAATAAGAAATTATAAATATGAAAATGCTTATGTTTCTTTGCTTGTATTTGAGACGTGTAACAGTTTAATGTGTCACAGCAACTTTAGCAAAGAAATGGTGATTACTATACAATCATCTCATATCAGTCATCACCAGTGTGTTCTGCATGGAGTGAATCATTAAGTCACCCTTCGTCTCCCATGGAGTGGCTGACTGGAACAAGGGGAAATGGAAATTGACAGGTTTGTGAGTCTATGTAGACATACATTAGCTTCAGAGTCTATTTGTAGTCTGAGCGTGTGTTCTTTCCACCTCCATTCTGATTAAAGAGGCAATGAAAAGTGCCAGCTCGCGTGTCAATGATGGATTTATTATGACACAAGTTAAAGGAAGTGGCAGGGTTTCTGCTTCAAGAAGACTCTGGAAGAGGGATGAAGGCCAACGCTTTAAACCAGCATTTCAACACTCTAGTCAGGGAACTTTTTAACAAAAGCTTTTTTTTTTTTTTTTACAGAGTACCATCAGAAAAAAAGAACCTTGCTGTAATGAATCTCCTGCAAGCCCACTTTAAAAGGACAATAAAACCCCAATGTGGTTCTGAAAGCTTTCTTCAGAGTAAGCCAATGCTGAATGAAAGACATGAGACTGTGGACTTGCAGAAGAAAATAGTGTGCTGTTATGTGCTGATTGTGGTTTGGTCTAGATGTGCTGAAAACAGTCTGCATGATATTGCTTGTATAGCCTATCTAGCCTACTATTGTCTGATGCGGTTGCTATAGCAGTCTTAACAGAGAAAAGGAATGATATTTAAATTAATGTTAATGTGGTGAATGCCATAATTTAAAAAATTAGCAAATATTAGCAATTAGCAAAAATTAAAGTAAAAGTAAACTTTTTAAGTTAGTTTTATTGACAACAAGTTTTGGATTGGTTGGATTTGGGTTGTGAGCATACAGTACATGTAGCTGTATTGTTATGTAATGTACAAACCTCAGGCCAATGGAGGTCCAAAAACTTTGTGCACAATGTAAAAATACACAATTATAAACGTCGAATTCAAACTTGTTTCAAAAGAGAAAAAGGTCCGGGTAAAGTTGAGTGCAAAAAGTACGGTCTATTCTGTCAGAAAAACCAACATCGCAAACCAGAGCAAGGATCCTGAGATCCAGCTCCAGAACAAAGAAATGGTCTCCCTTTTATACATAAAGGATGCACGTGTTTTTTCAGTATGGATAACATAAAACATCACATACAGAGGACAAAGGATTGCTATACTGTGTGGCCCTTAGTAGGACACTTGCAAATTTAAATCAATAAGGTAGCATTTAAAATACATGAGATATCGCAGAAAACAGTACACAATGGCTAACAAGTTTTGGCATGACTAGGCTACAGTTCACATAGGGTTAGATGGAGACTCGAACTCCCATGAGACATTCAAAAACTGCTGAAGTTGTGAAGCAGGCCCTCTCAGCTGTGGCAGGACAACTTCTGTCGTCTTTTATCAGATATTTCCTAAATCCTGGAGCTACTTTTTCCAGATACCTCACAACCATGTATAAACTTCCGCTCTGTATTTGAATCTGAAGATTACAAACAGAAGTTGTATTTTGTCTACGAAACTTACTATGGAAGATCGTTGAACGCCAGTAACCACTCTGTGAGTTGCACATCTTTTAAAAGGAACGTTTAGGGGTATTTTTTAAGGACAGGATTAGCCTGGCACATAGCGAGCAATGCTGAAGCCCTACAGAAAAGATTCTAAAGCTGCCAAATAACCATGACAGGACTAATCGTCAAGATTTTGGTGTCAACCACTTGTTTCCATCACCCTGGCTAACACCAGCTTAAATCTCAAATGAAATTTAGTCTGGGAACCACCTATACATTTTCTCGTACGGGATTGCAGGTTTCATTTGTCCAAAAGTCCGCACATCGTCTTGCCATCTCTCCCCGTTGTGTGATTGGTTCCCAAATTCATGCGAAAATTTCAGCCATGGTCTCCAGGCTGCCGTGCAGTTCGGAACGAGCGCGCAAGGCAGCATGGGCATTCCCAGGCTACGTTTCCATCCTGGGCAATACAGAAAACTGGCTTAAAGTGTAAAATACCGAACTATACCTTTAACTTTACAACATTACTAAGCATTGACTGCTGTCAAAATCCCTTTAAAATCGCTCCAGGCAGAGTTAGAAGTTCGTTAAGCTTTAGCTGAGCCAGTTCATTTGGAAGTATAATTTCTTCAAAACATGATATTTTAGGACAAAGAAACTTTCTATTTGGCGGTTTTACACCCAGCTTTGCCGTGCCTCGGGTATATCCTGTGTCTGTTTGTCTGTCCTGGACCTATACAGTAGGTGGAGCTGTGGCCTGGCTGTGCGGTTAATTGTTGGTGGTTGGTGTTGTGGCTTGTTAAAAGGAGGCCTTCCTGTCTGCTCTCTCTCTCTCTCTCTCTCTCTGCTCCGGCCGCCCGTCTGGCTGCAGTCTCGCTCCTCATACTGTACACCTCTACTTACACCACACTTAATTCCATACTGATGAACACCACACTTTTGCTTAATCCATACATATACTGTACCGACACCTCTATTGTATTTAATAAATACATAATTGTTAAATATCAGAATTGGTGTGGTCTCCCTTTCATGTCAGTACCGCTAAACGAGCCTAGTGGTCTTGACAGAGGTTGTAAGGCCTGTTTGTGAATATGATAGTTACTCTGTGTTGTAGTTTAGGTAGAGCAAGTTTCGCATGGTGGAGCTAACATTAGATGTCTATGCTACTTTAAGATGTCGGTTTTCAACAAAATGACCAGTCAGAGCAATCAGGCAGCCCTTTCATCCAACAGACAGCCCTTTCTTCATTGTGCTAAGCCCACCCCGATGACTTGCTACACAGATACAGTGTAGAGCGTTCTGAATGGACCAACGCAGGTAGCGACGGGCCAGGATTTGCCTTTACCATGCGAGACTAGACCAAAAGCTAGGCGTGAATATTTCTGCTGTTATGCTATTGGTCTAGATGCTAGGCTAGCCTGATGCATCAGACACTTTCAACTTGTTTCACTTTGTGCAAAGCATCTGAAACCTATCAATTGGCATATAGGCCTATGTTTGCTCCACTCAAGGCTAGATCTTGAAAATCTGGTTAGGTTTAAACTGGAAATGATCACAGGGAACAGTCACATTATGACTGCCTCAGAAACTGTGGAGCTGTTGTCATCGCCGTCATCCATTTTAGCTATTTGCCTAATAAATCCACATAACTTAAAAGTTAGTTGACAGTTGTTTGATAAATTACAGGCAGATAGTTGAGTCTCAATAAGCTTATCCACTTTCTCATCTTGTTTGTGGGGTTCTCATTTGACAGTGAATCTAAAAAGGGTTCCTGATTGAGACACCTTTCTTGTTTTCTGAGAAGTGATGACCCACATGAAGTTGTCAAGTTGTCGCTCTTTTTTTTAACTCTGTTCTGACCATAGTCATAAGACAGGACAGACTCTACATCTGTTCAGTCTTGTTAAAACAGAAGACTGGGGATCGGACTTGTCTTGGTGTTTGCCCTGGTTAGACAGAAGTTTTGGACTGATTCTGACATGAATATGGATCATGGGCGAGGGTGGGGGTAAACTGGAAGTTTTTATATAAGTATTTAGGTCAGACGACATGGTCTGATGCACATAATGATCTGTGTGGGCTAGTGTCAAACAAGGATGGACGGAGATCTGAAGAGAAAGGAAACTTTTCATCATCAGGAGGAGGCAGGCATAGGCTATGAGTTTTTGTAAAATTCTTTTGCAACTTTGGTTTTTCTACCTTCTTAAGGTTTCAGATGCAAACAGCAGCAACATGTTTCTTTTACAAGTTTTCAAATAATAGCATGTTTAACTTCACCCAAATTGCCCACTGTCAGATTGGAGCATCTTCTCTTTCATCTTCTCCTGAAGAAAAATGACTCTGAACAGAGTGTTGTAAACTGAGATGTCATTTAATGGCATGGGTATAAATGGCTGCAAATTCTAAATCTGCACAGTATAATTACCTCCACCAACGAGGTTATGTTTTCGCCGGCATCCTTCTGTTTGTGTATAAGATAAATTGAAAAGCACAGACTTGGATGAAAATGTTGGATAATTGGTACTGTATGTTACGTATAAGGACAAGAAGTAGATGATTAAATTTTGCTTGGATCTGTATTGTGTCAGAGACCACAGAGAGTACTTGCAAAGGAATAAAATATCACCCATTAAAGGGTTAAATTGATATTCTGGATATTCTGCTGTTGGTAGTAAAAAAGAACAGTAATATTGGTACAACATAGACTAAACCATGAGAAGTCAGCTAACACGAACTAGGCAAGGAAAAAAAGTGAGTTTCAGCATTAACTGCTGGTTTGCTCTTCGCTTTATGTTGAACCAAATTTTCTCCCTCTTTTCAACATCGCTTGGTGACTTTGAACGAAGCCATGATTTGAAATGCTCCGAAATAGGCTATCCTTCTAAGGAAACAATTGTGATGAGCTATATACTCAGCTTCCACAAGCAAGCCTGCTGCAGGCTGAGCTCAGGGAGCTCTAGCCAAACGATAGCCAGGCTCACTCTCCTGAGACTGGGACCAAAGGCAGGTTCAACTGGCACAGGAGGTGCCACCAGGACGTGCAGATGGTGGAGAATAACAAAGCTGATAATCTGCTGGCATGGCAGACACAGAAAGCGAGAGGGGGATTGTCAGCCAATGACAATTCCTGTGTGAAATGCGGTGTATTAATAAAAGGTATAAACTGTTAAAAAATCTATTCAAGGAATTGACCGATCGCAAAGCCACGCCCCCCTTGCTATTTCCGTCAAGCAAAGCCATAGGCATACCATTGTAAAGAGC
>JASCQY010000080.1:10367071-10377500 GCA_030264315.1 Sardinella tawilis | reverse complement strand
TGTGTGTGTGTGTGTGTGTGTGTGTGTGTGTGTGTGTGTGTGTGTGTGTGTGTGTGTGTGTGTGTGTGTGTGGACTTACTCTCTCAGCAGTGTGCCTGAGAAAGTAAACAGGAAGAAGATGAGGAATCTGCACTCCTCACCAGAAAGCCTAGTGCTTCAGCAGAGCTTGGCTAAAAGGAAACCTTGGTAAATGCCAGTGGTCCCTCTGCTGAAAAAGCTAAACAGTAGTAAAGCAAGCAACACATCCCAGATTACTGGCATGAAAATGTACACAGACACACACATACTGTACATACACACACGCATTTTCTGGGGGGAAAAATATGACTCACGGCATATAAACAAACACGCTCACACACTCATGCGTGCACACACACACACACACACACACACAGAGAGAGAGAGAGAGAGAGAGAGAGAGAGAGAGAGAGAGAGACATTGTGTTGTATTTGGCACATACGGTTATGAGAACATGATAAAAAATGCTCCCCGAGGGTTATATCACCCAGGGCACTGTTCTGAGTGGTAGCCTATACGTCGTGCAGAAACTGAAAAGAAGAGGTATAATCCTGCTGTGTACAATACAAAGCAAAAGTGTTGCCATTAGTTTCTTTTAAACTGTCCAATTAAGCATAAATACATGACAAGACATCTAGCGTACTGTAGGCTTCTGTAAGTAGCAAGAGTAGGAGAACAAAGACTAAAAAAGTCATTATAGGAGAAGCCAAGTGTGTGAGAAATATGCTTAAGGATCATTTCTGTTTATAATATCATAATGATAGTCATTTACAAGCTTAACTTGGCAGTCAATTTTCAGTTGAAGACAAAGAAGAAAAGCTTTCCAGAGTGATAAAAGAGAAAAAGAGGAAGAAAGGCTCAGAGTAATGAAAAGAAGAGAGTACAGACAGGGAGAGTGGAAAGAGAAAAAAAGTTAATGAAGAAAACAGCCAAGATAAGTGACGGAAAAGAGAAGAAGAGTGTGGAAGACGTGCTTATGGCATAATGTCCCTCTCGAATGTATTGATATTTACTCGACACACACATTAAGGGAGCCAAAGAAGGGCACATGTCGAAGAAGGACAAGAAGTTACGGAAAGCATAAAAAAGAAACATGAGGATGGAGGGATGTGAAGGGAGGAGTGTGGTAGACGAGTCGGAGGACTCAATGGAGATGCGGTGGGGGGGTTGGGGAGGGAAGGGAAGGGAAGGGTGGACTTGGGGATGAGGATGGTGAGGATGAGGATGGTGACGGCAGCAGCAGCAGAGGAGGGTGAGCCCAGAACGGATAACATTATCTATTATTTGAGAGCATTTAGAGCTGGTTGGAAAGGTAAGCCCCCGAAAAGGGCAGACAGAGTCAGTAAGGCAGTGGGAAAAATAGCAGAACAGTACATGTTTGTGGTAGATGGTAAAAATGTGCTTTAAAAGCTATCAATACAAAAACCCGCTTCCACCACCGCAAGAATGAGAGAGGTCCTCTGTCGTCAATACCATATTTTATTGATTCAGGATCCGAAAAACAGACAAGTCAATATCATGTTTCATTGGGACAGACAAGGGGAATGTAAATCCAATACTAGAGATCATTTTTGATCAAAAAAGAAAAAGCAGAAAATACATCTTAAGTGGTTGGTTAACAAAACAACACCGTCACCAGTTAAAATCAATTTCCTCCTTGTGGGACAGTGAAAATGACCATCAGAAGGAGCACTTAGCTTACACAAGACTTCAGGCACATTGACACAACACGTTGTGGCTAATTCAAAAACAGGCACTGTTGAGACCAGGAAAAAAAAAGAAAAACCTTTCAATTAAATTAAAAGAAGGAAAAAAAATAAACATAAGTCCACCCCCCCCTTTAAAAAAAACCAAACAATCCTATTTACATTTGAAGAGAGATCTAGACCACGTGGTGTCTCTTTTTGTGGATGATCTGGGGAAGAGAACTGGCATCAAGTACATTGGATAGGCACTTCATTTCTGACGACCTGCCTAGATTTGGCACTCTCACGCACACACACACACACACACACACACACACACACACACACACACACACTTAAGCTCACACACAGGCACACACCATACTCACTGGCGGTCTGGATATTGAAATTAATATCAAGCTGTATCTCTCTGTCTCCCTCTTTCTTTTCTGTATCTCTCCCTCTGCCCCCCACACACACACACACACTAGCCCCCAACCACTCTACACTCCCACGCGCCCAGTCCTCTAACCCCCCCACCCGCTCCGTTCAGCCAACCATGGACAGATTTACCTAGCCTCTCTTCCTCCCTGAACAACAGACGACAGGGTCTTCTACCTTTTAACCTCAGATATGGTTTTACCTCCCTCTGCATGAACTCCTCTCTCCTTCTCTGAAGCATAGCCTGTCCACAATCCACATACGCAACCACATTACGCCCTTGCCTCCAAATCATAGTCCGTCTGTTTACCTTGTATTCGGTGAAGAGGCAGTTTGCATCCCTCTCTCTCTCTCTCTCTCTATCTCTCTCATGGCTCTGTCTCTGCAACTCAACCCCAACCCAGGCCTACCCCTACACCTTACCAAACACCCCAGAGTACTGTCACAGCAGAGAACGTTTCGGTCCAAGCACAATCAGGAAGCTGCTTCATTTCCATCTCCTCTTATAAATACAACTCTAATCTCTCTCGTCCCTCTGTCTGTACCTGTCAACCCCCCACTCTCACCCTAGCCTGGGGGTAATTGCAGGGCTTTTAGGGTGGGGGTGGTGGTGGTGGTGTCTCTCCACGATTGGCACCTCAGGGGCATTTAATACCTGCACTTTGTCTCTTTTAAATGAGTGCTATAAATAGCTGCGAGATGAGCCTTAATCAATGCACCGGTAGGCCAGGACACAATGAGCAGAAGCCTGTGTTGATCCTGTGTGTGTGTGTGTGAGTGTGTGTGTGTGTGTGCATGTGTGTGTGTGTGTGTGAGAGAGAGAGAGAGAGAGAGAGAGAGAGAGAGAGAGATAGAGACAGAGAAAGAATGAGAGAGCATGTTTTAATTGTCCATGAGTCTGAATGAGGGGATTTTTTTTGTCAGCATGTGTGACTGTGTGCTTATGCGATGGGAGTGCTTGTGTGTGTGCGCATGTGTGCGAGTTGTCTGTTTGTGTGTGCGTAATCTTGTCTGCAGTGAATGCCGCTGACCTGTCTGCAGTGTGTGTGCACACAGGGGCAGTGAGAGAGCGAGGATTGATTGCAGACTAAAACATCCACAAGCCCTGACTGTGCAGCAAATAAGACAGGGTCAAAATCACTCACCACCATCACTATTTCCCAACAGTGCTACTTTCACACACCCCACATACCTACCCGATCCCACCACTCACACACACACACACACACACACACACACACATACATGCACCTCATCGTACTTGTCCTTTCTCTGTGCGAAAAGATCTCTTCCACAGCTGTTGAAGGTCTGTTAACTGAATGTCAGAGGTTTATATGCACTAATATAAATGTTATCATGTCAATCCATTTCAGCATCTAACCATGGTGGGGGGAGGGGGGGCAAATATGACTCCATTTTAAGTCTCTTTGATATCCATTTACTGGCTGCCTCAGGTATTAAATGTGCACTTAAAGCAATTTCCTTTTTTCCCCCCCAACATGAAAATACTTGAGCCATCAGAGCTTAGTGAATCACTTAAGCTATAACTGCAGTACTCAATATCTTGAATTCCATACTTAAAGCAATCATTCATCTGATGAACAGCACCGTAGGTGCGCTATACAAAGGTTGCATTTTGAGGCGCTTCATCTCAATGGTACAAATTCAGAATCCGAGCCTACAGGAAGACCTGTCACTTATTTTTGTGGTGGTAAATGCCATCGCGCACGATACCAAGGAATTGTGCTTCACCAGTACCAGGCAAAATATCAGCTACTTGACAACGGAAAGAAAATAAATGTCTCTACAACAGGGGAATACTGCTAGTGGCAGTCTCTGTTTTTCCATTGGATTTTGCTGGCGACTCACCATGGCAAACTGAATGCCCAGGTGTGCCCAAAACTGACATTAGCTGAAAGTTAACGTAGATACTCCTGATCACCTGCAAGTAGGTCTAATTTATGAAGAGAAAATCTTGCTTTAGTTTGATAAGGAATACTGATACTGAATCCTTCTAACCATTGGAAGATGTTGAGCCAGGAGAGGCCCAGCCGAGCCAGTCGCATAGTGGTTCTAGTGGAGAATGTACTTTAGAATGGTAGAACCCAGTGATCCCAGTTAGAACCCAGTGAGCATCAAGTGAATCCTACATGTTTTTACATGTTTAAGACCACGTGATGGCAATGTTCTGCAAAATCAATATAAGTCTTGTAAACTAACACATGCTACCTAAACACACATACAGTACACATATCCACATCCACACCCCCACACACGCGCACACATAATTATTGTACAGACACTATACACGCATGTGTAAAAACGCACATTCAATAGCCAAACACACGTGCATATAATTAAGTACATCTTTGTCCATCAGTCAATGTGCCTAGACTTACGTCAATACGTTACGTGTTTCATACGGTTTACAGAAACACAGGAATACAAAATGTAACAAATTTATGCTACAGACAATATTAATATAATAATATAATTATTTTTTATGCATTTTTATCTATAAATACACTCAAAGATTCATACAAAATACCAATTTTTGACTGAATGTGACAATGTGATACAAAGGCTACAAAGAGTTGAGCTGGGGTGGGGATAGGAGCAGGCAGAATCTGGCAACACAGTGATACTGAAGTGTTGTGTACTTTTTCTTCTTCTTCTTCTTCTTCTTCTTCTTCGTCTTCTTCTTCTTCTTCTTCTTCTTCTTTGTTATTTTTTTTTTCAAGTCAGCTCCAGCAACCAGTGAAACATACATCTGCATGTTGGGACTGCGGGGCTTTAAAGTCCCCCTTTTCTCCCTCCACATAAAAACTGCATCAAAAACATTCTTTTCAGAGTGGGAAATGGCTGCCTTTTTTCTGCATTCAGCGATTCCCTGAATGAGATGTAGGAAACAGAGAAGTAATAATCATGCACAGAGGGAAGGGGAAGAGCTACAGAGAGCGACAGAGTGGGCAGAGGAAAGAAATGGGAGAGAAAATAAGGAGAGAGAGAGAGAGACTGGGTGCAAGACAAATGAGAGAGAGAGAGAGAAGGAGAGGACAGTATGGCCATTCCTTATCTAAGTTCTCCTCCTCTGGCGGTGCACACCTCTCTCTTGTAAGCTCCCTCTCTCTCTCTCTCTCCGTTCCAGATTTGTCAGAAAAGCCAGATGCACTCTGTGGCCATCCACAGCTGTCCAGGTGCCCACAAGCATTGGCCCGCTTTGGGTGCAGCAGCAGCCACCAGAGCTTTTCCCCCCTCCGCCATCAGACAAAAGCTGCTGCTGCACTGATCTCTGATCTACCCCTTCAGCTGCGGCGCTCAGATGAAAAGGCTTTAGGCGATTATCAGAAAAGTGCCGCAGCATCATTAAAAGATCAAATGAAATCGAAGCAGCCCTCAATATGCTGTCTTACACACACACATACACACATACACACAGACACACACACACACACACACACAAACATACACACAGAGGAGAACACTCTCACAAAGATACATAAAACCAAACCATATGGCACAAGTTGGTCCTTCCTCTCCTCTCTCTCCCTCTCTCTCTCACGCTCTCTCACACACTCTCTTTCACTTTCACTTTCTCCATCTTTGTCTCTTTTCCTTTTGTTGGACTTTCCTGGTGGTTGTGGCACTCTCACATTAAACTCTTAGAGCCCGGCCAACAGCTCCCTGAGTGGAACAGCACGTTCCCCCAGCAAGACATCTCTCTTGAGACTGGTACCCTTGTTGACCACCTTCATCTTGATGGCCAGGTTCTTGACCTGGCTGACAGGCAGCGAGTCAAAGAAGAAGTCCTCATTGAAGACTGGGTTGCGGCTGTTCTTGATGATGGTGCTGCGCTGTTTCTGGAGCTTGCCCGGTTGTAGGTACAGCGTCACGCAGCAGTTGATGCTCTTGACGTCCACGTGCTGGTCGTACAGGTCCTCTGCCGCCAGCAGACGCACCCGCAGCCGAGCCGCCTCCACGTCGTAGTCCGTGCAGAGGCGGAGTGTGCCGCCCTTGTGCAGGTTGACCGTGTGCTGCGTCAGCCGTTCGGAGGTCCCACCACCACCGGCCTTGCGGACGCCGAAGGCAGGAGAAGGCGGGCAACGGAAGCGTCTCGGCACGTTGGGGCTGGTCTCCACGGAGCTGCACTCGTCGGTGGAGAGCGAGCTGTGTCGGGCAAAGGAGCGTTTAGCACGCACCACCTTAGCTGTGGCGTCCTGCGTGAACATCTTGAGGAGCGAGGCAGAGCGCGAAAGCAGCGGCGAGTTGAATGGCGAGGAGTCGGCCGACGAGCATGTGTCGCTCTCGCCACCGCTGAAGTAGCGGTAAGGGTTGTGCCCGTGGCCACCAGGCCCGCCGCAGTCGCTGGGGTTGAGGTGCGTTGCACCCTGGCCCGTTGAACGACGCTGCGAGTTGGGCGACGTGAGTGGGCTGGTGGGGTCACTGTGGAAAAGCGACTCCTTGCGCCGCGTGTGCGGGCTCTCCATCAATGTAGTAAAGCCGTAAGACGTCTGCGCCTTTGGCACATAGGGCAGTGACATGGCCGTCTGAGACTGGGGGTCAGCATTGGTGGTCAGGTCGCCAGTGTCGGGTGACGCCAGTTCATCAGCACTCTCTACCTGGATGATGTGACGGTTGGCCACCTTCAGGAGGTTCTTGGTGTCGCCTGCAAGCCGGTTTAGGAGCCGTGGGCTCCGTGGGCTCCCCTTGGGTGTCTTGCTGCAGATGACCTGCTCCGAGGTGGACGGCCGCAACCCTGCATTGCGAGGCTGCACCTCTGGGGTCTCTGCCTCGGGTGGGCAACACACCAGCTTGGGTGGGATGAAGAAGTCTGGGATCTTGTCGGGCGTCAGGACATTGCTGTACGGCGTTGCCGGTTTCTCCTGGCGGTCAGTTGCTGACTGCGACTGCCTCCCCCCCTGACTGTCCACTGAGCCACGAATCTTCTCCAGCAGCCACATGGGGATCAGAGCCTTGGACACCTGAGGGTGCCCAGACACATCGATCAGCTCATTGATTAATTACATCAATTAATTAGGACCTCTGTCTACTCTTAGGGTCAGACAAACAGTTGCCTGGGAAACATAATCAGCTGCTATAGCAACACTAAGGCTGGTTGAGTGTCTTATAATCTTTAAACAGCTAATTCCTTTATCCATAGATTGGAATCAACCTGCACCAAATCTGACAGTTTTAATCATATTTCCAATATTTGTTTAATAGTCTACTTTGAAATTATGTGTTCAGGTGAAGAAACTAATAAGAATAAATGGACATTGGATGAAACTGGTAGTTTAAAGAAAGACTTTGCCATGCACCTTGCAAATTATAGGCTATTTTTATCTGCAGGGAGAGCAGTTAATCTATTCAATTTCACCATGAGAAATTCAAAGGGACAAGGAAGTTCAGCTTCACCGACGTATTTGCATACTCCTCGGGCGTTTTCATTTTACCAGTGGGAATGATGGCATACATTTGGGCTAACAAACATCAAAGCAGCATTACATTTCAGAGGAATGGCAAAATTGATGGAAAAGACAAAAAAAGCTATATACAACTTTTGAAAATATGCGTTTGTTAATGATAATGACAATTATGTAAAGTTTTTGCTTACTAATTATTTCACAAGAGAGGGGGTGTTTGTGTAGCACAGCGTCCAACCTCCGGTCCTCACTGTTGTCAGAACACATTCTGCGCAGTATTTGCCATGGGAGTGGACGAGACGGGAGGTGTTCCACTGTGTTACATAAACAGTTACATCTCTAGTTTCTCGCAGTTCAGTATAATGCAAAGAAAAATACTCACTTTCAAGAGTAACAGGGGCGAAATTCTCTTAATCAGAGCCCGAACGTTAAATGATCAAAAACCCGTTCTTGACGAATTTTATAAGAAAGATGAAGAAAATAAAAACCAAAAATTTTCACAATTAGCCATTTGTCGTGTTGTGTTATATAGTAGTCAGTGACATTTGTAGGTCTAAAATATGAAATAACAGATTATTCAACCTAGATTTATGTGATATAGCTAAAATAAATCAACCAGTCCATATCTGAGCGCAAAACTTCTCGCAAAGCACTGTTTTTTTCGATGAGCGCACCTGTTGAGTTGTCTAGGCAAAACTTACTGTAGAGCAGAAGTCGCGTTTGGTCCACAAAGAAAACCACCAGATTTCGCATGAATTTCGGGACGTAGACTCATTCAATGTGTCACCACCTTTCCTCTGTTGCTTAGTCCTAGACAGGGACGCGGCGGTGGTCGGAGGAAAAACCCTACTTGGCGTTTATATCTCAAGCCCCCCGTGCGCCGTGTTTACCTAAGACAGCCAATGAGAGAGAGCTGAGGTTCGTGCGCATCCGCACAATTAATTCTCGTTATTGCGGCCACCTTGAAACAGGAAAATTGTGAGCATGTAAGTTTAACTGCACTATGTTTCACTGCGAAGAAAAGGCTGACAAATATTCAGCTGGAACAAGAAATGACAAGGTAACCATAAACGTTGGCGCGCAGGGCGCGCAATGCGGTGAGAAAAGGCATGTCAAGTCATCTCTCATAACGCTTGCGATGGCAAACTAGTTGACTACTTACAAACTTGCCCTCTCTTCTCGTGTGTGTGTTTGCTTAACAGAAATCGCTAATGTGCTTGGGTCTGTCTGTGACTGAGGGAAACTTTAGGCTAACTCTGATTTAATAGTCTGTCTCCGTGGTGACGTGAAATGGCAATGCAGTAGCCTAACTTATCGTTGTCTTGGGAAGCTGACAATGTCTTGTCTAGACAGGCCAGAACAATGCAGAACGTCTTGCCTCTTGCAGAGACGAGGATACATTTAAATAATAAAATAAAGGCGAGAGTAAAATTAATTAAGCTAAAAATAGTTGCCTCTGTTCACACAGCAACAAAGCAATAATGCAGCTGCTATCGGATCCCTTTTTGCAAACTGCCTCATCATCACAAATATTTGCCCAGGCTACTCAAACACACTACCTATGGCAGTTATTGGATCTGTTCTAGAACACAATTTGCGTCTTTTCCCGTATGAACTGAGTCGCATGTTCACCTGTCCTCATTTTAAAAAATAGGCTACTTTTCCTGGTTTATGGCCACGACTAGTGCTCTCTCTCTCTCTCTCTCTCTCTCTCTCTCTCTCTCACGTCTGTCTTTCTATCGGTCTGTCTTTTTCTCTCTGTGCATAACATTAAAATGCAATTAACTAATTGCCTAGAGAGACGCGGCACATTACTGCAGTTAGAATGGCCTGATGAACACATCTTTTTTAATTTCCCAGGTTGCCAACGTGAACACTGCGGAGACCGCATCAATTTTATCATGTATTTCCTCCGACATGGGTCCTTTTAAATATTTGCACCAGACTGCGTCAGAGTATAGCCTAATACCTGTACCTTTCCAGGTTATGTTAATGATACGTTTAGCCAATGTTACATTTGTTTTGTTTTGTTTTGTTTTGTTTTGTTTTGTTTTGTTTTGTTTTGTTTTGTTTTTTGTTTTGTTTTGTTTTTAACACAAGCATTGGCATTTGAAATCACTTACATTTTAATTATATATAGGGCTAATAATTAATAATTAATAATAATAATTAGTATAAACAATGAGCAATGAATCAATTCAATGGAAAATGAATAGGGTCTACTTCATAAGTTGGCCTTAATAATAAACTTAGATATTTACAAACCCTGACTGTAAAGTGGATTCTAGTTGATTATGCAAATTGAGGTAGGCTATGTATTTAAAACGTTTAGAAAAAAAATACATTTATCACAGAAGAAAAGAGTCTCTTAATACTTATGGAAAGTCGACATAGCAGGTGCTCATCAGAAGCCATTGAAGTGTAGCCTACATTTGTTTCTCAGGCTGATTTTAGACATGCATGGTGCACTGAATTTTCAACCATCTGTGTGGCCTTACCACACATCTACAGCAAGTAGGCCAGATAGCACCACACAGTCCACTCTCTAAAGAACTATGGCCTAAGAATAGGTCTTAACTTATAAACAGTGTAGGGTATAAGCCAACCTTGCTTTGTGACTGTGATGACATGCTCAGGTAAATTAATTTAATAATGACGCAATTGTAGTTTTACAAAGGTCAGTGAAGATAAGCAAGTTGGATGTTGATATGTTGGGTCATAGGCTGGGGATAGAGCTGCGTCTTAGGTTGTTTTCATATATATTCCCTTTTAAGTGGACCAAACCCGGTCCTTGAAAAGTGGACCAAAAAGTGAACCCAAACAAAAAGAACTCAGTTCTGTTTGTGTTCACATTGTAAAGAG
>JASCQY010000080.1:10331241-10343405 GCA_030264315.1 Sardinella tawilis | reverse complement strand
TGTATGCACCATAATAAAAAGTGAAAAAAGTATTCTGAGTGCTCCGGTCATCTCTGGGTGTAGTCTTTAAGAAGTAGTCCAGCTTGTTTGCAGGAGAAAGTAAGTATTAGGAAGGGATACATTTAGTCTAGTATGGTGAATTATTCCTAGTGGTACCCACCCATATAATCTCCCTCTCCTGTTTCACAGTCTTCCTCTTCATCCTCCACCACCTCTTTCTCTTCAATCTCCTCCTCCTCCTCCTCCTCCTCTTCCTCACTACTCAGTCTCCCATTCAGACTTCTCTCTTCACTCTCTCCATCCAATGCTGGTGGTGGGACCTCCAGTCCTCCCTCACGAATCTCCTTGTCTCTCTCCACCTCCTCTTCTCTCTCTCCACTCTCACTGTCACTGTCACTTCTTTCCTCTATCTTTTTTTCCTCTTTCTTTTCCTCTTCTGTCTCCTCTTTCTCTCTTTCCTTCTCCTCCTCATCTTTCCCTCTCGTCTGTCTCTCCCCCTCCGTCTGGCCATGGATGGAGGTCTCCTCCTCACCCCGTGACCCCTGGATGACTCCAAGCAGGCCGGAAGTGATGTGGAGAGGCACAGTGACGGAGAACGGCCCCGAGATGTGGATGCCTGCACGTTTGTCTGCCCTACTGGCCAGCCCTGGTGACCGGGTGACTGGAGCTCCTAGCGCCGCTCCTGCTCCTAGCCCCACTGCTGCCGCCGCCACAGGTGAGCCTGTGCCCTCACTTCCGCCGGAGGCCCCACTGACCGAGTCCAGGCGGTTATAAGTGCCCTGCACTCCACCCCCTCCGCTAACCACGCTCACGCTGGCACCACCCCCTCTCCGATAGGTCACCGCGTAGCTGTTGGTGATGAGCCCGGGCCCTCCTCCGCCACCAGAGGAACCGCTTTCCTGTCCCATAGTGCTCACAGGGGACAACTGAGTGGGTGAGGCTCCCTGCCGGTTGCCTAGGATACAGAACTTCAAGTTAGTCTGGTTATTGTGGCATGTGCTTGGAATGAAAAAGATGGGTCTGCAGGACCAGAGGAAAAGGGATGAGATGGCCTATGGACTTGGAGAGATGGGAGATAAATGAATTGCAAATGAAAAGAACAGCGACTATACCTTCATACGGGCCAGGACTGAGGGAGTCCATACTTTTAGCCGGCCTTAAAGCCTGCTTCTCTTTCTCTGCACAGAAATAGGTGATATTGTATTGTTGTGGGGGAACAAGTACATCACTGTATGAAATGTTATAATCTGCATTTGTATGTGGCCTTGATCAAGAATTATGGAGTGTCTTTGTGTGTGTAGCCTCTGTTGTGTGTGTATACATTAACACGGGACATGAATCAGTCTGTTCTTTACCTTTGGTGGAACCCTTATTGCGTTTGCGTGGATCAGGCAGCCGACCCCCAAGATTGAATATGGATTTCCACTTGCGTCCTTTCAGTGAGCCCTTTCTCCTGCAGAGGGCAGCAGACAGCAGTACATGCAGTACATGAGCAAGTGAGTGGTTGGGACTCCACAGATAGCTTCCAACTCCAAAAAAGTTGGGGCATCGTCTTGGACCAATTACAGTAATAGTAAGTTCAGGTTGATATTTGATTAACATGAAACATTTTCTGCAGGTTGATTCAGATTAGTACAATTTTACACCTAGGGATAAGATTTTTCCTCCATGCTGTAGTGAAGCTAAAGCATATTGTAGCACACTAATCTAGTATAGTTTGGAGTTGGGACTGGGGTTAGCCTCAGGATTAAAATTGAATTATTCAAATGGCATGTTGTTAATCAGGGTATTAGGAGTATATGAAAAAGATTCTGTTAAGCCCAGACTAACTTGCACCCTAAATCTGCAAGATACTAATCCAACATGGGCTCTAAAACTGTTCCATAGCAATGGATTACAATAAAAGGGTAAGATAGTGTTTTCAAACATTGGTTTCACAGGCCTTTGTCACTTCATAACAGAGATGTGACAATGTTGCTGTCACACAGACATCACACCAATGTCACGCTAGGAGTTGTATTCTTACTTGTCTGATGGCTCGATGATAGCGTGATAAGGCCTCATGGCGGGAGGGCCGTCACCTGGGCTCATATTTCCAGGACACTGGAACGGTATGGCCTTGAAGAAGTGGTCCTCCTGACTTGACAGTATGTTTGGTGAGGGGAGGGACTTTCTGCGCTCGGTTGGCACCCCTAAAGCTGATCCATAGGTAAAAGTCAGTGATTAGTGATATCATAGCAACAGTAGCAGTGAACCAATAATAACCAAATGTATAGTGTGCAAATAGCAGTTATTGCCACAATAGTAGTGTTCATGTATCCTTAGGCTTTGCATAACTGTAACCTGAGCCAAAGTAGCTACTGCAATGCAATAGATACTGTAGCTTTAACTATTGGGGGGATGTTGTACTGGCAAGTACACTTGCAACAGTGAGAGCTATACTGTAATAGGAACAGGAGAGAATGGTGTCTGTGGTCTGACACAGTACGTGTGTAGACGGCTACAGATCGGTACTGTGGAACCATATACTATAGATGTGGGTGTAAATGTAGCGGGTAGGTACCTGTTTCTGGGAAAAGTTGAGGTACGTGAGTGAGGATGAACTCAACTACGATGGACTGAACGCGCACCTCCATGAAGGCCGCTGTGCCATTGAACCCTGATGCCTCAATGTCTTTAGACCTGCAATAAGACCAGATAATTACTAAAACACTGTCAGTCACTTAAAAAATACCCACTCAAGAGAGATGGTTACATATAGCCATCTATCAAAAAGGCATAGAAGAAGAGTGATGTGTAGAGGAAATCAAGGAGTGAGTTGTATGTGTTAGCAGACAAACCTGAGCAAGTTTGGAGCCCATACAATGGCCAGGTTCCTGGCATGCATATTCGTCTCAGATGAGAAAGTGGACATCTTAACCAGGTGACGCATAAGAAACTCCAGAGTCCTGAGGGGGGTGAAGGAGTGGGATGGAGAGTAAAAGAAAGAAGGAAAGAGATGCGAAAACTGGTTCATACACTGCACTTCCATTATCTCTGTGTCCTCCTATACATTTTATATGTCTTGACTTTAAAGGAACACGCCACCTTTTTTTGATATATACAGTATGTATTTGTACTATGCCCATTTTCTTCTCAGTGTGTTCAGTACTTAGATTGACATTATTAGCATAGCTTAGCACAATCACTGGAAGTACATGTTACCATGTGTCCATGTGCCCACATGTGTACATGTGTCCACTTGATGAAATTAAAATGCAGTTTTGCACTTTGGTGAATTTTTAGGTCATTTTTAAAGTGCTTTGTAAATAAATGTGATGATGTTTTGTTTGGTACCATAGATTTCCATTGGCATGTTAAATAAGCTTACACTGTCAAACTAGGCATTGCAGACACATACAGTAGAGAAAAAATGCTATGTGTTTTCATGTTCAACTAGGGGTTGGCTACAGATAAGCAATTTCTCCAAAATAAGGTGGTTTATCCCTTTAATATGCTGATATAACCCTTCTGTTTGTTAAATGATTTCTATAATTCATTAAAGATTTCATTTACACAGGATGTGATGTTCAGAATCCAAGGTGCCACCATGCATGGCAGATGTGTTATTGAAGACAAGTGCCATGTCAATAAGACACTCTTTGAACTTGATCATTTCCTTTGTTCATTTCCAAAGGAAAAGTATGGTCTTACAGAAGCAGTTATTAATAGTGTATAGCAGACAAACACATGCAGGTCAAAATGAATAGGATATAATGAAAAGGATATCATGCATGTGTAGCCGAATATAAGCTGTGCATTGTTTAATTGTCAGTGGACATGAGATGTGCATTCTTACCACTGACCATTTCCCTAGTCCACTCTACAATATAAAATGGACCACACCTTCACTTCCCTAAAGGCTGCAGTGAATACTGTTATATTCTACAAGTTATATGGTGTTCCTTGTTACCATACTGATGTTCACTATCAAACATAACAGATGCACATCTGGCATGATGATGAGAATGACAAATATGACAGTACATACAGGAATGAATGAAATTAGGAGTGCTGAAGGGTGCTTTAATAAAATCCAGCAAATGTTTGTAAATTATCATGCAGTCTGGCAGAAAGGAAAATAGAAAGAGACAGTGTGTGTTGTTGACAGAGTGTGATGTTACCTGAAGTGTGGACTGGGGAGGGACTTCAGCACATCTTGAATCTTCACTAGACGCTCATCCTCCAGCTGCACAGCTACTGCCTCCTAGGGTTGATAGAGACATAGACAGAGATGGGGAGAGAGAGAGAGTGGGCATGAGAGGAGTGTGTGCGTATGTGCACGTGTTTGTGTGCGTGTGTTCACGTGTGTGTGTGTGTGTGTGCGTGTGCATGTCAGCAAAGTGGTTGTCGTCGGTAAGTGAGAGTATCTTTTCATATGTGTCTGAATTTTTATAAATGTGTGATTGTATGAAACTCACAGCAAAGCGATCATAGAGTTGATAGGTGAGCAGAGGGTTGGGCAGCTCTCGGAAGTAGGCCTTGCAGAGGGAGCTGACACAGTGAATGTCCTGCAGGTACACATCCTTCCTAAGGTCCGGATTCCCCTCGTTGTCAAACTCAGACCTACACACACAGACACACACCAACACACACACGCACGCACACAAACACGTACAGGATGGCACTCAAAAGTAGATACACATACACACTTTAAGAGAGCCATTCTTTTACGACATGGATTTCTTTGTCATGTAAAATGAATTACACAAACTCCAACTCCAAAAGTTTGGCAAACATGAGTACACATCCATACACACACACACACCGTAGTTTTTGTGTATTAGATGATACGCCTGACAGTCTGTAGATCCCATCAACAATTCCATGTTCCTCGATAAACTCACTGCAGGAGCGCAATACCTGTGGAACTGAGAGACAGAGAGATGCCAAATTAATCCCTTTCCAAAATTTGTACAGTATTCTGCAAAATGACGTCTCTTTCAAAATGGCATGAACAGTTTTTACAGTTAAGAGTTGTGCAAAGTGCATCAAATCAGAAAGCAGCTGCCAATTGACAATTTTTTTTGTATTTTTTCTGCAAAGAATGGTATGATACACTAGGGAAAGACAGAACATAGCTCAAGCTGCTGGCAGGGCTACTGTACCGTGCCAGTGACATGGGTTGAACTGAGTGGTTTTACCGCAGCGCAGTCTGTGTTATGTGGCAAGAGATCATTTCAGGTTTGTGCGACTGCATACTTACTTTCCTGGCCAGTGGTGGTCAGGTGTTCCATAAGGTCACAGCCAAATACTTTCTCCTTGTTCCCCCCTTTTCTTCTCACTCTCTTCATCGCTCTATCTCCTCCTCTTCTTCACTTGAAGATGTCAGACATGTATGATGTGTGGAAGTACATATGCTGTATATGTGTGTATATGTTCTCAGTTAGTGTGTATGTTATGTGTCTTTGTGTGTGTATTGTGGTTTGTGTCTAAATAGAGATCAGTGAGTGAAGGGGATACTGTAATGTGTGGTGTTGTATTGAAATGTGATTGGCTAAATTGTAGAACATGGCCAGTGACTTTTAACAGATGGGAATGAGACACATCCTGTATGAATTAAATGATGAACATGTATCATCTTTTAGAATCTTTTTGCTCTAGGAAAAAACAATGACATTGAGCTTAACGGCATCTTCAGACATTGTGAAATGACTTGCTCTTGGCTCTGGTTAATTGTTGTTTATAAAGAAGTCATAAATACTTATAGGATATCATAAAAATTAAATTTCCATCTTGGGGTGCAAAGGTTGTATCTGTCAGTACATTACAAATTGTGTCAGAAACCCACTGCAACCAGCATCCCCAAACACAGACATCACTTATTATACATCTCAGACAGTGCAAACAGCACAAACAACAGGAACACGTCTCAACCTATGAAATCACAACGTTCATGGCCGCCCAGGACCAGATTTTAGGGTCTACGCCACAACAGAAATATTCCACCTATGCCTATGCATCGGCCATTTTACATTAAGCCATATATAACAGGGTCTGTAAAGGATATAAGTCAAAGAATGCAGATACACTAACACAGAGAGACACACACTTACAAACACACTAGATTGCAGTGTCTGTCTTCACTTCCTCCCGATTGCTCTGTGAAAGTTTTTGAGCAAAAACATGGCCACACCCTCAAGCCTTTCTCTCTCCTTCTCTTTCTCTTTCATCTTAGTAGTCCTCCACTATCTCGTCCCGTTTTTCCCCTCTGGCTGCCCAAGGAATCCCCATAAGGTTGACCCACATGGCAAATTCTGTGACCATCAGCAGCACATCTCTCACTTATCACCGCTTTGCTGCTACTGCCTGTGACTCAGATGCTCCCCATTCTCTCCCCCTCTTTCTCTGGATCTTCTTCCAGTCACTGTTATAACACTTTTAACGGTTCATCCTTGCAGGTGCTTTTCTTTATTTCTCTATGTACACTGCATTTCTCTCTCTATATTTTTTTTAACTTTCTTTCTGTATCTTCTCTTCGCTGTCTCAGTAGCCTGCCTCTTTGTGCGGAAGTGAGAGAGATCTGCGCTTTAGCTGAAGACAAGGCCTACTAGTCACCACCTATCCTGGCCCCAGTGACTGACAAGTGTACAACCTCACCAAACCTTCTCTGAGTCTCCTAACACACACACAAACACACCCAGGGCCTTTACCGTGGCCCCTTGGAGCCACAGGTGTACACTATCGGCTCTGGATGGCGTCCGACATGTATTGTCCCCCTAAAATGGGCTTTTAAGAGAAAAGAGAGCGAAGAGAAGAGGGAGAAAGCAAATGTCCCTACCTTAAGCACCGCACCGGCTCAGCTTGCTGCAGCACAGATGGTGACGCAAGAAACCACCGAACTTCCCTTCATGACTTCCTGACTTGATGACTGTGTGTATGTGTGCGTGCATGTGTGTGTGATACAGCGTGTGTGTTTGTGTGTGTGTGTGTGTGTGTGTGACAGAGACAGCTTTGTCACACTCCTGTGACAAACGCTGTGTTTCATTTGGTAGGCATTTTAAACAGGAATATGCATGCATGCATGTATTAATGTATGCATCTATGTATGTATTGTATGCATGTCTGTATCCCTCTATGCACCTACATTTTTGTACAGGAAGTGTTTTTTTACAGGATTTTTTTTTTAAATGTCATAAGATCCACCAGTCATATTTAAGCATACCTTTTAGACTCATTACATTCTTCTGAAAGTAAAAGCTGTGACTGTTTCGAGGGCTCTAGGTCATGGCAAGACACTATTTCTAAATCATGTATCTGATATCTTCCTCTGTAACTGAGGCGGTGACAGCAGGTGATGGCAAGACCATGGACCTAGGACCTGTTACAGCAGACTCTGGCGACCTCTTGTGATTAAATGCAGGAAAGAATATTTAATTTATACAAATCTATCAAAAATTAAGCAATCAGCTGTTAACTTTCTCCCCGCAAAACAAAACGAAACGAAACAAAAGAAAGACCTGCCATTGTTTTCTTACTACTGACGGTTGGTTTGCAGCAGGAACATGACAACAAGGAGAAGTTGCAACACTTTCAGGAACTGCCATTATAATGCTATAATTACGGTAATTTCTTTATTTTGCGTCACAACTGGACAGGAAGCAACGATGCTTTGGTTGTGTGTGTCTGTGGAAGCTGTATGTATTTGTGTGTTGACAGCAGCAGGCTACTTTGTTCAGTTTAATCCCAAAATAGCAATAATAATTAATATTGTTGCTTAAAGTCAAAAGGCAAAATAGACAGGACGTTCCCTGCAGCCAGGAGAAGAAAAACTAAAGCTGTTGATACACCAGTGACAGGAAGATGTCGAATTGTACTTTCCAGGCACAGCTAGTGTCCATCATGGAAATACTGGCGAAGGCGGCCGTAGCAGAGATCAACCGAAGAGTGAACGACAGCTGCGCGGTGATCCGCTTGGAAATGAGAAGGAGTCAGAGGGACATCGATGCCTTGAAGAGGAAATGTCATGTTATGGAGAACGAGTTGCGCAGGACGAGGGGACGAGCAAGGAAAAAAGGTAACTTAACGCTTTGGCTATAGTAGACAACAGTAGAGACTACACTTGTCAAATGATTCACAGTAGTATCACTTTACAGCAATTGTATTGACCACTTCTAAGTTTATCAATGGATACCCTATGCTCAAGCGTAAAACAGACAGGGGATTTGCCCGTCTTAAAATACAGACTTCTCTATCCTCAATGCAACAATACCTACTGCTTCATTAACGTCATTAAGATTCAACGCTTTTATTCAGTATCCACAGACTTGGTCCTTCTTTGCACAGAGAATGTAGTATATTTCAACTTCAGCTGTTAATCTTTTGTTTATTCTGCATGTGTGTGCAATTTTACATAATATTACCTGTTTAACATTAAGGTTGAATGGGATTGCCTTCTAATCGAGCAGTTTAAGTTAATTTTTACAGGCCAATTTGAAACAACCCATGCTTGAGTCTTGTGATCTGTGTCTGAGGGGACTTGCACTTTTTTCACATATTTTATTTACTGATGTTGGTTTCAGTTCCTGTTATGCTGCCTAGTTAATAAACTGCACTAATAATTATTGCCTGTGTGTCTGTGTCTGTCTCAGTGCCAACATGTATGATATCGGATCGATACACCCCGACCCCAAGAAGTGTGTGTATCCAAAACAGGGAGGGTGTGTGGAATGACGAACACACCACTCTAATTCCAGAGCAGAGGCAACCACCACCTGCACAGGATACTGTCCCTCATCCTTGTTCTAATACGGTTAGCTCTCACTGTCCTTGCAGTGCCTCGTGTGTAATGGTGTAGTTTTGGAGTTAGTCTGCTATTTCAGCTTTTTACATTGTGTTACATACAGTAAATTACAAACATTCTAGGCCCTGTTTTATTGGTACCCACACAAAAAGCTAAGCATGTACATACAATAGTAAATACAATCACATTAAAAAAGTAAATTAGTAAAGTAGTCTAAAGTAGTCTCAGAATTGTATATATCGTACCCACTATGCTGTGCCTACCTCTGTATATCTTAACTCCTTAGTTTTAAACTTGACACTAGGTAGAGACATTTGCATGTAGCCTTGCATTCTAAAGATGTTTGCACATATTTGATGCTGGCATTCTGTACTTTATTAGGCTCCTTTGATCAAAGAGGAGACGGAAGAGGACAACCTGTGGAGCAGAGAGGGAGGTAAGCAGACACACACACACACACAACAAATCTGATAACCAGGACACACCCACAAGTGTTTGTATGATGTACACGTCTTCCAAGTTTGACACCAATGCAGACAAGTCGTTATTCTCCATTGTTGAATAAAGTGGACAGCTAGGCCATCTCACACTGCCTTTGCCATTACAATAACCCTACTTGAGCCTGGATGTTCATCTTCATTCGTGTGTGTTCGTGCATCCACAGATCAAGTGACTTTCTCCCACCAAGGCCCAGACAGAGCAACTACCGCAGAGGACACTAACATGGCTCACGCACCACTGGACGAACAGCAGTCTACATACACACACAGTACACACACTGGAGATCAAGAGATTACACTGGAGGTCCAAGTGAAGGCTGAGGAGGAGGATGAAGAGGAGAAAGAGGGCGGTGGAAAGAAGGAGGATGAAGAGGAGGGTGACAAAAAAGAGGAGAGGAGCAGTGGGGAGCTCACAGAAGAACAACAGGATCAGCAGGGTTTGGGACATGGAGAATTTGGCTTGGAGCAGCACGGAGGCGCTTCCTTGTGGACAGCAACCACCTGTGACTTCAATGCAGAAACGTACAGTCACACCCAACCTCTGTCTGTTCCTCAGCTGCCGCCTCCACCCCCTCCTCCCTCCCTCATAGGATCCACCACCGTCATGGAGCAGTCTGGGAATGCAGCCATTTTAATGGCTAGGAATACAGGCCATGGCCGATGGGGTGTTCAAGGCAACAGACAGGCATCTGATTCTGATCACATGACCCGGGAGCCAAGCATCTGCAGGTCCCAGGTTGGTTTCAGAGCCGGAGGTGGACCAGCACTGGGACAGGGTGGTTTTCGTGGCAACGGCAGCAGCAGCGTTGGCATCGGTGGTTTCAGCAACACTGGCACCTCTGCTGTGGGGTTTCAGAGCAGTGCCCTGCGCCGTCTCCGTCCTCACCAGTGGCGTTCTGTTGGAGCCGCAGCAGGGTCTTCCTCATCCTCATCCTCCTCCTCCTTACATGCAGAACGGCGTGGGTACGTCTGCTCGTTCTGTCCCAAGAGCTTTGCACGTCTCAGCCAGCTGAAGGAGCACCTGCGCAGCCACACAGGTGAGAAGCCCTTCAGCTGTGCCACCTGCGGCCGCCGATTCACCAAACACTGCAACCTGGTGCGCCACGCTGTGGTACACAGCGGCGAAAAGCCCTACCGATGCCCAACCTGTGCCAAGTGCTTTACCCAGAGCTCCAGCCTTAAGTCGCACCAGCGCACCCACCTGATGCCCCACCACCGAGAGGGGGCGCTAGTGAGCCGTGCCCAGTTCAGAGGGGCACTGCTCTCAGGGGCCAGCACCTCCCAGACTTACAGGGGCTTCACATGAGACATTTCATGGCAGAGGTGGTGAATTAGAGGATTAGTAAAAAAAAAATGTGAATGAGAAATGTAATTCTTATGCTGTGTGTTTTTTGTGTTGTGTGTGCACCAAACAATGGTGTTTGTTCACAGTCCTGAGTCTGTAAATGGGAAACAAATATAGTAGCAGAGGCTGAGCTATAAACTATTTCAGCCAAGTAACATGATGTGGTTTTATTTAAAAGGCTGTTGAGGAAGCCTTTGTCGATTTATGGCCAGACTCGCAGTCTCGTTATACGGAGGGAGACTGGGCAAGGTTGTTCTGTATATTTCATTTAGTAGGTTTGTGAAGCTCAACAATGGTAATTATTAGTTTGCCCTATTGCGGCATCACATGGTCCTTTTCTCCTCAACAGAACATGCGTTTCTGTATATTACTCATTCCATAGGCATCTGTATCTCTGTGGCTGGTAACAAATGCCACAGATACCTCCATTTTATTTCATTAAAAAGGGCGTTGCCCCCTACAACATTTCTACAGTATACTCTCTTTTGAAACATCAACAAGAAAACCGAGATCATTTGTTTTCTTGTTTTTATTTGCTTTGTTTTGATTAGTGGTGGTGAAAACTGACACAGTGACTTGGACACATTGAAACACACACCTGGTATTTCTCATTGTGACATGATGGAACAGATTTATTTAAGAGGATACAGCATACATCAGTCCATGTCTATGCACACTGAGCTAAGAAGATTAAAATGATAAGACATAACCTCTTGCATTCAGCTCAGTAAGACACAAGCCAGTGTCATATGCTGCAGTTATGTTCAAAAATCAAATAGAGCATATAAAAAGTGAATAAATTTAAGATGAAAAATACTACACTTTGCACAAAAATAATGTAGTAGAATCATCAATTTTAAATCAAACTACTGAAAAATGTCCATCATGTCCATGTTATTATTTTACCGCTAAGAAGACATGTTCAGCTTTCCAATAAAAATAGCAGTAACAACAGTTTTCTCTTTACCGTCTAAACCCAAGAACCCCTCCCCCAAGATTTAGCTTTTTTATACTTTAGATTTAACCTCACTTTAGGTTACTAATAACCTCAAGTAATGTTTCATTGCATAATCAATGTTGTTTTAATTGCAGTGTCCCTGTATTGCATGAAGTCAACTCTGACCTCTGGCATCCAGAAAAGTCAATCTACATTCCACAAAAACTTTTTAATACCACCACATACATTTTCAGTGGAACCAAGATCAGAGAATTAAGAAGAGGTTTACACATGTTTCCATGTTTTTAACCACTATGACAGCAGGTGAAGCTAGCTGTGAAAGAGAGAAATACGTGTAGGTTAGTGCACCAGAGACAAAACAGAGACTCAATTTACCAAGGAGGTGCTAAGCGGTACAGTACATATATAAAGGAACTGATGGTCTTTTTTCTTTAACATAATTGATTCATATTGATACATATTGATTAGTCAAGTTGAAAATTCATTCATTTTTATTTTTAAAATTTAAAGAGAAACTATGCAACATTTTTAGGTTAATATATCAGCGTCGTAGTCACTTTGATGGTTAAATAGTTCATT
>JASCQY010000080.1:10290679-10315952 GCA_030264315.1 Sardinella tawilis | reverse complement strand
CCACATGCAGCCTGTACCATCCTGCCCTGTGGCCAGTGAGAGGAGGGGATGGGGAGGCAGTAGACTCACACTTTTTGGTCAGGTCAGGTGACATCACGGCAGAGACACACACACACACACACACACACACACACACACACACACACACACACACACACATTCACTCACTCACTTACTGACCATGACCAAGCCTGCTCTTCATCCATGTTAAATGTATTGCTTATTATTGATGCTTCTCTCAGCATTGGAAAAGCCTTGCCTTAGTCTTGTGTATTTTGCCTCTTCTCTCTGGAGTTTTAATCTGTAGGTGTTAGGCTGGCCAAAAAAGCTGTACTTTTATAAGCAAGCACAAAAACCTGCTGTCTTGTGTGTATTCTGCTTTAGGAATAAGCCTCTTGTATTTTGCATGCCTTTCTTTTCAGAGCAATAAGCATTTCTTTTTTAACTTTCTTCAAAAGAATAGAATGCTTGCATTTCAGCCTTGTTCTGCTCTGAAACTTCAATCAATTCTTGCAGTTGACCAGGACCTGTAGATAAAGTATCATGACAAATACTTGTGTCAGGCCTCTTTGGACTTCAGAGCTCATGTTCCAAGCATACAGTATTACGAAGAAGAGGCATATTTACCCAAGGCAAGCATCCAAATATTTGTGCCCACAATGAAAGTCTTTCCTTGTTGCAGAATACAGTATAAGTCTCCATACTCCCTATGCAGTTCATGCTCATAAATTGGCATAGTATTCTCACTTTTCAAGTTAAAAGAAAACGATTTGAACAGCTGTGCAATCGTGCTTATGTGTACATCCGATTTAAAGCAATATACTTTGTGACTGTTGTCTGAATTGTCTCCATCCATACTTGACTCTTTAAAACAATTATGCCTTAATGTCAGACTGTGACATAATCTTTGTATCACTATGACCACTTTTCTTTTATAATTCATCGGAAATCCACCAGATTGAGAAAGCTGTGCAGTAATCAGCACAGCACTTAAGAAGAATGGTAGATGAAGACATTGTCAGAATAGATTGATTTTATTTTCTTTTTTTCCTGTTTAAACAGCTTATGGATCTGTGTCTTTTGCCTCACTGAGCTGTTTGGACATAAATGGAGGCACCATTAATTGCTGGTTTTGAGGCCAACGCTGTAATGGCCTGTCAAAGGAAGGTATTGATTGAACCATTCCTGTATTTGGATGGGCTGTCAGCCGAAAAATAAAAAATGTAATGTTTTGGAACACTAGATCAGCTCTTTTATTTTGCAATAAAACATATTGATGTTCACTGGGCAGTTGTAATCATTTTGTACAGTTCTGATGTAGCAGTATGTAGTCAACGTCTGTTCACATCCTTTCTTCTTCTCCACTCTGGGTAATTAGTTGAGACTGTGGCATCTTAGACCTTTTGGCCTGTCTTGTAGTTGAGGGTTTGAAAAACATTCTTCTGTTACTAACACAACAAAAAGTGCCATCACTGTTCATGCTCCTGCTAACTCTTTCCAGACCTTGTGACAAGCACTGGTCAGCAAGCACTTTTTTCTGTTTTTACTCTGGAAAAAAAAGCACAGAAACCAACTTAAAGATTTAATCTCTAGTCCATCAAATGTCAAAGCGAGTAGATTAAATACGGGCTATTTACCTACTGTATTCATACATCCAGTCTACCTGTGTGTCTGGTACATGCCGGGACTATGAAAAAATGTGAATCTCCACTCTCTGAACAAGTGGGTCTCACCAGAGTGAGAACTGGGCCTTCACATTCGCCACCAATTAGTCCGATTGACAGAAGAACCCCATACTGTGTGTCCAGTATCATTTTACTGGGCCAACAAGCTCGGGAGTGACCCTAAGCCCGGCCATACTAGAGAAATAAATAGTGACATGAGTACAGCCATTCATGTTCCAGTCAAGCCTTTGTTATTGAAGTCATGTGTGGCACACCACAGGCAGTACACCCGTGCACACACCCAAGTGTCTCTTTCGGAAGGTCATCCGTCATTCTCCTCATCAAAGAGAGAACCCCCAGATTTCATATTTCATTTTCTGGACAGAATGAAAACATAGCCATTACAGTTGTCTGTTTTGTTAAATGAGGGCAGAATAAGTCAGTCAAGGCTGGTATTCCTCCTTGGATTTATGTTGGAGGAGTTCCATGGTCATTGATTATTTACAGAATGTTAATAAGACGGTGATTAGATGATGTTAGCCATAAGAAAATAAATGTGATATGCTTGACCTCCTGTCTGTTATAACACAGCAGAGCTTATTTATGTTTTTCAGGAGTCTGATCTTGTCTTTCTTAGACACCCGAAATGTTCATGAAATTGATCTGTACGTCTTCCTGAGTGAACTTCCCTAAAATGGACCAAATTACAGATCAGTAATTTGTCTCTTCCAAAGTTTTTCCTCCTATCTTAAGTCATTTTTCCTCCTCCCTAATCTGTTCATTTCTAGGCAACACAGTTGGCTATTCTAGCCTGCTGCAAAGACAGATGAATGTAATAGGGATATGTTTTTGTATGTAATTAAGTTGTTCAGGTCCACATAGAAGAAGTGGTGGAGCCTTGAGCATAAGCAAGGTCAGAAGTCCAGTTGTAAGTAGTCATGAGATCAGACATGGAATCTATACGCTTTGGTCTGCTACTAGACTCCAACATATGGTATCAGACTATATGAATTTAGAAGAACATACTGTAGTGCTGTAGTTCTTTTTTTAAAGGGAAGTGGTATAGGCCTATTCTGTGTTAGCAGGATCTGACAGAGCCATCTTATTACTGTACATGAGTTTAATCAAAGATTTGTAATGACTCACTGCCTTTCCCATCAAAAACTAAAACTTTTACATGAAAACAAACAATTATATATCTATGGCATGGGCATCCCACCACACACACACACACACACACACAAACAAACAGGTTTTAAAATGCAATGAAGACACTCAAAGGTGAGTTTGGTACGTTTATAAAACCATGTGATTCAGTTCATTTGTTTTGCCTTTTGCATGTTTTGAGACTTGAGGGAATGGAGAGGACTTGGAATGCATGCATTTTCTCCAGTGCTGTATGTGACACTCTGCCTGTCTGATGTACCACTATCTTCATGAAAGATGAATGCTTTCTCTAACGGAGTATGTAGAGTGCAATTAGTATCTCACTGTGCATCTGATCCCTAAATTGGGAGACTGATGACATAGTGGCAGTGGTCACTTTTCTGTATGGTCAAGGTGCAGTGCAACAGAGATGCTTCAACACTGACAGGATTGTGAATGGCTGGAGTGGCTACTTTTTTATCAGCGCTCAAGATGGCCGTCAAAGAAAGACCCCTTTGTTTTCCTACCTGGACATTGTAAACATCAGCACACAGTATCCTGTGAAAAGAGGTGACAAGTAGATGCTGATGGTAGCCAGCTTTGGATGTGACGATTCTTTTCCACACACTTTATCTTTTGGAGACTGTTCTTTTAACTGCCTTGGATGAGCACATGGAAGAGCCTATAACTGCACTGAATCATATCAGATATCTGCAACATCAGATGGAAACCGCTTCAACTCCAGCCTGGTGGACCTGGCCATGCCAGCAATGTGTTGCTCAGATGTAGATCTGTAGCGTCAGCCTGACATGGCCTCCATGTAGCAGTGGTGCAAAACCCATAGCGAAATCAGGCCATACCAGCATACCAGCATCCATGCGCTGTGCAGCTTCGACATAGCAGGGGCTAACTGTTTCAGTATGAGCAGTTTATCAGATTGGAAGTGGCTTTTTCCTAGATTACCACTCAAAATGTCCTGCACGCTCTCTATTTTCCACATTACATGTAACTAAATTTAAAGTGGAAATAATTAGCCCTTTCCATGCAACCGTCCACAACACTGGTGTCTCTCCAGTGGCAGGTCTTGTGGGAAAGCGTTCTTATTACAAAAGCTAGGCTAGTGGTGTAAATCTAGGACAATTGTTTTCTCTGGAAAAAGTGGCTAAGGAAGTCAGGAGGGAAATCTCTGTGGAGGAACCACAGCCATGCTGAAGCCCTGACCATTGACAGTGACAGTGTCCAAAATGGAACACTCCAGTCCCCATTATGTGTGACATACTTAGGAGAGACCGAGTAGTCATTCTTGGACATCACTCAACTTTCTTTGGAGAGGAGCAGCAGTTATCAAAGCAACATGTGGTTAGTGGTTATTTCCAGGCCCGTATTCATGCAAATAGGCTACCAGATATTAACAGAGATGAATATTGCTGAAAAGCACTACATCAAAGCAAAAAAAATGAATTTGACATGAGCACAATTTAATCCATCCACAATAGGAACACTTACAAGAACATTGGTTTTATTCAAAAGACGAAACTTGAAATGTCTTACACATTCAGTCACAGGACAAAAATCCAGAGTCTACCGTACCAACACTGAATGCCATATAACTTATGAAAATGGTGAACATTCAAATAATATATTACATTTTCCGACCACAGACATGAGGTTTGGTGTTCATGTATGATCAACGACCAATAGATCAAAGAGAAATGGTTCTACAGATGAACAATTCCTCCAACTAGTCAGTTGTGCTTTCAGGTTCAATGACACTGATGACTAAGACTTCAAATGACCAAATGGACAAACAAGGGGAAAAACAAAAAAAATCCAAGAAACCTCTTCATCTTTCTGGGCTGTCATGGAAAGGCACGCCAGTGAATGCGATGCATGTCAAGCATAAAATTATTGCTTTTCATAAAAACACTGTAGTTGGTAATAATAAATTCATATTTGAGGAAGTGAGGAAGACATATCTCTGAAAATTGTCCTTTAATCCTATTTAAAGTACCAAGGCAATTGTCTCTCTTATTTTCTGGAAGAATTCCTCTGTAAAGACTTGTGGAACAGATGAAATCCTCTTTTCTCTATCTCTCTCTAACTCTCTTTTGGTGTCTTCTCTCCACAAGAACTGTTCAAAATATACTTCAGTTAATGATGGGGGACCAGCGGCACTTTGACAGTCTTTATTTCAGCTATATGGGAGGACTTCTGGATGATACAGCTTGTTGTCCCTGTGGCTGCAGTGCCTCCTTCCTTCCCCTGGGCAGCCATGTTTGTCAAGGCCATGGCAGCGTGGATCTCCTTCCAGTATGTCTCATCTCGGCCTCTCCCACCCTCCTTGCGCTTATTACTGCAATGCACAGGGAATGAGACACCATCCAGTTAGATGCTGTACAATTACATCAGCCACATTAATATGGAGTAAATAGACAATAAAACATTGGTAAATATGGCATTAACATTTTACATGATCTTTGGCTTTTGGTTTTAAAGTACATGGATTTCACACACACAGTACGCTCTCTCTCTCTCTCTCTCTCTCTCTCTCTCTCGCTCTCTCTCACCTGTCACATTTATTTGTGCTGCAGTCCAAGGGTTCTGTAGAGGAAACAGAAGAGTTTAACATTAAATTGACTGCATGGGGACTTGGCTTCTGAACATGTTGAACATGTCCTCTGTCAAATGGGTGAGCCTTCATTAAGGGAGGCATACAATTCATTAAGACGGGAACCACTCAAGAAAATTTCAAAGTATAATGCAATCAATTCACATTATCGGTTCAGTTATTCCAGCCGGTAAACCAGAGTGGCCCCAGAATGGCTTTTAACAACTAATGTCAGGTGACTGTGTCTTACGTCATGATCATTCCTGAACAACTACCCAGCAGGGAAAAAGAGGGACAGTTAGTCTCTGTGTGCATCTCACTGGTGACGTTTTACAGCACATGAAGGACTCGAAGTTGAAAAGATTTCGGCTTGAAGAAAAATGTTGTAATAACTTAAGGGATGCAAATGAGCTGTGTAGCGCTGGAACAAAACGCCTGTGTTGCTGACACAGAGCAGATATCATTTTTCCGTCTCAAAAGCACTGGAGAAACATAATTGCATTTGTTTTGGCGGGAGCTCCCAAGTCCAGCCAAGCCTGGCGCACTTTACTCTTTGGCTCAGCTGTGGAACGCACGCACGCTTGCACATGTATAGCTCCATATGCATGGATATATGCATACGTACACTATTTATATGGCAAGAAAGTACACATTATGCAGTGCACATCTAAAATATATCTTCTGTACACCTTACATGTAAAATGCACATATGAATGACTTCAGATGCAGAAGTCCATTTACAATCAATTTACAGAAATATTAAATCCTTTTGATGAACTTTATTTTTCAGTCCATTTTTCAATTGGATTGTTTTGACTTGATATGTTTTACTTGATAATAATATTTAAATTGCAGGTGATAAGAACAACTTGGAAATTATGAAAACAACTTATTACCTTTTTCTGAAAATGAACTTATAGGGTTTTGCATTTGAACTCCTCATATACACACAATATATAAACTGTTTCAAAACTGAAAGAAGACTATACTGTACATCAGAATACTACCGGTATTTTTTTTTTTTTTAAAAAGACAATGGACTGCACTGTATATGGAAGCTTGTAGTCTTTTGTATTCTGCTAAAAGCTGTGCTTTTCAAGGTAAAGCCATTAAATTGACTGAGGCTCTGAATTATTGACTGGAGAAGGACTGAATACTTGGAATTGAATGAAGAGTCCTGACAGGACAGTGTATTCTGATACACTCGTACCCATGAGCATCTGTGTGCTTTTGTGACTTGCACCTGCTTTAAAGCTTTAGACAGACTGCTCTGAGGTCAGTGTGAGTGATGTAACTGGGCCACCAGGTAAAAGACTTAAAACAGAGTCGCTGGCTTTACTTTTAATCTTTACCTTTCTGTACCCACAAGATCCTTCAAAGCATGCGGTTAATATGCACTGCCATGCATGCAAGACTACCCGTTCTGAGCCCCCTCTTTGGCCAGGGTACAATTACAGAACCAGGCTACACTAAGCTCCTTGATTTTTAGAGCTCCGCGCTCGGTTGAGAGCGATCCAGATCGGTGGAGAGGAAAATATCTTTAGGGAACCATAGGGAGAAAAACTGGAAACTAATACATAACAAAACAGAGTTTTCAATATTCCTCGCCTGAAACATATTCAACTCGGATTCTTAAAACATCTGTCCTGCCAAGAACTACTGTGAACCATTAATAAATCATTTACCATTTGCTGCTACGAGCTACTGAATGCCTCACAGATCAAACTAAATATCTGCAGCTCTGTGGCACCTCAGCCACACTTTTCTAACAGGGAAAAATATTTCTTTGGGAACAGGGAAGAGGCAATGTTTTTTTTTTTTCTCGAAAAATAATAAACTTCCTCTTCAATTTCAAGATTAAAAAGATTATTCTCCCTCCAGTTTATTGCTTAACGTTACCTTTTAATGAATATTTAATTGAATAAATTAACATGAATAAGATGCTTTATTTATTCTTTGTTCCTGAGGAGCAATCTTAGGCAATCTCCAGTACCTCACCAAAGGGCCTTGTAAGGGAATAACTTCAAAAACAGTTGATTTTGACAGTGGTAATAGTGGTACAGTAAGAATGCCTTTGAGCCTAGTCCAACACAAGCATAGGTAGACACACACACACACACACACACACACACACACACACACACTGCACAGAACAAAACCTGACCTGGCCTTTAGTTTCACACCCTATTGCCTTAACTAAACAGCAGCCATGTTGTGGGGTCTCAGGTTGCCTCCCCTGAGAGCTCTAATGACCCTAAATAGCTCTCTGTGCATCCAGCTTCACTCTGCTCGTCTCTTCTCCACTCCTGTCAGTGGCCCTCTTGTTCTCCTCACACAGTAGGGGCCTATGAGACATAGAGCAAAGCTAACCTTGGTCCCATGTAGATGACACAAGAGCAAAGATTCTCCAACAATTACTGCTCATATACTTTTGAATTTGGAGGGATTGCCTCTGAATGGACACTCATAAGATGTCATGCGTAAGCTGATCGATGTTTTGCGGCTGCTAGCTATGAAATGTGAAGAATTCACAAATTCTTGTTCGTCTCCAACAACATCCTTCTTAAAAAATTTCCGTGCGCAAATGCTACGCAGGAAACTATGTGTCTGTGTGGTGTCAGCCCTAATTTCATACATGCTTGCACAACAGAGCCCATTTGCTGTCCCAGATATATGGAAAGTCTCTTTACGGTCCTTTTACCCCGGAGTAGAGTAAATGCTCGGAGTAAACAGTGTGAAAGTTTTCATAGTTCTCCTGTGCCATAGTTCCATTCTGCTTTGAGTAAAATGTTTCCACTGACATTCCGGGATGATGAAATTTTAGCAGGTTAAGTGCAATGGCAAAAATACCCCAGGTCTCAATAACTGCCAGACAGCAACCAAATTTGAATGCCGCATACAAGTCTCTGTAGCCCAGTCAAATCCAAGTATTAATTTAACACATTTTGTAGCAGTGTCACTCTTAACATTGCGTTCCTGTGATTTAGCACAAGACTCCATCATAAGACGGTCGTCAGTATCAGTCAGTGCCAGGACTAATTATGATTTTACTATCTGTACTGACAAGGGAAATACCACACACGGAAAAGCTTTAAATATTTAACATGACAAGACCGGGTGGCAGGATGAGTGAAGTCAGCTTGAAGTCAGCTCGTCTACCTCTTTTGGTTGATATTGCCACATGAACAGATGACTATCTTATACAGCAATGTACAACTCTATTGTGAGTTTTACAGCAATTCATAAGTGATCTACAGTAATGTTTCTGGAAACCCATATCCCCTACAACAACCATACTATTAATGATTTGAATTTGAATGGTTGTTAAGTATGTTATGCGCTAAATATAGCCTAACCAAAACAACATAGGCTACTCAAACACTTAAGGATAATAAAAAAAATATATATATTTCATCATTTTCATGTGACTAGCCATTCATTAACTACCCCTTCATTGACTCCCACTTAATTTGACTATTCATTCATTGCCTGCCCCTTCATGGCCATCAAGCATCAAACTGTTGGTGCAAATGAAGTCATGTTTAGGCACCAATGAATATCATTGAGTTCAAAATGTCTAAATTCCTAATGGAGTATGTTTGCGCTGTTGAGCCTGTTCCTGGCCTTTCTAAAAGTGCTCTCCATGTCCTTTTCCGCCTGCTTTGCTTAGCCTGGCTCATTGGTACAGGAGGTGCTGATGATTCAAACCATTTGCAGCTTATACCTGGCAGTGGAAAATAACCTTCTACGGCATTCCTTAATTGTCCCTAAAGAGGGCAGCTCCATGATGGCAGCAATACAAAACCAACAGACAGGAGAACATGTTAAGTCGCCGGGGTGGAAATTATGCAAACGATAAATTAGACCCAATTACTTTGCCAAGATGGGGCTCTTAGACATCAGCAGGTGTTCCTATACGCTGGGCCGCTGAGCAACTTTCCACATTCAGACAGGCACATAGCACCTGAGGCCGACCCCGCCGTTTCCCACCAACTCAGAGTGTCCGAAAAGCACACAGCACCAATGTGTCAATGGGTGCCTTTGACTTTGACCAGAAGCAGAAGCCACTGCTTAAAAGCAATCCATGATGGACTTCTACCCGACGCAAAAAGTTGAGTCAAGTCCAGCATGCAGTGCAATAAGTCAGCCAGTCGACCAGCTTAAACGCACCCAGCATTTGTGAAGTCCCAGAATCCTCGGAGGGATTTTGAACCAACCATATGTGAGGGCTGAGGGCTCTTACCAGCTCTGTAGACAGCATTGGCCTCCACTTCAGATGATGAGGGCGAGAGGAGGTCGTCGTCATACTCGTTGGAGCTAAAGGATCCTGAGTGGTTCCTCCGTCTGGAGTCTGTGACTGAGTTTGAGGCCATGACGTGATGCAGGGAGTCGTTCAGGTAGCGGTTCAGCAAGCTGCTCTTGTATTTGGGCGGGGAGACGTAATCGTCGCAAAGGGAGGGGTCCGTTCTGTGTGCCGCCCCCTTCACACGCCTGTCCTGTTGGATGACGCTTGGGTACGACGGCCGGCTGAACTCGCCATCGCCACACGGCATCCGGGATGTATTCTCACCATCTGAAGGGTGGCACACAACAGGACAGGGAAGGTTCATCTTAGGACAGTCAACAATATAAGGTGCACAAAATCACACAACATTCATTCAAAACAGTGTGCACACACACACACACACACACATACAGTACACTCTCTCACACACACATGCACACACACACACACACACACACACGCATTACCCTCAGAGTTTGTGTCATCGCTGCTGATGCTGAGTCTTTCGGCGTTGCCCTGCACGTATTTGTTGTAGAGTTTGATGCGTAGAGCCCAGCTAAGGTCAGGCTGCCTAACAGTGTTTTTCAGCCTCCGCCGGGCATTAGCAAACCAGTTAGACACCTGCAATACAAACCAATACAGTGCGTCACAAACACAGGTATTATTAGGTATTATGCACTTTCCAAAGACTGGCACATGCTGACAACTTTCCAACAATGGCTCCTTCGCAGTTTAAAATGTGTCTTCATAAAACAAAGTAACTAATTATTGACTCCCTCCTCCCTTTAAAGTCTCCATGGATAGTTTTGTGAGTTTCTCTCAAACACTTCTGTCCAGGATCACAGGCTTCATTCGGTTTACCATCCACTGTACGCCAAAGAGAGGGGTGAAGGAGGGTAAGATGTGGCCCCATGCTGATCCACATCTCAACTAACCTGCACAAGGGTCATGTGGGAGCCCAGGGCCAATAGGATCTTCTCTGTTTTAGTTGGATAGGGGTTGTCCCTGTGCTTGTAGAGCCACTGCTTGAGAGGACGGGCCATGTCCTGGAGAGCCTGACGTTTGTGTCGGACCTTCCCCGCACCAGACCGCGACCTACAGGCAGTGCAGATGGTCACTTTTTAAAACATGTCACTGCTGAAACTCACCTACATACACCATTATAGTTACCAAGACATCAACATTTCATTCTACAAATGTGTCATCCTTTGTGGGGCTTCTTTTCACAGGAGTCGCTTGTGCATTGCTTTACCTCTATATGTTAAGCCGACCAGTAGAGGTCACTGTGGAGCTAACTCACCACACTGCTATGGCATTTGGTACTCTGACTGCAACACAATGCTATGTAAATGCAACACATTCCCTTCCACCTCTGGCTTGCCAAGGGGTCACCCTCTGCCAATATTTGCCTTGTAATCCTGATCTGTATGCACAGCCTGAAGACCATTTACTTTCATGTTAAGCATTTGGCACACATATCTATTTACATTAACATGTGCCCACCTACGGAGATCCTCCGCTGACTGAATGTACAGTCTGCTGCCTCTTTCATACCCTCCCAAAACACTACTGAAACTGTGACCTGACTTCAGCCCAGAGGTTCGGGTAAGCGGACCATTATAGCAAACCCTTGTCACTCTTTTTGACATAAGGATGAAGAGACATACATGTCGGCTATAGCCCACATAGCCTATGCACATAGCCCACAATTTTTGTAATTCTCACGTTTTCTGTAATGGCACTGAAAACAAACTTAATTAAATTGCAATTCCATCAAGAAATGGTAATAGCCTAATAAAAGAGCAAGTTCATTGCTTCAACGGGGCAGAGGATTTTAGAAAAACGCATTATTCTGGATTTGCCTTTATAAAGTGATTTTAATTACATACCCATTTCTCCTGTGCTTGATAGAAGGGTCATCATCAATAACTTTGTGATTTGACAACAAATCGGGATGTTGTCCTTCGATAACTTCCAAATAGTTAAGACTCTTCATCTCCACTTCTTTAGCATTCTTTTCATACATAATATGGTTATCAAATTTATTGAAAACCACCGCACTCATTTTGATATCAAGAAGCTATGCCTTTAGAAGATGCACTGCTGAGTGTCACAATCCAGGTTGCGTACCTACGAAAGACAGAGGTAATTTTCTTTCTTTTTCTTTTTAATAAAGTAAAGAGCAGCCTATTTTTAAAAAAATAACGTGCGCTTTTGACAAACTGACTGTAAACAGGTATCTTGGTACCGTAGGCAACAAACTTTTACCTTAAGTTTACCAACGTTGAAAAATCATCTCAGCAATTTCAAACTTGGCATCCCCAATAGAATCCTTCAGAATAGTACTCCAAGATAATCAGGGTAGTTCACCGCATGGACTACTGATCATCTCCCTTGAAGAATGAGCTAGATGTAATCCTGACACGGAGTGAGTCCTAGTGCGTGGTCGGACCCCCTTTGAACATCCTCCCTCTGTGAAGTCAGAGTGCTAGTGCGTCTAGGCTACTATACAATCTTCGTCAGTCCCCCTACTTTATTCAACATAACGATGGTGGTAATGCGCCCCGGAATATGAATACGGCGCCCATCTCATGTTTCCCAGCGAAAATGAGCAGCCTCTGAATTTACATGGGAATGATGAATGCGTGTTCCGCGGCACAGGTGAAGGAGTCAGTCGAGTATTGCGGAGCTACTGCACGTCTGGCTGTTAGGATGCTGGAGCTCGGCCAAAGACCAGCAGCTCAGGGGACCGTTCGCCATTCAGCTGGGAGACCTCATCCCAGTCTTACTTTATGAAGAGCCTTTTTTATCTCGGTACATCAGCCCAGCTGGGCTTCAAGAGGTCAAGCGAGCTAAGTGAAGAAAATAGCAGGCACTGGAATAGCTCTCCAAAATCAAGCGTTGTCTACAGCAGTCTTTCAGATTAAATCAGAGCAAAGTACTTGAAGATCAAACCAACCTTCTAGATGAGAATTGTAATAGTGACAGTCTGGTTAAATTGTAGCAGTTAAATTAGAATACCGTGCCAGTGTAGGAAGTCCAGTCTATTAAAAGTCCATGGCCATTAGAACACCCATTAACTTAGTGAATGAGATGATGGCAATAGCCTACCTTTAACATAACATTCTGTCTTAAACCTGCTCCCCACAATGTCTTATAGCCTTGACACTGACACATTTGTTTTCACAGCACTACTTTTAGTAGGCTAATAAGTTGTACAAGTCCCTTTGTAGCCTATTTCAGCATAAATGTATACACAGAACTAGTGATTTCAGTGCATCTGTGGAGGCATAGGATAAACCCTATGGGTAAGCCACACACGCCATAAATAACCTAAACATAAATTTCCACTGTGTTCTACTGGGCACAGTAGGGCCTACTTGTTGATATTAACGCAGTACATTGTAGTCCTATGACTGGTAGGCCTACAAAGACAATTTCAGGAAAAAATATCGAGGCAGAGATTTGTTTGTATTTTGTGTATTTACTGAATTTGAAAAGTGTTCCACATGATTGGCAACTGTTGATTTCTCCTGGTTGTTTTTGGAAATCCAACCCTATTTTGATAGACCTGAATACGTTTGCACAGAGTAAGGAAACCATTAATCATATGGTCTGTGTCTTTCCTTTGATTCTCTGAGACAAGGACACCATTCATCCAGATTCAACAGACATTTTCAAAGACTCACCCTTGAAAACTGATCAACTCAAGAAATGTGTCTCACCTTGAAATACCATGTTTATTGCCCACCATTAAGCTCCAGTAGGCCACTCGATAATGGAGTCTAGGAAAATAAGTCACCCCCATATTTGGCACAACTGTCTTTTCTAATAAATATCTGGATGAGATTGTCATATCAAGACCTGTTTATGACAACAGATTCCGCTTTGGCACAAAATGTAAACAGTATACCTCTCAATATAGCCTCTCAAAGAGCACTTTTATAAGTTAGGCTACTTTAGTTTTGTTGTCTGTACCAGGATTTAGGCAACAGCAGACTATTAGTGATTAAAAGATACTAAGCACAAGTGTGTCTGGCGGAGAAAAATGTACGACAATAAAATGTGCTTAAATGTGAAGATGATGTATTCTTCAGAGAGGGGGAAGGCACATTCTGATCACACTTACACTTGATTTATCTCTGACACAGAATGAGTCAGAATCTCTCTCTCCCTCACTCGCAGGTCTAAGAGAAGCATCAGCTGCTGTCTAACTCAGCCATAGACCATTTTTTGAGACCCTTAACCAAATCCACATGTCTTATCTAAATAACCAGCATGCCTGGGACTATCACATTTCTTCATGGTGTATGCCTAACATATGGATTAGCATGTCATTGGGGAAGACATAAATATGCCCAGGCTATGTAAGGCAAATTGGCACTTTCATGTAATTTATTGAAAATAAAAAAATAGGTATCTTCAATGAGACTAAAAAATATCCCAAATGAAAATTGGTATTCAGTCTTACTGCATTTTGTCCAGTGAAGTCAATCTGTAAAACAGCTGTATGCGAAACACAGTAACAGCATGACAGCTACAACTGAGCTGCAGAAGCCGGATTTTGACCAAGCGCTGAAAATATTTGTCTCCTACCAGGTGTTTAACAGCACTGGCACTGGTATCCGCCGCATTGAAACCAAAGACAGTATCATTAAACAGAAGCACTTTTTTCCTGGTCATTTTTGTCCCACTGAGCCAAAGCACAAGAGACTTGAGATGCACCATGAGATGAGCAAAAGTATTATGCCAGCCACATGATCAGACCAATATGATTTCCATGTGTGCAACCAAGAACCCGAACATTGTCTGCTGTCATAATTACTTACACACGCTCTAATCAATACGTCTCCATGACTAACGGAGTATTTAGTCCCATAAGAATGGGGCTTTACGTCATGTATTTTCGTCCTTTCTAACAAGTCAACCAAGGATTCTTGATCTCTGTGGGGTCTATGAAATTGACCCTGATGACATACTCTTGTGGACGTCATCCTTGCATGCTGTTTTGTCCATCAACTTCAGAGACCCAAACAGATACTTAAATTCAATCTCTCTGTGCAAAAAAAGGAGTCTGCAAAAATATTAAAAAAAATGGATTATTAAGTTTATTATAATAAGTTTCCTTCTCTGCATTGACCTACAGTATTTCATGTATGTACATGCTGGACATATTGCCCAAAATATGTTCAAATAGTCAGTGTACTCCGAGTAGTGGTCTGTGTTCATTCTTTGACCCACTCCTTGCCTGAGAAGGCTCTGCTGTCTATTGAGGTATTGAGGGTAAGGACACTAAGTGGGACAGGTTTAATTCCGTCCAGGGTTTTTGTTGGTGGCTAACTCCGCAGGGTCCAAACCTCATTTCAGCGGATCACCTCATTTCTCACCTCAGGAGCAGCACAGCTGCCCTGGTCTTCTGCAGTACACCGCCGACCAAACAGGAACTCCACACGACGAGATTAATGGCACCAAGAGCAAATTGTCAGAGTGTTTTATTTTTCCCTTTGACCCACCTTGCCAAGGGTCTTTTGCCGTGTATGGAAATAGCAGAGTGCCACGCTTATGTTCAAGATCTTCAGAAATTGGGACAAGTACTAAGGCCTTTGCAAAGGAGCTGCCTGCAACTAACTACTGTAGTTGACTGCTGGTAGTTCTTCAGTGTGGTCTTCTTGATCTCATTGGTGAAGCTTTGTGAAATTTAGTTTTTGGTCTGAAACAACTTGGCTAGCATCTTCATTTTTATGACACTCATTTAAAGGGTGCACTTTGACCAAGGAAGAAGACATTACATTCTGAGGTGAATCTGAATGGCAGACAGGTTAACATTGCATAATCTTGGCTGAGGGTTGAGAGCTGGAGTGTCCGAGTGTTTTTCTTGTTTTTTTTTTCTGTAGTCTAAAAGTGATATCTGGCATTTCACATCACCTCATCATGAAACTGACACAGTGCAGCATAGCCTATTCCCATAGCAACCATTGAGAAAAGCAGGCTTAAAGGGACTAAGTCTCTATGTGGAACTAGTGTTTTATTAAAGTGGCATGTTATTGGAGTAGGTTCATTTATCAGACAATTCCCACTTGCTTAATTTAATGATTCTGGAAGTTACTCCCTGATTTCAGTGCCTCCACCCTTGGCTCAGTGGTCACCACGTCAGGACAAACAGAACAGTGCCCCGCCTTCTGAAGGTTTTCAGCTGAGATGACCTTGTGAACCACCGCAGACCTCAGGGCCCCCATCAAAGAGAGTTTGGGGTTTGTCTCATCCTGTAGTTTCATGTGCTGTCGGGACCTTTATGTTGCCAGTCAACTGGACCAAGTGACTTGATGATGTTTTTGAAACCCTTTCGCATGACAGTGCAGCCATCATCCCGGCTAAATGGTAGGCCCACTTCTTTACGGTCGCTCTTAAAAGCGGCCAGGGACAGACATTACTGTGGGCCAGTCTGCGCTCAGAGAAATGAACTGGCCATGTTTTCCAATACTTATAAGATGCTCTTTTAAATAGAGGCTTTTGACTTTCTTAACTAGAGTAAACACGAGGAAGGGATTTTTATTTGGGATCATTATAATTTTTTTTTTTTTCAGTGGAATTGTTATTTCAGAGGGTGCCCTCAGAACTCTCTGCTGTACTGTTAATTTATACGACTGTGTTTTGACTCACTGTTACGGGCCCTGGCAGCACAGGCTGCGTATAGTTGTCCAAATGTCACTCGACTCTTGGGCCGAAGCCACAGAGGGTTTTTTCTTTTTTCAAGTCCCAAACATGACATATACAAAAGGTACTAGAGTGTAAACCTTTAGTTTCAACAATATGTTTATTGAATCCATCCAAAATGTGCTACTCTGCCCAAGGATTATAGCCTGACGCTATACACTATCTTTGCCAGTGAGCAGAATAAAATACAGACTGAGGATTGTTAAAGTATCCTAGAAAAATAATAGTGACGTGGAGATTGGTTAATGGTACCAATTGATTGAATGCACTGATAATGGTGTGACCTTTTGTCTGTAATTTTTGTGGATTTGTATGTAATAACGAGGAACTGTTGAGACTTATAAAAATATACATGTAAATGTACCCTGGGCCCTCAGCATTCCTATTTAATACAAAACAAAAACTGTGTCTGAAACTCATGTTCAGTTTTGTGCTAAAGGGTTGGATTGTGGCCCCAACTGCCCAGGCTGAATTGTCCTTGATCGATCACTGTGTGAATGAGTTGTGCTGTGCCACGTCTGCTGTGAAACTCAGCATGTGTTTAAATACTGTAGAAGCCTCTATCATCTAATTATGACTTTGCCATCAATCACCATCTCATGCTAATGCATCATTAACTTAACAAATTGTTCCCATATGCCTCTCTCTCTCTCTCTCTCTTTTAGCCTAGCGCTGCCATGCCAGCTCTGTTTGTCCTCCATATGCCTTTCTCCTTGCCCCCACTCCCAGACTCCTGCAGCCCTGTGCAACCTCCAGGCAGCCTCCTTGCAGCTCTCTTATTCATACCCTGGCCCTTTTTGTCATGTTTCGCAGACTTCATCCGTTGGGTCATGTTTTGTTGAGGAGGGAGAGCGCTGATAATCTGCTCCGGCTGAGACTTTTGCAATGACTTCATTACTCCGTCGAGGCGGACTGCAGCGTGACCGCATGCGCTGTAAACACCACCTCAGACTCTTCGGTTCCTGCGAGTGGTAATCTAATTTGACAGGCAACAGCTCGATCATCCCTGCACTCCCGCCCGCCTGCCCGCCTGCCTGCCTGCCTGCCTGCCTGCTTAGCCCCTCTGTGGAGGCCTGAGGTTTTTCATCCATGTGCTTCATGCTCGGTAATAACTTCAGGCCCTGTAGTACATCAAGGTTCCCTTAACATCAAACCTCCCCTTATTGAGCTGGGCTCCTATGGCTTTCCTTAGGTCAGGTGAGTCCAGGCCAATTTCACGCTAGTCACACCTAATTGACTGCAATATACACAAGCCCGGGATGGCCTTCCCAACAAAAACAGTTGTTATTATTCCTTATTATCCTCATTGATCACTGATATGCCCAATGCTAGGGGTCTTGGCTAACGATCTGTCAAGCCTTCAGGTAACATGTCAGGAAAAAGTCTGCTGTGGTAATTGCAGTTTTTGTGTTGACATCAGCGCCATGTCTTCCTCCCCTGCCAGAGTTGTGAGTGGGTACTAATGGGGCGTAACGGGTTACGTCGGCTCTAATGAGGGCATCAGTGGAATTAGGGTTCCCCGCAGGAGGACGGGCGGGCGGGCGCCCCCGATGAGTCACTGTGCTCAGTGTGTCAGTGGCCTCCACGTGTGTGATGCAGCCAGGGAAGGCTTTTGACACAGCTGCCACCTCAGCATGGCCCCACTGCCGCTGCTGCCGCTGCTGCTGCTGCCTCTCTCAGCATGTGGATCACATCAGAGCCGGTACAGGGCAAACTGCAATCTTAACCACAGGTGCACACAGGTGGCAGGCAAACGTTTCTGTAGATGAAGTGGTTTGAGAGATATTGTAGCCATGCAAAGTTCATAAAATGGTTCAAATGGATACCAAATCCCTACTCTTTGTTGTTGCAGATGGTCTAGGTTACTTGAGAGACTATTTTTGAGTATTAACACAAATGTTGGCATTAACACTATAAATTTGTGATAAATTTCACAAGAAGTAACAAGTGACAAAGTTAAAGTTAAGTACATGATAATTACATTAATATTACATGTAAATATTAAACACAAACAAAATAATTAAATTCACAAACACATTTCATCAAAGAGACACCTCTCAGACGGCATGCATTGACCCCAGGCATCTAGTTTCATGGAACTTGTGACAGACTTAATTAAAACCTACACATTCATTTCACTGGCCTTCATTTCAAGCGGATTTATTTCGCCTGATTTTCCATCTCGACAATCCTGCAAAGAAATCTACCATTTATTCAACACGTGTTAAAACTGAAACAAGTTTATTTTTCCACCACTGCTTGGGACTGCAGCGGGATTTCACACCCTCTGATTTCAGTCGAGGTATCAAAACCCTGATTGGCTAAATTATTGCAGTCCTCGTGCATAAAAACCTCCCGCTCCGGTCTTGGCAGGCCTCAGCGACTTCCCAAGCTCCTGATGCGCAGTGTAAACACGGGCCGTACCATTTCGCTAACAGGGCGGCGTGAATTAATGCCCAAGTGAGGATCGGTCCAGATGGCCACTAACCCTTTCCTTGTGCAGGAAAATAAACATCCTTAAATCACCATGATGGGAGTTCCTCGAGGTCCAAAAAACACTGAAGTCATCCTAGGAGCCATACCCCCTCAGAGAACGGCACTTAGACGGAATGAATCGCACTAAAATGCTCAAATCTCTTGACAAGGACATCAAGTGAATGGGATGAGAGTGTTTGGCAAACTTCCTTTGACAGTGGCAGGCATGTAATGGTTACACAGGTGGATCATGATGCCTTTTTCAGTGTTACATTTCACCTGTGAGTTCTCACCTCCTCCACTTGGCCTTCAACACACACACACACACACATACTCACACACACTTAAACACACACTGTACTGCACTGTACACAGTGCGAACTATGGCACATTTAGAGGAAATATTCTATTTTTAAAGCCATCTGTTTGTTCCCTGTTAATTAAAGAACCACCACAAAAACACACAATGTTGGGTGTTTGGAAAAACCTCTGAAGCGAAAGTCTGTGCATTGGCCAAAGGCGCTGTGACAAAGTTCATAGGAAAGGACGTGCCTGAAATAGAAGGCTGTTAACTTGGCAATAAACTTGTGTGCATAAATAGAACTCATTAGGGGGAAATTTTATTTAAAAAGGGACCTAATTGCAACCTTGCAACTCTTTTGAAACACGGGGTAAAAAAAACCCAAAAACCTCTGGTTGGCTCTAAGTCGCGGTTACCCTGGACAGAATTTGGTCTCCTCGGTGAGACTGTCCCATTTATCTTCAAGAGACCGTCCCAAGGAGGATCAGCTACTGTCAGCTTCCACCTCCCTGTACTCCATGCAGCTTGCCGTGCTTGTAGGCCACGGATGACCTTGTTGGCTACGCCGCCGTGCTCCCGGTGCCAGAGTCTCTGAGCCGAAATCTGGTGTGGTGCTTTGACTAATAACCATCCCTCCTGTCTTCTCTCTCTCCGCTGCTCTGTGCGAATTAATGAAGAAGCTGGCAAAGGCATGATGGGTAAATAACGATGCAAGCAATAACAATAAATGTGCAGTAAAAGTGTCAGAAACAGTCAAGTTCATGAGGTAACGTGACACGACTGACTCATATTTTGCTTCATTTTTTCTTCAGTTTTCCAGCGTTCTTGTTTGTGTTTTTGTGTTGTTACTGTTCAATATCAAAAACAAGCCATTATGATAGAAATCTCTGTCATAAACTGAAAAGAATTCATTATGGACTTGTGGAAAGAGTGAGACATTTTTCTTCTCTGTTGTAGGGCACTTGGAAATCCTACTTATTTTCTTACCTCTTGCCGTATTTACTTACCGTATACGTACATTATATCAGACTACAGAACATACACTTAATACTACTGTTCACCAACTGCTTGTAATAGTGATCATATACAGTACGAAATATTCCAATGACTACTGCTATTTCAACATTTGGTCACGTTCTTCATTTTTTTTTCCCAGAACAAAATGAGTTCCATCGCTGTCACCAGGGACCAGTGTTCTGCTGTTGATACACTCACTCTGGCGTGAGCTTCTGTCGCTATGAGCTGAACTTCTGAACTTCTGTCGCTATCTTCGTCATTAGTGGCAACCGAGATCGACCAAGACGAATCTTGGAAAGTTTGTGACGGATGATAGCAACGACACTGTCTTAAAGCGCTGGTCCTCTGGTCATTGGCGTTCCGAGAGATCAGAAGCCAAAGGCTCTCAGCAGCACATACAGTACACAGGGGCAGGTCCTGAGGTACAGTAAGGAAAACACATTCCTGTACTCCCCACGCGAGGAGCCAGAGGGCCCGGTGAGCGCTGTGGTCAGAGGTGAACGGCAGGTCTCTCAGGCCCTTTACGCTCCCTCCAGTTCTGCTCCATAAAATAAGCACAGGCACACTTATACACACACACACACACTCACATACGTGCGCGCACACACACACACTCACACACATGCACACACACACACACACACATACACACACGCGCACACAGTGCCCTGGAAGTTCAGCATTAATAAGACCTGATCGGAAATCGCCATAAATCACAGGTTGAGGATATGTGAAAAGGGAACAGAAAGAGAGAAAAAAGAGAGGGGTGTGCAAAGAAATGTTTGCTCCTTTGGTGCGGCGAGGTCCAGGCAGGAGGAGGTGAAACACGAGTGGACGTGTGGAGAGCCACTGATCACTCCGCACTCATCTGCTGGACTTATTTGGGGGAGAGTGATTGATGAGTGTACTTGAGTGTTATTCTTATTCAATAGTACTCGCAAAGAGAGAGACACAGACACCGCCGCTGGACATGTGGAGGCTGCTGTTTAAGAGAAAGAACAATGCTGTGTCTGTTGGGGGATAAAGAGAGTTAGAGAGAGAGAGAGAGAGAGAGAGAGAGAGAGAGAGGAGGAGAGTGTTGAGAGAGAGCCCCTGGTTAAAAGCGTGGCCCAGCTGGTGTTAGTGCTTTTCAGGACCTCTTCAGGAATGTAGTCTAAGAAAAATGGGTGCAGTTCTCCTATTGGCCAGCGGAGGGTGAAAGACTTTTCAAGCAGCCAAAGAGAGAGGATACAGTATTAGTATGTTGAAGGCCTAATGCAAAAGGACTACAGTGTTGTAGTCTAATTTAATGGGCCTCTCTAAGCATATGTTTTGCCTCATCCACGTCAGTATCCAATTTGGAGTTCCACCACAGGGTTAGTGAGTGTGTGTGCGTGTGTGTGTGTGCGTGTGTGTGTGTGTGTGTGTCTGTGTGTGTGTGTGTTGCGTGGTGCATAACGCGACATCATAAAGATTTACTTAATGACAGATTATTTCCCCTTGCACAACTAAGACTCTGGTGACTCATTCATCAGACATGCCTGTGTGGAATATTGATCATTGCAATGCGGCGTTCCAACAGATGCTGTGCCGGGGCCCGTTCCAGCCTTTGGAGCCTTTGCTCTTGTCACAGGGAAAAAAAAAAAAACGTTCCGCAGCGGCAAGCGAGTGGCCGAATTTCTCCGGTGTCTCGCACTCGTCCACCCCAAACGGGCCAGGCCACTAAGGGTCTTCCCCAGTGCGGGATGTGTTGTGATTGGCCGAGCCTCTTGTTTGGAGACTTCGCTCCCTCTGTGTGACTTCTGCACCTCGTGCCCCCATAAATAACACTTCATTAAAGCGCTCCAGCTGTCCGAGTCATCACACGCTTTCAGCTTGTTACCTTCTGCCAAGAGAAAAGCTGCCTTGGTGGCTGCTGTTATGGCCCGACGCTACACTGTGTGAGTGGAGAGAGTGGGTTCCTCCACTGCTCAGTCAATACAATCAGACCAACAGCAGATAAAATAAATGAATGAATGAATGAATGAATGAATGAATGAATGAATGAATGAATAAAATAAATAAAACAACATAAACAACATGCAGTGCTTCAGGTTGATCTGTGGTGGTGCACATGGTAACAGTTCAAACACCAAACTGAGTCTAAGTGCCAAGTGCAATGTGAGGTTGAATCCGACCTGAAGTTGTTTCCCAAGCACACCCTACCTGTACCCCCATCCCAAAGCCTCTCGTTCACTTCCTATCACTCTCCTCTGGCCTACAGTACCTGGGCAAGAGCAAAGAGTCCAAACATACAATCAAGCGCAGTCAGATAGTCACATGCTAAAATCAGTCTTCTCGTCACAGAATCAGATATGGATGACAGGGCGTCAAGTCGCTGTCTCCACAGAGAACATTCAGAAACTTTCGAGAACCACCATGCCTGGAACCATCTCTGTAGTCTACTCTCAGCTCTCTTTCCAATACGTGTGAGAGTTGTAGTGTTCACTATTGTTTAATGTTCTTACACTTGAGCCAGCAGTGGTGGAACCACTGTGTGAAGTGGAGCAGGGCTGTGTGTAACGCTGAATAAAACCCCTTCGGCTGCACAGAAAGCCCTGTGTCTCACGGCCATTCAGACTTGGCCTTGGAACTGGAGGCTGGTGGTAAGCAAACTTTCCTCCCCTTATTATTTTACGTTTGATTTCTCTGTATTTATAAAAATCCATGAGTTATGATTCGTATAGGGTTTTTTTGTTACACGACATGAACAAATCATTGTATAAAAGCTGGAAATCTGGCATTGCGCACTGCTGAGTAAATTCTTTTGTAAACTCAAAGTGCCATAACTTTATATGTATAAATGACTGTTCAGATCCAACTTAATACGCCTCAACAATCCACATAGTCAAATATTTAGCATAGGAAAACATTTTTGGACATTTTGTGGCCTATTAAAAGAGTTACTACAGAGTACAGCCATTTCTACAAAATGGTTTACTCTGGGATTTGCCCCATGGAGAGATGGATAAACAACTACATTTATTTAAAAATAAATAAAAAAATAGAAAAAACAATTTGACCTTTACGAGTAGCCTCTTTCCAGTCTATGGGGGAGAGGAGACATTTCCCATAAAACATTTATGTTTGTAAAAAGTTCTCTGTGTCATATCTCTTGTCCTCATGTTCTGTTCTCAAACTCTCTGGATGTTTCCAGAGTCGACTGCAGTTGAAGGGAGCTCTGTTCTGGGAGCAGGGGGAGAGGATTATTTTGTAGCTTCGAATGGGAATGGAAAAAGCAAGTTACCAGTGCTGCACCTGAATAATTTTGGACAAGGGCGCCTCTGCTTGGCTTAAAATATTTGAGAGGAAATATTGGGCCATCCTGATTAAGCACAGACACAAACAAACAAAACACATGTTGTGTTTATCAAGAGATTACACACATGCCTGTCCTACCAGCTCTGTATTTTCAGGGGTTTACAAATGGTTCTTACACCCCACCTTAAGTCCCACCAGTGTTACCAGGCTACTACATCTGCATGCTTGCTGTTATGGTCACATGGTCATTACTGAAACAGCGAGAGCCAACTGGCAGCTCTGCAAAGGTCCGCCTCAGGCCAAGTTTATCAGAGTGTGTCCACTGCACTGCCCCAGCCCTTCCTCCAGACAGCTCCTCCTCCCCAGTCACCTGCCCTCTCCGGCCCAGGCCACGGAGCCCATATATCAGCCAGACCCGTGACACGCTCCGTGCTGAGCGGCCGCGTCTGCTCGACGCTCTCCCGACTCGCTGCGCAGATAGCCCTTTATTGGGGATGACATCACTCGTGAGGGAGTCTGACCCCTTGTTAAAATCACTGAGCATGGTGCTACCCCCTCCACCACCCCCACCGCTCAGCCATACATGGAGAAAACCATACACCATCTCCCCAGCTTCTTTGTCAATCTCTCTCTCTCTCTCTATCCCTCTCTCTCTCTATCCCTCTCTCTCCCCCACTGTCTGTATTTCTCTTCCCATTGCTGTAAATCAATTACCCGGAAGGGGGGGGGGGGGGGGGGGGGGGGGGGGAGAAAAGACAAACAACTCAGCAGACACACACTGACATTTGGATGGGCTGGGGATTGACCCAACAGTATGGCTAAGCTGCGTGTGATTTTGCAGGTGTTTGGAAACTTGGACCAGAGCACCGGAGCACCACAGCAGCAGCAGCAGTGTCCCTCCTCTCTGCCTATGGGATACACACCCCGATTTTATTTTCAGCAATTGAATGGATTGAAGAGACATTTGACATTATGAAAAAAAAAAAAAAATTGACATTCCGTAGGCGGACAGAGAGAAGGAGCTCATTTTAGCCCGGTGAACTCTACTGTGAACCCTCACCTGCTCACAAGCGACTCTAATGCGGATCTTGGAGAGCGTACGCGCTGAAAAAGGGCCTGAAACACAAATTGCAAATGGTTTTCTGCGGTATTCTCTCTCGAGGAGGTGGATGTCAGATATGTATAGGATTTCCCCCTCAACGCTGGTGCCCTAGGAGCGGGCCAAGGTCATCTCAGAGAGTCTCCAGTCGCTCTCTAATTCCCCTTTAATATAGTGAGTGCTGGAGGAATCAGCTCTATTTCCTTTTGGCTTCTATGGAGGCTCCTGCCCTCCTCTTCCAAAAACTCTCTTCCTCTCTTTCCTCCTCGCCGAGTCCCTTTCTCTCCTCCTGGAGATCAAAATAAACTTTTCCCGGCAGAACTTGAGAGACCAGCTAACACTGTTGGCTTGACTCTACTCTCTCTCTCTCTTTCCATCTCCCTACCTCTCTATCTGATAAAAAAGTCCAGATGAGTAACGATGACTCGATGTTGTTTGCACCATTCAGGACTTGACTTACAGTTCGTTCTGTCAAAATCTCCTTCCAGGTGGCAAGTGTCTCAGGGTGAGCTGGTGTAAAAACCTTCCACCTAGGGGCCAGGCGTTTGAAGTGTGTGTATGTGTGTGTGTGTGTGTGTGTGTGTGTGTGTGTGTGTGCGTGTATATGTGTATGAGTGTGTGTGTGTGTGTGTGTGCGTGTGTGTGTGTGTGCGTGTGTGTGTGTGTGTGTGTGTGTGTGTGTGTG
>JASCQY010000080.1:10256322-10276039 GCA_030264315.1 Sardinella tawilis | reverse complement strand
CCCCCCCTCACACCCTCCACACACACACCTCTGTCCCTCTGTGATTCGTAAGCACACACCGTCCCAGATTCATCTCACTTCCTGACCGGGATGAGAGGGAGCCCAACGGTGTGGGCCTATCCCTGTCCCGGTACAATAGTGCTGCTTAATAGAAGGCCTCCAGTATCAGAAGAGAGCAGTGTTTGAGATTGCATCAGCTTGTCTGGGAAAGCCATTATCTGTTTAATGAAGCCCTCTGATTGGCCCATAACTGGGCTCGACGAATGCAGGCTCGCTGCGGCTACCTGACACTGAAAACATCCAAGGGTCTGGAGAAGTAGGAAAATGATCTGGAGTTTCAACCATGCATTAGTGTCTTGGCTCCCCTCGGCCTGTGGGACTGCATACTGATTAAATAAGCTGGTTTGTAAATAGAGCCTGTTTTTAATGTGTCCCTGTTTTTCCATGTCTGGATCTTATTGGGACTTGGGAGCTGATACCTTTTCCAGGTTTTCTCCCCTTCCCTGCAACCGCCACCCCCCCCCCCCCCTCTCTCGCAATACAACCTGCCCCTCCCCTTCACTCCCCTCCTCGCCCTCTTTGGTGACCTCGTCCTATCCCACAATCCTCTGGATCCTGACATTGTCCTGGGTTCCTCTCCCTGCTGCATTTTTTCATGCTGAGGAGGCTTTGCCGAGGAGATTTACGGTTGAATTATGGTGATTGAGCATCAAAAAAGCAATGGATGCCACTCCCGCCTCATCGTCACATTCCGACATCCAACTTTCCACTTTTTTTCTCTTTTTTTAAAAAAAAAAAGCACCATAAATCTCTGAGTTTTTCATCCTTTATAGAAGAATTCAGTAATCTCTCTTTAAACTAGAACTCCTTGTAATATCTCTGAGACATATTGCATCTCTTGAGTCGGGGGAATTCAGTGTGCGGAGCTCAGCCGTGTTTTGCCATCGTGTCCCTCCTCGGGGGGGAGTCTGATGTTTAGAGTTTGTCGGGGAGTGCCAAGGAGAAGCAAAGAACAAGCGCAGCTTCTGTTCCACCCACGCGGCCGTGGCGTAATGACCGCGGCGTCGGAGTCGGACATGTGTGCACTCTGGGTTCCTCTGATGTGCTTCATTATTAATGGAGCAGCACAAAGCACCCAATCAGGAGGCATTAAATTCCAGACCATTATGACATCACTGCAAGCCCCCCAGACCAACATCTGTGTGGTTTGCAGGCCATCCCCCCTCCCCTCCCCTCCCCTCCTTCTTCCACCCCCACCCCACGCACTGAACTCCTTCCAAATAGCAAAGCTGCACTGGGCTTCAGACACAGAAATGAGAGTTGGGAAGAGGGCTGCTTACCTATGTGGATCCCTGTTATTGCCCCATAATCTGCATCCTCTGGACAACAGTGCAAATGAACAGGAAAAAAAAAAAGAAAACAGATTACAGAGTATTTCAGTGAAGCGTGGGTAAAAACATGAAATGAGAAAACAAACAAACAAACAAACAAACAAACAAACGTGTCATGTGATTGCATACCCCTATTTTCTTCTGTACAGGCAGCAGAGAAGAAGAGGACATCAGGTTAGTTAGTTATCTGCATCTTGCATTGACGTAAAACCCACACAATTGAATAAAAACTCTTGAGCATAATAACTATTTAGTGCCCTCGCCCACAAATAGACAAAGGCATCATACGCTCTTGGGACACACACACAAGTGAATGTACTATAAGGTGTCCCCCATGGAACATGTGGTAGGTTGACCCACAGATGACTGTTTTTATATGTGTCTGTGTGTGTGTGTGTGTGTGAGTGTGTGTGAAAGAGAGAGAGAGAGAGAGACTGTGTGTGTGTGAGTGTGTGTGTGTGTGTGTGTGTGTGTGTGTGTGTGTGTGTGTGTGTGTGTGTGCGCGTATGTGTGTGTAAGAAAAAGAGGCTGTAAAGTGACCCCGTTCCATCATCGCCATATGATGGGCCCTGAGTTACGGGCAGGTGTCACTCTCCTTCCAAGCCAGCAGGCAGATGGGGTTTTATGGGGAAAGCGCGTCACTTTGAACAGGCCTGCAATGGCTTTTCAAGATGAGATGGCTGCTAGGATATTCCAGAGAAGATCCAATTCTATCCATCTGCTTCTTAGTCCAATTATATGTCCAACTCCTAAACCGGCCTCTAAGTTAGAAGTTCCATCTCAATTCAGAACATCTAATTTGAATGCCTTGCATTTGTAAACACTTTGACCGATTGGCTGGTTGGATTGTGCTGCAGCGAATGGCACCGAGATGGATGGGACACTACTGCAGTGCTTCGCTAGAGGTTTGCAGACCGGTACTTTGGAGCGCACACAGCATAATTACTGACGCAAAGCACGTCAATCATGCGTCAGTGTTTGCTGCTTTCACTACACATAATGTACACGACTCTCTAACAAGGAGCTGCTGGACAAGCTGCAGAATGGTTGGTGAGGTACAAGTACTTGTGGGACTTATATTGTACTGCATATACAAAACCATTAAGAGTTCATACCATGAACACCACTAAATAAAGCTTATTTTTCAGTTTGCAGCTATAGTACGTTAATTAGCCTAAGGCTGCCACTGGGAAGTATATTTAGGAAAAAATGATGTTCTGGAACGTTTAAGAATTCCCGATGTTCAAAATACATCTGTGGAATTTTTTTTCATAATAAAACATGGATTTTTGTTCATATTTTAATTGCTCGTCTGAAAGGGCAAAACAAAGACATTTCTAAAGTGTCTCAGCCGTGTGGTTAGACCTGCTATATGACTTTCCCTCTTTCTCCCAATCCCACCTCCCTATAATGTCTGGAGCGAAGCTGCTTCAGGCCACGGTGTGGCCTGCGCTGGATGTGTTCGCACACAGTAAAACACTCTTTAACGTGTCCAGCAGAGCCACGGCACTTTAAGCGCACTTCCTTCACCTCCGCTAGGTCACCCCTGCTGGACGGGGTTCAGGAGGCACTGCGTGCACTTAAGCGCATATAAGTCTATATAACACCCTCAGAGCTCCTTTTGCTGCCGGGGCTCGAACCTGCTGCCGGCTCTGGAGGACACCGAGTTCAAGCCTCGCGGTGAGCATTTGGATATCAGCGACTTCCCTCCAGACACTCGTTAAATCCGCAGATTCGCTACAAGCAGACAAATGAGCCCAAATGGAGCCGGTCTATATATTATCTTTAAAAAAAGGAAAAAAAAAAAGAAAAAGAAAAAGGTTTGGAACCTTAAGGCTAGAAGTGTACAATTTGTCTTTTAATACGATTATCAATAAAATCTAGACAATGCTTTCTGGCATTCATGAAGATGAATAGTGCTATTTGTTATCCTAGCACAACTTAAGCTTTCTGGTGTTCTTCCACTGGCTACGCAGAGAGCAACTCACATTCGTGGTGATCAGTTACAACATACAGTATGTGAGATAGCACAGTCATTCTTTTTGACTGTTCCAGAGTAGCCCTGTTTGTCATCACATCAGGTGGAGTCTACCTGGTCAGTCTCATGTCAACCTCGTCCTGCGTTTTATCACAACACTTACCTGGCCCGTGGCCCAGGCTTCTCTGGGGGTGGAAGAGCGCCTCAGGTTTCTGAAGGGTGACTCTCCTACAGGCAAAACCAGAGCATCACAGTCAAACCATCTGACTTGGGATCAGCAATCAGCTGTCCTGAAGGACCTTCCTACAATACCTTTGGAATCACTGTACCCAGCACAGAGACAGTATCTCAGCAAGAAAAGCCTATTCAACCTGCTGGGAGCGGAGTCTCAGGGAGCAGGGAAGGTGCTCAAAGCGTGCCAAGAAAATGCTCTCTGTCTACACGTCTGTAATGCACATCATGGAGTCTAGTTTCCATGCAGTATACGCTGTCCAAAACACATCAGCACCTGTGCCATCATTTGATGTGATGATTCATTTAGGCAGATGTTGTCCCAGGGATTATAGACACACACACACACACACACACACACACACACACACACACACACATGCGCGTGCACCCACCCACACACTCTCACAAAGAGGGGGGAGTTTGGCAGCTTCTTGTCAGAAAATTCCTGTCATTGTTTAGAACAACTTCTAACCAAATATTGCAGGTGGCAGTTGGAATCGCAGCGCTTGGAGTCGTGTTGCCGACTGCTGAGTCCTGGCTTTTTGGGAGGACATAAGAGAGTGTTGATCAATATATCAGTCCAGGTGTTGCCACTTATTACTCAAAGAACAAAGGTGGTCTTGGGCAGAGAGTCAGAAACGGAAGTAACTGAAGCAAAGGATAGTGAGCAGACAAATATGACATACAAACAGAAAATCTCTCTGTCTAAATCCCACCCTGAAGCAGGGACTAAAGGAGACAAACTAGTTCGATGAGCGAGAGAGAGAGAAAAGTGTTTTGTGTGTGTGTGTGTGTGAGTGTGTAAGTGGGTGAGGACTTTTGTCTATGTGTGTGTGTGCGTGTGTGTCTGTGTGTGATTAAGGACACATTGCAGGGTGCCTCACCTCTCCTGCAGCTCCCTGGAGGGGATGAGGCCTGCCTGGGACTTGGTGCCATGGTGCCGGGCCTGCCACCACACCTCGTCCTCCTGGCACACGATTTGCAGGACATCGCCCCTCTTAAATGCCAGGCCCGCCAGCTTGCACGGGGTTGCGGGGTCGTCCTCCGGATCGTAATCGAAGAGAGCTCGGACAAAAGTCTTACACACAATATACAACAACATTAGCCTTGTCGCTGATGATCGCCACAAACTTGCACTAGCACAAAACTAGCACAATGGCTAGTGCTGCTTTTGTGCACATTTACTTCAAATGTCAAAACTGCATGTGGTAAAGATTGCATCCGTGGGGCTTATATGTGATTGGACGGCTATATCATCTGGATAGCTATATCAATACGCTACCCTACACATGCAGCTAATCAAGCTTCCATAAGAATCAGGGCAAATGTACCATGGTGCTGCTGAGTGGAGGCTCCTCTTTGGGGCCTGGGATAACTTTAAAGGTCACGGCCCCATCCGCCTGAGCCTGCAGGAGAAGGAAACGAGAGACTCCAAAGCCTTCCAGAAAGATCTGTCATTGTGCCAGATCCACGTTTCACCATGCATTATGCACATAGACACAGATAGGAAGCAGAGCTGTGGCCATTTTGAATACAATCATGTGCACATATACACACACTATATACAGTACACACATGCGTGCACACATATACACACAAACATGCACAGCACATGCACGCATGCGCACGCATGCACGTATGTTCTTCAAACACACAAACACACACGCACACACACACATGCATAAGCACTACTGGCAGACACACACGTGTGAACTTGAAAACAGCATGATGCTGTACCAGTATGGGGATAATGTCTTCCAGGTCCTTGTCATCCATCGGAATGCCATTGACTTCCCTGAGCTCATCCCCCTCATGAATTAATCCTTCAATGAGGAGACTCCTCGTCAGACGCACAGCACAAGACTCCAACATAAACACATAACCATCTGCATACCTGAACCGGACCAGCCAAATGCAAGGCAGGGAAAGGGAGGCTTGGACAGTGGATTAAGCTTTCCACTAAAACTTAAAACTGATTGTTTGGAAGTACAGGAGAAGTCAGTATAAAAACGTTCCTTTTTAATTTGAGGGGAGACACCATGTTTTATTTAAGAGAAGAAAAAAAAAGACCAGACCTCCTTAGAGGATTAACTCAGGGCTTTCTGCCCTTCGCTGGGGTCGCTAGTTCATGCATTAGTTCGACTTGTGGGGACGAGAGTAGACAGACCGGCTTCTTTAACTGTACAGGCAGATTGTTTGTTTTAAGCAAACTATGTGTGGTAAATTGTGATTCACTTTGTTTACTGTTCTGTAATGACAACCTAGTGGCAGTAACATTGCAATTACCCTGTTCTAAGTCCCAAGCTCACTCACCACTGCGATGGGCTGCTCCTCCTCTCATAATGCGAGCCACCACGATAGCACCAGTGAATTCATCCCTCCTGATAGTGGCGCCCTAGTGAAGAGGTGACATGGTTTGTGATACTATGCCCAAATACATACAGTACACACTTGCCACCTCATGTCACTGCACAAACCTCATTCACAGTCCAGTCAGTACGAGAGACATCTGCAAACATGGTGCGAACGCACATGAACAGGAATTGTCAGGTTACCTTCAAAAATTTGACAACAAATATCTCCCATTCATTCTGGTGTCCAACAGAGTACCACACTCGTTTAGTTTTTCCTGCTGGCCATCTGGTATTTGTTCAAGTACTGGCATAGCAGAGGCATTTCAGCGGCAGCAAGAGGTTTGGAGCCAAAAGTGGAACGTGTCAGATATCCAGGGAACACAAAGGAAATGGTTTTGGCTCATCACAACGCTGTCATGTTAGCTTTAGCGCACTGGGAGACGAGGGCACTCCGAGCGGTGCTCAAGGATGTATGGCGCGCCCGAGAAGGACAAGGACGTAACTGTTGAAAACACCCTTGTGTTTGTTGATGTAGTCTGTCAAACATTATATCAGTCATAATCAAATCAAAATGAAGCTTTCAACACCTCTCACAAGCCTGGGAACAGGTTTATTTCATATCAGGCATACTCCTACTACACACGTCCAGCATGGTGGATGGGAGTGCTTATTTAGCTGTGCCTAATGCCAATTTACCAGGGTACACCATTTGCTTATCGCATTAACCATCGGCCGGCACAAACCCAAGCGCTCGACACCGGGGGCCGCAGGTTTTGGCCTCCAGCGGCCAACTGCTTTTCTGTTTGCCCGCAGCCCAGCTGATCAACACATCCCAATCAGCCAGGCTGGTCCGACTTCCAACAGTTTAGGTTAAGCCCACTGCACATATCAACACACGTCAACAACCGGCCATACTAAAATAAGCTCCAGTCCAAACACCAGCCCGAGAGACACAAGCAGCGGTGGAGGGGCCTCTTAAATCACTGGTTGAGGGAGGCACCACTACCCATCCGCCACTATCCCCATCAGCAGGGACCCATGGCTCTGGGTAGAGCGCTCAGTGACAGGCCGAGGCAGCAGCGCCTGACTGAGGGGGGGGGGGAAAGATAAAATAAATAAATAAGTCACTAAATAACCGACGGGCACCAGAAACAGACACCCTCAAGGCTCCCCGGCCACAGGCACCGGCCGAGATGGCCTCCCCAGACGCTAATCACAGGGTTGGGCCCCTCGGAGGCCGCTGCCACTGCCGCCACCAGGGCTCAGAGCGGCCCTGTGATGGGATAGGATGGGATGGGAGAGCTTTGCCCCTGAGTCATCCCTCCCTCCTTCCCTCCCTCCCTCCTTGCGGGGGCACACCCAAGGGGGCCACCTGTTTACTGCCTACTGGCTTCCCGTCACCAACAAGAACAGAAAAGGCCAAAACAAAAGGAGAACAACCAAAAAGAAGGCGAAGGCAAAAAGGCTGACAGGCTGACACGCTCTCAGGCAATGACACACTCGGAGAGTGAACAATCAACAGCCGGGCCTGGGAGTGGGGGTGGGGGGTGGTGGTCTTTTTTCTCCTCTGATGGCAGCGGGCAAATTACTCATCATCAGGACGATGGCCGGCGGCGCCTGGCATGGCCCGGTGTGATGGGATCCATATGGGCCGGCAGTAGGCCTGACGGCTATTACTACTGTAGGCCTTCAAACACATAATCACTCCTGGCTGTTATTCTAGACCCCGCAGCTGCACGGTCGGCACACTCGCTAGCTGCCCCCTTTCCCCCCTTTTTGGCCTGGTGCGAATTGAAGCCATATCTCCAGGTATCGGGTGATCGACTTGCTACTGAGGGGATGACAAACCCTGAGCTCTGTGTGTCCTGCATGACTTTTCCAGACAAAGGAAGAGGGCGAGCCGTCGTTTCTCAAAAGCAGGCTAGAGGGGGGAAGCAGTCGGACTCCCAGGGAACAGTGCGGTGGTGCGTGGATGTGTGAGGAGGGAGAGAGATAGATTACCCTTGATGAAGACAGCAGAGGTCAGGGGTCGTATAGATAGCACTATCACAGGAGTACATAAACAAGGCTGCAGAAACCCACGCGGCAACAGTTTATTTGTTTCTTTTTGTCTGGCAGCCCAAAACGTGTGACCGTTCACATCAAGGAGAGCTATGGGAAATCCATCGGATGTGTTTGGGTTCATAAGAATAACACCAATGGTAGAGGCAGACAGAAGAGGGAAAGAAAAACATCCCACTGTGAGAGAGAGAGAGAGAGAGAGAGAGAGAGAGAGAGGAGAAGACAGCGAGACGACAGCAACCTGGTCCCATGCAGACCAGCTTGACATTTGTGTGGTGACATTTCATATTTTCCATTTCATCCTTGGAATTCATCAAGTGAAATCAAATGGCCCTGCTCCAAACCCCTCTCCCCAGATGTACAGTGGAACAAGTAGAAAAAAGAAATAACAATAGCAAAAAAAAAAAAAAAAAAAAAAAAAAACCTCTTGGTAAGTTTTGCATTAGGATTGGGACAAATGCCATGCTTGGATTGCACAGAGAGGGCTGTGCTGTAGGATCAACCTTGTCTCGATCGCTGGCTTGCAGGATAAAAGCGTGCCTATAATTTGCCTGCTCCTCCTGCGTCCAACATTACCTATTTGTGCGAGTGATGCCATATCTAAGAGATGCATCAGCGCAGATGCTGGCCTGGTCAGGGATGGAAAAGTTGAATGCAAAACTCCCGAGAACAGAGGTGATCCAGATCTTTCTCTGACCCGTGCCTCACATCCCCTCTCCGTTCTCCCTCACGCCACATGTCCAGACGGCTGAAATCACTGACCAGCTATTCTCTTCTTCTTCTTCTTCCTCCTCGTCCTCCTCCTCCTCTTCCTCTTCCTCCCCCTCCTGTCCTCCTCACAAAAAAAGCGGCTCATTTCCATGACCCTCACCTTAACCCAACACATCATTACTGCTACCTAATTACAGGAGATTTCCTGGAATCGGATTTTTTTGGACTTCCCCACTCAACGAAGCACTTTCTTTTTCAGGAGTTGCCACAGCCATATTTGTGTGTTTGGATCATCTCTGCCACTATTTCGGAAACAAACATGGCAAAGTCTCTGGTCACGTTAACAGTTGATGCTTGCTGACAATCCAGACAACATCAGGCAAAACAATAGCCCACAAGCAAATAAACAAACAAACATCAAACAAAGTGCTGTAATACGCATGTTTCACCACTTGTCTATGACTGGTGTGAGTAAAATACAGTTAAAACAGTTAAAATAGTTACAAGGGGTTCTTCTTTTTTGACCATCCGAACGATCTTCACCGAGTCTTCTTCTTCGTCACAGATGTTGTCGGGCAGAGGCGGCAGTTCAGGGTCGTAGCTCTTCTGTGCCACAGAGTCGTGGACTGACAGCAGACTCTGTGGGGAGAGAGAGAGAAGCGCTTCGATTCAGAGTGTATAATACATTAGCCATCAGGCACAAGACAAAGCGCTGATGTATGAGCGTCTGGAAGTCCGTGATGAAGAATCTCAGCTTGCTCTTGCTCTCGGTGTTTCATTTCCAAAACAACAAACACAGATTTATGGCTGACATGACCTATTAAAAAACCTCGCCGGTTCAAAAAGGAAGGGGAGCCAAGAGCCAACAGATCATTAAACCTGTCCGAAATAAATCCTGTCATATTGCAGACGCCCTCATCATCAGCAATCTTCTGTTATTCTAATATCGAGCTACTCAGTGTTTCTCAACTCTGTAATTGGTCGGGCCCATTTGGGCTCCGCAGATGCACGGAGCGAGGTTATTAAAAGCGTAGAGGGGGCCGCGGCGCTGGTCCTTTTAGGAGGGCGCAACAGCCCTTTTAACGGCCGTAATGAATGGTTTCATCACTGCGCACATTAGCCTTGCTAATGACTCTGATGGGGAGAACATTTGTTCCCTCGCCGGGGAGCCATAAAGGGGGGGCCAGACAAACACATCCCCACCTTGATTGATTTTCCACCCAAGAAATGGCCCATGTCTGTTTCGGCTGCAGGCAGGCCCCTCTATCAAACAGCAAGTGCCTTCCTGGGCTGCTGTGTGGTGCTGGTGCTGGTGGTGGTGGTGGTGGTGGTGGGTGGCAGGTATGGAATGAGACTAAACTAGGTACAGGCCTAGTTTACAGACACAGACATTCTAGTACACACGCGCTCAGGAGGGGTGTTTTTTTTTTTGGCTAATGTTACATTGAGTCATAAGAGGGTCTCATCGAAATTTGTTCGCAGTCTGTCCAGAATAAGACTTCATGTGCTCCACTGAAAGTAAATCCCAGACCTCGATCAGTTTTGGGTGAATGATGCCATTGCTGCAGTGAGTGGACAGAGGATGAGACAGACGCACAGACAGACAGACAGACAGACTTTGGGGGCCTGAAAACCTGAGCTTGACTTGCATGTGCTGGAAACAGTGTTCAAGTTCACAGTAAGGCCTCCTGAACGTGTGATGTGAACACAGTGGAAACAAGAATAAGAACACAGTGGGAACAAAAAAATATATTTTAACCAAAATGTCCCTGAGGAGAACTGCTTTGGTTTCAGGGGAGCATCTAAAATATCACCACGTCACTGCAAGGATTTTGTGTATGGCAAATAAGACACTAAAAAATGGATTTTTATATAAAATGTATCATCCTGTCAGGGCTGGCATATAAACTTGAATTGAATTACGTTTGTTTTCAATAATCCTTTACCTGAAGGTGAGGCTTGGATAGCAGGTAGCACAGTTCAGCTGCCTCTGGACTGGCATAGGACTCCTTCAGCTCTGCAGCCAACTGGAAAATGACAACAGTGAGAAAGAGCATGAAGTCAGAATCAAAGCAAAGTAGCGACATTGCGCACTGGGTTGGCACCACACGGCCGAGTCTGCTCCCTCGACAACAAATCATCGATACTCCAGAGCAATTGCTGACATTTTGAATGCAATTTCTTAAATCAGACATGGATGTAAAATACGTTGCTCACAACTAGGACGCAGTCCAGCAGCGCGACAGCGCCAGCGAGCTGAACACAATTCAATCACTGTTCCCCTAAAACGTCTCACAAATGTCAACTGTTCCAGATTTTTGAAATAAACCAAACAATAATGTCCTTCATAAAGTGAGACTTTTTTTTTTTTTTTAAAGAAAGAAAAAAGGGAAGAAAAAACAACATATTTAGTTGGTGGTGGAGTGGCAGCCGTCCCCAGAGGGGAGGCCAAGAGAAGAAGAGGGCCCATCTGCTGCTCGTCCTCCGCCATCGATGGCCGCTAATCGTGGCAGTAGCTCTGTCGGCCACGTCACTTCACCTGACATTAAACATACATTCTGCTCCTTGCGCTGGAAACCCAACGCTGAGGGGGAAATGCTTTTAACAGCTTAATGCTCAAAAATGTCCTCCCTAGCCTCACTCTGCAGGGAGCTGGAAAACTGATATCTCTTTAGAAGACAGAAAGAAAAAGAAGAAGAAAGAGAGAAAGAAAGAAAGAAAAAACAAACCAGGGCCTGGGTGTAGACAGGAAGAGTGCGGTCACTAAACTGATGCGGAGAGAAGCGAGCGCCTCAAAATGGTGCTGGTGTCGAGTTTTGAGGACGCGCAGACAAACAAGAGCTGTTTTGATAGCCGTCACCCCAACCAAAATAGACAGATTTATCAGGCACATGTTCATGCTCCTAATGGACGGCTTGCAGACTAACAGGAGTAGATGCCCCATTATATTTTCAGAAGACTAAATAGGAATCAGATGAATCCTGGAGTTTTCACTATACACACTCAACCAGCGGACGACTCCTGCTTCGTACGAGTGGGATCTCACACCAGGGACAGATTACGGTGACCTGTCATTTTCGAGCTGAATAGTTAGAGCAGGCCTCTCAGCAGAGCAGCATGGATTTGTACTTTTGTGGTGCATTCCTGGTCATGCTCCAATACCCCAGCAAACTCGCGCCAAAAACTCCAACCATGGGGAGGGGAACGGGGTTGAGACTGTCATCAGCGTATGGTGCATGACTAAATTTTCATGTGATGGGATGTGTGTGTGTGTGTGTGTGTGTGTATATTTATTACATGTGTGTGTGTGTGTGTGTGTGTGTGTGTGTGTGTGTGTGTGTGTGCATTTGTGTCATCAGGAATACAGTATTTGCAAATATTTTGCATCATTTTTTGCTTCACAGGTTGTGAGTTTTTGTGCATGTGTGTGTGTGCGTGTGTGTCAGTGTGAGAGTGTGTGTGCGTTCGTGTCAGGTTGATCCTACGCTGCTGCCCTGGGACCTAGCTGCTAATCCCTGACAGCGCAAACGAAGAGGGAGAGCAGAGCTGAGCAGTGAAACTTCAAACCTCAGCCAACTCCTCTCCACTGCCCTGGATACTCTTTCCACCCTCACCCCCTACCCCCATCACCCCTCCCCATCTCCCCCCTCACTCCCTCCCTCTCTCCCCGGCCCCTGCCCCTCTACGCCCCAGCCCCTGGCCTCCAGCCTCCAGTGAGCCTGTGAGAGGCAGTGGCTGTGGAGGAGAAGTCCCTGGGGGACACTTACCTCGCCTGCCAGACACTCTGCACTGTCCTGGATGGGCTTGGGTCTCTGGGCTCCAAAGCGCAGCAGTCTTTCATAGACCTGCAAGGCAAGTGTGGAGAGAGAGACAGGGAGAGAGAGAAGGACAGACACAGAGGGGGAATGTGAGAGAATGAGAAAGAGAGAGAGATAGAGAGAGAGATGAAAGGAAAGTAGATGAAGATGAGAAAATAGAGTGATATAGAGATTAAAATAAAGAAGAGATTGAGAGAGAGGAGTGGGAACACCTCATATCGAGGAAGAGGGGGCATGGGTGTTGGGCCTAAGGAGGAGGTGTAGGGGCCGGGCGGCTGCCGGACTGCCACAGACGGGTGAACCCAGGAACCCGGGCGAAACCCCAGACACAGTGGTGTCCGTTAACAAGAATCTCTCTGTATTGTCTGAGTAATACATCATGGCACGGAGCCCAGGACGCCTGATTGGACAAGCAGAGCACGTCCCGGCATGCTAAATCAGTCAAAAGAAAAACAGAGGAGCTGCTTGAGGAAAAGCCCAGGCTGGCTGGCTGGCTGGCGGGCCGCTGTCTGTGTGTACGTCTATCTGTCTGCCACTCAACGCGGGGGGAAAGAAAACTCAGCGTCGCATTAGTGCACAAGAAATATGTAATCATATTTATGACCCTCGCATAGCTGAGAGCCCCTCGTAAAAAAAAATGTGGATTTTATAACAGTTGGATTTGTTGAGACAACGTCGCGGTGCTTTTTCTTTCTCTTTTTTTTTTCATTTTGTTTAAGTGTTCACGCTACTAGCCGAGCAGCCATACGTTTGAACAGTTAGGCTTATGTTCTCTCGGCCCTCGTCTGGGTCTTCCTGCTCCGTCTGCATCTCTGGGCTCATAAAGCCCTCGGTGTTGGCCGTGTCGCTTGCTTAATGCACGCCCATCTGCCAAGTCTTGCACCTCGTATAAAGGCCCGTCCAGAAAAATTCATCCCATTTCTTTCGCTCTCAGTAATACTTTTTGGGGGATCCAACTGTTTGATAATCTAATGAATTTGATCCTATTTTTCCACCGTCAGATAGGAAAGGCTGTGTCCCATCTGTGACACTGAAGTGGTGGAATTTCTCGGGTATAAAAAGGAACAATAATAACATTATTGATCCAGCATGTCCAGACAATAAAAAACAAAATGCCCGTGAGCGCTTGATGTACTCGCTCTAAAGTGTACACATCACGTGTGATCAAAGCAATGGCTTCGTTTTTGTGTTATTATTATTATTTGAACAGGCGCTGGTGCAGCCAAAAGGAGTGGGCATAACATTCTAATTTTGAAAACAAATACTCTACTAGAATGCAGGAAAGGGGAAGGTTAATAAATCACAAATTTCCTCTTGAACATCACTTTCCTCCCTCAGTCCCTCATGTCCCTGAGCAAAAGAAACAAACAGAAAACACGACTATAAATTATCCTCTTCGGTCTAATCCAATTGTTAGAAAAACACAGCGTCAGGTAATAAATAGAGTGGCTGTTTTTTTATAGCATCATATTGTCTCATTTTAAATTGGTCTGACCTCAGTTAAGAGGCATCCATGTTTTCACAAAGTGACTTGTAAAATGTCCTGGAGGCGAGCCTGTGTGTGTTTGGACCTTATATTTCAGACCAAGCTCGTCTGAAGACACTTGGAAGAGTGTGGCCATAAATAACTCCACCACTTGTTTTACTCTCTAAAATATGTTTTTTTCCCCCCCCTTCCATCGGTGCAACAGACGTCAACTCTCCCGATGTGCCTTGGAGCAGGTGCTCTCTCTCTACGGAAGCCCTAAGGCTCAGCGCCCATCCCATGAGCCTCCCTGTTTTGCGCAGCGGTCCACACAAGGAACAGAACACGAGGAGCAGCCTCATCAGCACCACAGGACAGGAAGCATGGCTCCTCAGCTCACCACACAAGAGCAGTGAGGCACTTGGGCCCTTAAACTCCACATTGCTTTGTCTCCCTGTTTGCCTGTTTTTAACCTTCCCTCACTCAGTCTTCTCTGTCCCCCTTTCTCTCTCTCTCTCTGTCTCTCTCTCTCTCTCTCTCTCTCTCTATTTCTTTCTCTGTCTCTCTCTATGGCTCCCCTTCCCCCCATAGCACTGCGACTGCAGTGGAGTGGAGCAGAGCAAAAGGCAGCTAAGCACCAGACAACATTTGTTTGAGCCATCAGGCTTGGCGGCCAGCAGATGATGCTACTGGGTGTGCTCGCTCGCATGGCTGTACTTTTGGAAGCCTCCCTTCCAAGCGCTTTACTGTCACTGAGGAATGTCATCAGTCCACAGAAGGTGTCCATCAGGTTATTACCAATTGTCAACAAAGAATTATTACGGATTGCGTGTGGAAAGAAAAATGGGGAGGAAGAGCAGAGCGAAAAAAAAAAAAAAAAAAAAGGAGACAGAGACAGAATGCAGAGTACCGGTACAGAAGTCTTATTTGTTGGCTTTGGAGTGGAGACATAAAACCTGACTTGGAGTGAATTAGTCTCTTTTAGTCTTTTCATGCCTGTTCTTTTGTCCATCTGTGTGTTACGTGTGTGTGTGTGTGTTACGTGTGTGTGTGTCAGTGTGAGTATGCACACCGGTCTGAATATGGAGGGTGTGTGTCAATCTTTATGTCATGTACATGTACTGTATGTGTATAAGTGTATGAATGAATACTGTATGCAGTGTGTGTCTGTCCACCTGTGTGATAAGTGTGTCTGCCCATCTGTCCTAAAATGTGTGTGTATATGAGTATATGTGTGTATGTCCATCAGTCCTAAAATGTGTGTGTATATGAGTATATGTGTGTCTGTCCATCTTTCTGGTATGTGTGTGTATATGACTATATGTGTGTCTGTCCATCTGTCCTAAAATGTGTGTGTATATGAGTATATGTGTGTCTGTCCATCTTTCTGGTATGTGTGTGTGTATATGTGTGTATGTCTGTCTGCCCACCGGTGTGGTATGTGTGTGCCTATGAGTGCATGCTTGTATGTAATACAATACGATATGTGGATGTGTTTGCACTGTGTGTGTGTGTGTGTGTTTTTGTTTTTTTTTGGTGTGTGTGTGTGTGTGTGTGTGTGTGTGTGTGTGTGTGTGTGTGTGTGTGTGTGTTTTGAGCAGTGGCTAGACGGCCAGCCTCACCCTGATGAGCAGATGGAGTGTGTTGCCCATAAGTGTATCTTGCAGAAAGTGGCTGTCCTCACTCTCATCCATGTGTGACTCCAGTCCATACAGCAGAGAGGCAAGCAGCCGACACACACCTGCAGGAGGGGGGGGGGGGGGTGAGGAGGAAACAGACAAATAAACACACACACACACACACACACACACACACTCTCTCTCTCTCTCTCTTTCTTACAGTAACAGTGATATCACTACAATCAATGTAATTAAAATGAAACTAAATCTCTCTATGTCTCTGTCTCTCTTTCTCTCAAAGTAATGAATCTCAATGCACAAACCTCCCACTTTGAAACGCAATATTTAAAGTGTTTGGGTACAAGTTAGTTCATTTCTTTGTGCAATTTTCCCGTCCTCTGTTGGTGACGTGTGACGTGAAGACTTTCCCTGAGATGTTTTCTGTGCCAACGTGTTTAAATGATAAAAAATAGGCGCTTCCATTTCCTTGTTGCAAAAGAATTTGGGCATTTATCGCCGAGCTCTGTTTATTCTCAGTCGCCTGACCACAGAGACTAAAGGATTAAAAAGTCGCTGTCAGCGCCTCTCTGATATGTTCCGTCGCTAATGCAGAATTCCGCCAGCGTGTTGCATGTTCGCTCATGCCGAACCAAGTTAAACAGGTCTTCAGTGTTTTAGGCCACGCAAGGCCCATTCCAAACACACACGGCAGGGATGATAATGTCCACAGATGTCTGGCTGCCAGATTGCACTGAATGGATTATTAAACTCAATTTAGGGAGAGACACACCAGAGCTGGAGGCTGTGGAGATTATGGGCAAGTCTCGGAGGACGTACAAAATGGAAGGCGGCTGTAGAGCTTCCAAATGTAACAAAGCCTCTTGTTAACCTGCACTGTAAAAGTCTATCTGATAACCAGCGTTCGCACTGGGCCCCAGGGGGGTACATGCGTACGCATGACAGTTTTCATGGCCTGGAAGTCAGCTCACGCTACTATCCCTCTGTGTCCACTGCATCTCCCTGACCATCTACCTGTCTATGTCTTACTCTACTCATTATCACAACGTGCACAAGCCTCTCTATGCTCTCACTCCGATCAATAATATTACATTCATGATAGAATTAAAACACCCTGAGGATAATCTACTTCTGCTGTCAAACCAAATGACAAATAATATGTGCATTTTTGCTGTCCTTGTTATGACCAGATGCAGCTCATCAGCCACCATCATTTTAAGTGAAAAAAAAAGGTCGCCAAGCAAGCCAAGTCCTGAAGGCAGTGTGTCCTGTATACGCACACAGTGCTCTCTTTTAGAATGGAACACTGTTGTGTCAGGCCAACCAAAACTCATCATGCTCAACTCCAGCTGCTGCCCACCTGCTCCTCCACTGTTTTTATACGGCAACACATTTCAGTGTGACCACTGGCCAGCGCCAATGAGGACAGGGATTACTCGGAGGGGACTCAGTGGCAGCCAAGCTTCCATCTACTGCATGCAGCCTGTTCTACCATTCTGGGGCAACCTGCTGCCTTATTGAAATGATTGACACACTATAGTGTGATATAGGTCCAAGGCCATGTCCCATGTCCCCTGCACTCACTTCCCCGTCCCGTGGGTGGATGGAGCATGCTCCTTTGCGTCCAAATCACACCAGTGATGACACCAAGAGAGGGAGTTACTGGCTTTGTCTGTTCAGAAAAGAGAGGGGGGGGGGGTAGGACAGAGAGAGAGAGGAGTGGAAACAGTGATAGACACTGGGTCATCACTGACATGCTTTTGACCACAGACAAGACAAGTAAAAATATGACTCATTATATTTTAAACAAAGATTACAAAACACTTTTTACAAGTATTTCCACCATGACGTTAAGCTCCACAACTGCTAAAACATATTTCTTTCCACTCCTTTCTCAAAACTGTAAATGTAAAAAAAAACAACATTCACAAAATCCTTGAAACTTCTTGCAAAATCAAACAATCACTACAATATAACTGTCTAACTCAAAACAAAACACTGGTTTCAGATTAAATTGTAGATATTGCAGATGAATTCCAAGCTTTGCTATTGCTCCTCATCATTCTCCTGCCCCTCTTCCTCTCACAACATCAAATTCCTGCAGTTTGGCCTCTCAGAATTTGCTCCAATCATTTGCTGATACCAACCTACTTGCTACCCACACACGGAACTGACTGCCATCATCTACAAGGCTATGTACAGTAATTTACTTCAAGTGTAAGTAAATGTGAGTTGTTTTGTTCAAACAAGGCTATCTGTGCAATAACTGCAGCATGTTTACATGTAATTACTGCTCCCTGTTGTTACCACTGTGTATCACAAGTGCAAAATGTTCATTAGGTGAGAAAATGAATGAGTTTTGTGGAAAAGTGTATTAAAAATATATGCAAACTGTGCCTAACTAGGTGAAAAATGTTCATGGTGTTATCAAAAAAAGTGATCGATTCAATAAATGTGTTCAGGCCACTGAGCATTTAGTCCATTGGATGGGTTTTAGTGTTTCAGCTACTGCAAAACTGTACAGTACATGAACAGATGGGGACTCTGAGATAATGTCCCCACCTAGTGGTGGAATATGTTGCCAAGTTTTCCTGATGTTTACAGTGAATGTTACTGTACTACTCACCAGTGTTTAAAAATGTAGATGTACTGTAGCCAACACAAAAATTCTTCACAATATATTAATAGTAAACAGAGAATAAAAAAGTCATTAGCCATCTAAATGAACAGTAGCCTACAGTTAAAATGGACCTGCAAACCAATCAGCTTTGTTTTTCTGATTGCTTGTGTCCTTACAACTGGCTATTGAACTTTTCAACATTATTTGTCTTGCACAGAACATAGTACTTATGACAGTAGATTAAAATATACATATATATATATCTGTGCAGAGGATACCAGTTAGCTGCAAACTGCAAACGTGTAACAGTGGTTTAGTCTGCTTACTGTGGTTTAATGATCATGCATGATTGCCGGTGAACTAATTATCTGAAGGGTTTTTTGTTTTTTTTTTTGTCAGTGTTGTGAAACAGCAAAATAATCTAACAGACACTGTATAGTTGGAAGTGTGTTAAATTGCAAATCAAGTGTAGTAGGCTTGAGTGACACAGCTGTCTACACAATAAATACAGTAACAAGTGAGTAGCCTCTAGCCTAACAGTGATATGCTTCCAATTCGGCAAAGTTGGCCACTGGCGTACCACTGATGCACATGTTGCCAACAAAAACTTACAGGCTACACTATCAGCTCCATTTCACAGATGGATAGGCTATACAGTAGGCCTAGTCCACACTGTCAGCTTGTCTCTTTAAAACCACCTCAGCAGACACAGACAAACAAAAGTGCATGACCTCATCAGGTCAAGAGACTCACATTTAGCCGTTACTCAGGTCAAGACCACAGGAGAACTGAAACAGGCGAACAGAAACCATGGTCCAGAGATTGGAGCAACTGAATGTAGCCTAGCTTTCAACACACAGCACTGCCCTGAATGAAAGTCATCAATACTGTCCCAGTTATCCAAGTGAGCACTATAACACTCATTGGAAGAGAGAGAGGCACATGATTTTGTGTCAGCTAGCTTTTCCCTCTGGACACTAGCACAATGTTTACTGGGTCAGTGTTTCAATCAGCAACCAGAAATCTTCTTTTTTCCAATCTACAGTACCCTCTTAACCTTATTACCTGATGTCCATTTTCTACTCAAATAAATAAAATTACAACCACAATCATCATCAGTTGGATGATTTAAAGGTGAACTATGAGATCCTGATTGATGTCACTTCTGTTGACGTTCCACGTAACCAAACAAAATGCTACTCTCAAATTTATGCTATGAATCGACTTTTGTCCCTGCCCCCCACCCATATGTGCACGCTCACTAACCCCTACCCCTCACCTAACTATCTTGTTGGTGTTTGGCTGAAATGTGTTTTTTTAATGTTTTGGTGCACTGTACTCCTAGTGTTTGCTTGACATTTTACAGCCCCTGACTTGTTTCCAGAGACTGGACTTTTTCACAATGTATTCAGGGGGCAGGCAGCAAGCTGATCAATGGGAGATGCCTT
>JASCQY010000080.1:10187371-10213145 GCA_030264315.1 Sardinella tawilis | reverse complement strand
ACACACACACACACACACACACACACACACACACACACACACACACACACACACACACACACACACACACAAAACCATACTGACCACACAAACTTCCTGTTCTCTTCTCATCTGCATGAATGAATCTACTGAAGATAAACCATGTCAATATATACTTGGTAAGGGAATACAGTGTATACAGTCGAACAATTCATCAAACACATGACTCTCCCTCTGTCAGCTTCGGAAAGCTGAGACCAGACTTGTCTGAAGCTAAGAAGCTAATTTGACACCTTGGTAAATATAATTAAACTCAGAAACAGGAAAAGCAGGCTTATTATTGTTTGTCTTTCAACCTGGCCTCGTATATTTCAGTGGGCAAGATGCCAGCAAGCGACGTCAGCCTACCCCTGCCAGTCCTAAACTATGGCTCCTTATGGGAGAGGTGAATTAGTCAGCGACTGTAAATTGTTTTCAGTTCACTGAAGCAGAAATCCGGTGTGAATCAATTCATAGCCCTGCTGTTCGAGTTCACTGAGTGTTGCTGGCAAGAAAAAGAACAAGACAATTTAAACAACAAAGGTTTAGCATTTTGCATTTTATTGTCATCAGAATTGCATGATGTTGCATGTGTCTCCCAATCAGAGTGAAACGGCTTTTACCCCTTTTCCAGCCACCTTTTTAATTGAATGCTTTATGTTGGGATGCGCACAGGTTTGTGCAGTATTACTTTAACCATGGAGGTAGACAACACAACTGGACTGTGTGTGGTTCTAGCTCTACTGTTTATGTCAACCAGTAATGTTATGGACCAGCACAAGTAATAATGGGTTAATAGGCTAACTGTATATCACCACCAACCAAGCACTGTGCATTCAACACAATACAGTCATATTTGCTAGCGAGTAGGAAAACTACTGCTGAGAATTTACGTTGATGGCTCAAAGGCATTCATTTACTTTCCAACACTGGAAAAGACTCTGCATGACAGGATTTTCAAGTCTATGTGGCTGATTTTCCTTGGGCCTCTGGGCCGCTTGTGGGAGGAGGAGAAAGGCCGCTGATTGACTTCGTGTTGAATTAGGAGCCATTTAAAGCAACAGCTGGGGCGCTCAGATGGAAAGTCTCATCCTCTGGTCACAGGCTTTGGCCGCTCGGCCGCTCGGCACAGGCCTCGGCCCACATCTGCTTCTGCTTTGCTCTCCTCCCAGCCCTGGCACCTCCTGCCCCCCCCCCCCCCTCGGCCTCCTGTGAGCCTGACCTCTGCCACGGGGGGCTCTCCCACAACCTGGGACCTCAGCTTCGGCCCGAGCCGCGCCGCGTGCTGTGGTGGTTCTGGAGGATCTCATGCAGGGTTGCAGCTCTGCAGTGTCGAATGTGCAGTGGAGCAAGAGCAAACATTTATTTATGGTGCTGCATGTGTGTTAAGGACGCGTGGGGCAGAGGAAGGGGTGATGCATGTGTGTAAGGATGGAAGGGGTGGAGGAAGGGGTGACGTAGGATGTAAGGACGCGTGGGGCAGAAGAAGGGGTAATGTAGGGTGTAAGGATGCGTGGGGCAGAGGAGGGGGTGATGTGGGGTGTAAGGACGCGTGGGGCAGAGGAGGGGGTGATGTAGGGTGTAAGGACGCGTGGGGCAGAGGAAGGGGTGATGTAGGGTGTAAGGACGCGTGAGGCAGAGGAAAGGGTGATGTTGGATGTAAGGACGCGTGGGGCAGAGGATGGGTGATGTAGGGTGTAAGGACATGTGGGGTGGAGGAAGTGGTGATCATTTTTCAAAATCCAAATCCAAATCCAAATTATTTTTCAATATCCAGACGTGTTTTGGTTTTGTCTTACACTTGTCAAAATCATAGAAAAAAATCCTGCACACTGACCATTTCGCAAGTTACTTGCAATGTTTCAGTCTTAGACCAAAATGTTGTAAATAAATAGCCTAAGTGACTTGCAAAATGGTCAATGTGCAGGATTTGATTCTATGATTCTGATCTGTGACTGGACTTTTCCAATGCATCTGCCAGCTAAAACAGTAATGTTTTTACATGGTGAATCTTACATATGTCAGTGATTGCTGCAGGATGTCCAAATATAAAGAGCTGTAGCAAACATCAGAGCTGTCCTTTTTCTACCCATGATAATTGTCCAGTAAGCTAGCAACAGTCAGATCAGATTTTTGTGTAAAACCACAACAACAACCAAAACCGTCCTAAAACAAGACCAGCATGTTTCAGTAAGGGGGCAAAACGGTATAAGAAAAAGCCCAAGCCTTTTCAGAAAGGAACCCTAGACATGGGAATGATGTATCTGGGCCTCCCAGCGCAGATAAGATCCACGGCTCCGTCTGTCACTGTTTGTCTTTGAAGGTCGGCTGGGCCGTGTGGATCAGGCATGATTGGACAAGGGCCTCGAAGGGTAGGGGAGCAAGTCTCAAGGATGAAGGGAGGAGAAGGAGGAGGAGGAGGAGGAAGAGGAGGGGGAGGAGAGAGGTGTGGAGGCGCCCGAGCGTTGGGGTGAGACGTGCTCAGAGGAAATGTTCTGATAAATATTGTGCTTGTGTTTGTGCAGCCCCAAGATAGAGATCGAAGAGCCCTGAACATCTGCCAGCACTGGAGGCTGCACCGGAGTCATAAATCCAGGAACAAACCAACGAACGCATGGCAAACTCCCGAGCAAACCAAAGCAATGACTCTTAATTAAAAAGCACACTTAAAAAATGCTGCCTTCTCAAGGATCTGTTTTTACATTATGAATAACACCTGAAAATTATTCTGTCTACTCCCGCTGATGTTTCTCCCTGTGCTTTTTCAGTTAAAAATAAGTGTGCAGTAAACGTACAATTTCTGCAGTGATTTCAAGCAACCCACTTTTTTAAGTCAAGATAGGCTAGTTTATTCTTTTACTGTTGCCACTTTCTTTTGAATGAAGTCAGCTGCTGTACATTACGCCATTAAGGCGCGCGCCAAACAGGCAGCCAGTCTTTTACACACAAACATATGTCAAAGCTGAGGAAGTGGACAAGCTAACAGACCGACCCCCTCTCCTTTCTCTCCTGCTCACTATCAACCACTGAATTGAGGCCAATGAAAATACCTTTTTGGAAGCCTACTCTTTTTTGTTTTGCTCCACACTGTCACTGAGTATCAATTTATTTATAATTTATCATTTATAATTGTGCAATTACAGCACTACTTGTGGCAAAAATACATTCAAAACCCTAACGGATGTTTGAGGACATTTTGTTTATGTTTGGGACAAACATGTATAAACTATATGTAGTGTTTGATGGGTCATTACATAAACTGAATGGAGAAATCCAAGACATTTTAGTAAACCACAGCAGATTATAAGAGTTACTAATGGGCTGACATTTACCAACAGTTACAAACAGCCATTCTTCAAAAACTAAATTTGGGAGCTTGTAAAAATACATAATTAAACCAAACTGAGCAGAAATATCTTTGCATATTTGCCGCATGTCACGCGGTAGAACATTAGCTCTTTCATTCTAGAGACAGCATCCATATTTGGAGAAAGAAAGAAAGAGAGAGAGAGAGAAGGGAAGAATGACAGATAAAGGGAAGAGAGTAAGAGGATAGAGATAACAAGGACATATTGGTAGCACAGTCCTTGTGCATTGAGACCCCTGTGCCAAAGGCCACACACACACACACAAACACTGCATGGCCACCTCACTCAGCATGTGTGCCATGATAGCACCCTCACTCAGCAGTGAGAGCTCCAGGATCCACTCCCAGGCGAGAGGACCACCGAGGGGGAAGCGGAAGATGACTAGCAGGATGACATGTCCAGGACAGTGGCTCACAGAGGGGCATAAAGACTGAATTGTCTTGGAAGATGGCTTTGGCCTGTCAGTTCTGCCTTTGAGATGTGTGGGAGAGATACGTAAGAAAAGTTTGACATGAAACGTTAGACAACTCTCCGTTGGTGGCCATCTTTCCACAAAATTATAGGAATGAAAGATAAATGGATGAACAGACTATCAACATGGATGGGTGTGCACATTTTGAACATAAGACCTTTGTATTAATTGAGAACATAAGCTATCCTTTTTTTTGATTCTGTACATTTCTGCACACAGAATAGAAACGATATCTCCTCTGACCAACATGATAAATACTATGCTATTCACTGACATGATACAGTAAAAATGTGGATTAAAGCGATTCGATTTAAAAGTTATCTTGTAATATATGTATGCCATTATGGAGCTTGGGAAGAATGGAACACATTCTATTACACTGGCAAGGATTTAAACAGATTACAAAACAGATTACAAAACAGATTACCATACAGTAAAAGAACGCAATTGTTCAGCACTTGAGCTGTCAGGGATTTGAACCCACGACCCTGGTGTGGCTTGCAAACTGTCGTACCATCTGTACAGCAGGGAAACATCTGAATACATTCTTGGTAAAAGTGAGGCCTCTCCATCCAGTTCCAGAATGCCTAGCCTTAGTTGGTGTTGAAAAGCAGCACTTGTAAGGCAGGTCTTGTCACGCGGTAGAGCTTATTGCCTCAGCTAATAACTGCACTAAGGGCAGGGGTCACGCTGTGCTCTCTCAAACTGTCTAACCTCCCCCAAGAAGTGGCGCACCATGGTATTCAATCTTCAAGTGGAATCTGAGAATGGCTCCCGCAACAGATGGATGCCAACCAGCTATTACACGTCAGACTTAAGACTATGACTGACTATTTCTTTCTCTTTTTTTCTTTTTCTCTTTTTTTTTCTTTGCTGCTGCGTCATCATTGGCCCTGTCCACAAAATGGTTCCTCGAGAGAAAGACAAATAATTTGAGGTTCTCATTGATGGTAATTCCCAGTGATGTTTTCCCAGGACTATTGCCTTACCTCCGAACTCTGGCAAATTCAGTGAGCTTTACTAATAAGTGACTGCCAAACCAAAGTATTGCATTCCACTCTCGAGAGCCGTGGCAAATATTGTGCTCACTGGCATCGGTATAGATCATTGGCAAAGAAAACAAAAAATGTAGCAACCCAAACACAAAGATTCACCAGACATTCAAGTTGTCAACAGTAGAGAAGTTGCATGAAAAATCAAGGGACTCAAAAATCACTTTATAGGATTTAGAGAATGGTGAGGGTTACATCTGATTAAAACAACCTCTGGGACAGATTTAATCTATAGTACAATTTCAATTATCCTGTGGACGCCCTTTTCTAATGAATGTATTTAGCCAGTTTTGATAGACAAAAGACTCCTCTTACCGTAAGAAAACATGGTGTGTAGGTGGCTGTGGTGTAATAGAATACAGTACGGTAAATTTTGCTCATGGTCAGTGCCCTGAGTGACCCTCCCAGACCTCAGCAATCAAGTCAATACCAGCAACACTGTTTATCTTCAGATGTAGCTCACCCAGTCCTCAAGCATCCAGCCTTCCTCCTGTGTTATAATAGGGTGGCTGTGATAAATATAACCCTGTCCTGTGAATATGTGCTATGCTTCTCAGTTAGAACACCACACATCCCCGCACTGGATACAAATTGTGTAAATATAGAATGCTTTAATTTAGTATCACTGCTTCGGGCTACACTGTGGCCCAATGTCTCATGCAGTTTTTATTTTTATTTTTCTCTCTGAAATCACTTGTCCCTGAAACACACAAGACTTCCACAAATCTAAATATAACATTGAAGGGGAAGAAAGGGCTCATTCACAGAGCGGTAGTTTGCTTATTTGTCATGGTGAGAAGCTGACAGGGACTTGCAAACCTCTAAAAAACATGGCTGGTTTTAATCTCAGGGGGCATTGGAGGTCAAAGGGTCATTTTAGTATAACTTTAGTTTCTCTCTAAGCTGCCCACTCTGCATGAAACAAATAACAAAGGTGATGTCTTTTATTTTATTTGTTGTTTACAATCAGAGACCACGTCTCAGAACACATAGCAATTCTTCCTCAAATGTAATCCCCACCAATCCTGTGAATCAAGCATGGCTTTTTAGTTTGTAGATCAAAACTATGCACTATGCACTATGACCGAGTTACAGTATGCTTTAGCCACCATGCAACAGAGACCCACTGAACATTGGATTAGTGAGGAGGCCAAGGATACTGATGTAAAGCAGTCACATCAATTGGCATTTTATTTTTGGAAGAAGTTGAAGGCCATGTTTTCCTCATGTTTATTGATTTACAGTGAAATAATTGGACAAGCACAGCAAGAGGAGATGAGCATGTTGAGCTCTGGAGGGACAGGGGATCTGTGGCCCATCAAAAGAGTGCTGTAAACAATGAGCATCGGCTGTCACTGTAAAAGCCCCCTCTCTGAACATCTGCTTTTATGAGGCCGACCCCAGCTCCACAGGTCACACATGTGGCCACTCACCGCTGCTGCTGATACTAGTGTAGCCAGAGATGGTTCTAAACTATCTTTGGTATAGCGATCCTATGCAGACTGGAAGGGTGCGGCTGACCTCTGGCAAGATACTAATATATTTATCTCTGCTGTGTGTGATCTATCCACATATTTTTTCTCTCCTTTCCACATCTTTTTTTTCCTTTCTGTCTGCAATCATTTCAATCTTACTTTCATAAAGCAGAGGAGAATAGGAACCCCTGAATCTCCCTGATAGGAGATGATTATTTGCGATTATGGTATTTGAACTTATGAGAATCAGAATGTATGTCTTATTATTTTCATTCATTATGTTTGAGCAAAGGCCTGGCTCCACATACAGTACATGATTGTTTTTATGTCATTCTGTTCCTACTGTTCCCGTCATTAGAGATAAGGTGGAATATTTTGTTCTTGGATTGCTTTGCTACTAGCACTGTCAAAGGTTGTGCCCTGCGTCAGGGGCCTATAGCGTACCACGCTGGCAACATTCATGCTCTGATTCGGTGCGGTCCACGTCAACGGGGATGACCAACACCACCTCCCGTCAACCTGAAATTGTACTTATAGTCAGGCTATTTCCTTGTCTAGTTAGAGCAGCTGATGGATCCTTATGTGAAGCATGCTGTCTCTCCCTAAATAAAAATCTGTGTTCCTGATTTTTCTAACGTCGCCTGACTTGGTCTCCTGTCTGAAGTAACCTAAAAATTACTATCACTTGGCATTGGCATGGAGGTGCTGTTCTTTTACATTCTGTCAGGATTTGGAGGGCTAGATTTGCACCCACTCCTGTAGAGTCTGGGTCCTTAGTGTAAAACAGAGGCTGTATGTGTTAGTATCTACTGTGGGCCTCTGGAGGTTTGTTTAGCCCTCTGTAGTGAGGTCAGGAGTCAGAGGTCGTAGCCCCGCCAGGGGGGACATGATGAGTGACCACTTCGATTTGGAGTGAGTTCACTGAGCACGCAGCAAGCAAGGCGTGCGTGCGTGCGTGTGTGTGTGTGTGTGTGTGTGTGTGTGTGTGTGTGTGTGTGTGTGCGTTTGTGTGTGCCTGGGATTACAGGGGAGAGGGTTTTTTGGTTGCCTGAGGATAAAAGAGAAGGGAGGAGAGAGAGGGGCATGTAAGGTGGTTCCACCTGTGAAGTAATTGGCGCTGCTAGTACACAGGTTATTTTTTATATTCCCTAAGAAGAGCCACTCAAAAATAAGAAGCCTATTTTTCAATAAGGGATATTTTCCCAGGGAATAAATGTGGAACTCTAGAATAAAGTCCGGAGATTTGATTTTGCTCAGTGTTTTTGTGAAGATTAATCATGAACAAGATATCAGGGTTGCTGATCATCTGGAAGACAACCTACTTATTGTGTTCTAAAAAAAAGGCGAAAGACAAGATGGGAGAAACAATGCTCAGATTATTCAGCCTTGTACAACACGATATTTAAGTAAATGGCATAGGATTTCATATACACTTAAATGCCTACTACATGTGCCTCCATGAGAGTTTCACTCCACCTTTTTCATTGCCATGCACAGAACACCAGCAGGTCTCAGTGGTTCAGTTTGCATTATAAACTGTGTTTTGCTGCCACCCTCAGTCAAGTATGGGAGATTTGCACAAACCACGATGTGGGTAGTACATCAACATCTCATCTAGCAGGGTGTGTCGTTGCTTGTCAGATTAGGAAGACACTCAGTCTCTAATACGGGTATTGCAGGAGTTGGTATGACACTGGAATAAATATTTAATTCACTGAATCCCAATATCCCTGAGCCAGAACCACTAAAGACTTCCCTTGCATGAATCATAATTTTTTTATGATTCAGAGTTTTGGGTTAAGGGGGATGTTGGTAACTACCGACTTGGGTAAATGGTAACTACTGACTGTACCCTTAGTTGCAGTTGCAGCAGTTGGGATGACCGGGGATCTGCCCAAGGTTTCATCCTTGAGTAATTACCAGAGGGGAGTTTTTCCTTTCCCGTGCTGCTCTTGGGTGCTCCTTGTTAGGCCTAATGTCTGTAAATCCCCACAAGTAGGGTTGTCAACCGTTCTGTAAAATACTGATTTGCTTTGTATTTGAAAGATAAAAGACGTATCGTTCGACCCCACTGAATGAAAGGATAAATCCGGTGTGAATCAATCCATAGCCCTGTTGTTGAAGAGTGATAAAAAAAAGAATGATAACATTTGATACAACAGACCGAAAAGTGAACTAGCAGCTTACACTGACTACATGAGGCACAGGTACACACTTTTATTTTTAATTTTCCCATGCCCCATTCAGTTAATATTTTCCGCTTTTTATTTGGTCTATGTTGTATCACATTTTCTCTTTCTTTCTTCTTTCCTACAGATAGCACTTGGTGATCTCAAACAAAGGTGTAAGGAAAAAACTGGCTTGTGCGTTGTCTCCCAAATGTGTATTTTTGAACTTCGGACAGAAGCATGTATTAATGGTAAATATTTCAAGAAACTACAATTAATCTGACTCCATAAAAATAAAAGGTTAACCTTGAATATTACCAAGTACAGTACTTTAGGTCATCAGCTAAAAACACAAGAGTGGCATGGCATAGGAGAGGAGTGATACATGAACAATTCACCCAACTCTCCTCACTTTGAGCAGCCAGGCTGTAGAGTCTTCAGCTCACCCCCGAGTCCCCTCCCTCCCCCTGACCTTTCGGCATGTGCCACATGGGCGTCTGTGTGCCACTCCTGATGTTTATTCAGCTGGAGGCCCCATCTGATAGTGTTATGACCTAATTCAATTACAGATGTATTATTATCTGTAAGGTTTGCTCAACGTTAACACAGCAAGAAAGGGGCCTGCCATGGTCCTGCATTACTAAAGAAGGATCTGTGCTCAGGGAGTATTGGTTTAATTTGCATTGATCAGGGATAGAGCACCATGCACTATTTACTCAGAGAGAAACTAGATGCTGTTCTTTTACAAGGGCATTTCTGGTTCAGCTTGGGAGTGGAAAGCAACAGAGTATTCAGACTGACGTTTTTATATTTTTATGGGTGCACCAAAAGGAGGCTTTAAAAATGTATGATCATTTTAGTTATTCTTTTAATTCATTTGAATTCATGCAATGCATAGACAATATGAGGGCAATTCCACAGAAAAGTAAATCTCAACATGGAAATTATGTTTTTTTAAGGCTGTTAATTCCATGGAAATGTCACAGGCGTAACAAATTTGAGGTTAAGGTTCAGCTATGTCACGTCCATAACGCAAAAATGTCACGTCCATAACGCCAGTTTTCTCAATCAGAAATTACTTATTTACGACCAAGTTTTTTTTTCTGTGTTCATTTAGGTCTCCTTCATAATATAAGCCAAAGGATTTCAGTGATGCTCTTTAAACTTCACAGACTTTACGGAAAAAACTGTAACCTCCCATAAAAACTTGTCCATCTTATGTCACGTCCATAACGCAAATTCAAAGCCTCATATTTTCATGATGTAAATCATGACATGAATTTTGAGCGTTTGTCTGAACTCAGTCATGGAGGTTGCAGAGTTAAATGGACAAAAAAAATGAAATATTGCTATGCTTGATAAGGTTACAGGACATTTAGCTCATAAATTTGCATGCAAAACGTTATGTCCATAACGCTGGAATTGCCCATGACAAATTTCTTCAGCTGTAAATTAAACTGTAAGGAGCAAGCCGTCCTACAAGTTATCCAACAGTTATACTTGAAATAAGATAAAAAGCAGACTGAATTGTTTGGCGTACCTAAAACCTGTATGCCGTCACAGAACCAAAAAAGTTTATTTTAAGTCATATTTTAAATGGAAATGGATCAGTGACAAGTCATGCAACCAATACACATGTGGACTGTTAACGTCGACGCCTAGCAGTTGTCAAATCAGGATAGAGGAGAAACCCAGAGAACGTGGAGTCATTGTTATTGTCGGCGTAGAGCCCCGCAACGCTGTCCTCCCCATAGACCTGGAGCCAGACCTCGTCCCCTGCCTTCAGCCTGAGAATGATGGCCCCTGATGCCTGGTCAACGTCCCCGTCTTGGTACTGATCATAGGTGAACATCATTGTTTTGTCATTCTTGTACAGGCTGACCCTCACATCTTTCGGGTAGACTGTCATGTGGTAGGTGAAAAAGTATACCCCCGGGAGAACACAGCGGAATTTTCCGCTGAGGTCGTCATAGTGCCGCTGCTCGTTGTAGAAGAACTTGCTGAAGCGGACGGGCACGTTGGTGGCATGGACGGCACTGGTGAGGCCCACACTGAAGGCAGAATGATAGGCTAGGGCGCTCTCCCCACGTTCCCCCTTCAGGCCCGGGCTGCCGGGGACCCCCCGAGGCCCTGGAGCCCCATCTGCTCCTGCCTCACCAGGCTCTCCCGGCTCTCCTGGGGCTCCTACCATCAGTCAGATAAAACATAGTAAATTTAGCAAAAGGATTAACATAAGTTTAAAATGACCACTATCACAATATAGCTAATGTACAGTCAACAGTACAAAGTTTTGTCCTACTGATGGTGATTAAATACAGATAAAACAAATCTGCCAATTTGGCAGTGCCAAGAGTGTTGTTAAGAAGCTACCAAATGGATGGGCTACTCCTAACACGTCTCACTTCATAGTCAAGGGGCATGTTCCTTTGGAGGCACTCAAAATTGAGGGATAAGGGAAGAGACATGGGGCCTAATCTGAATCAGCCAATCATGAAGTTGACCAGCATGAATTAGCCAATAATAAAGTCGACCTTCATGAATCAGCTAATCATGAAGCCAGTTAGGAAATGTCCAGTGTAAATTAGTCCATATCCCTGTTGCTCAAGCTCACCGGATGGCGCCCGTAGGAAGAGGAAGCTAATGCCAACTGAATGGGCCACAAAGAAATTAAACTGTCACTGAGTTTTCTTGCCCTCATGACTGCCAACGTTTACACCAAGAATTACTGAAACTATCAAATGGGATAGTCTGGAATTCAGCCAGAGTGTCTTGTGAGGACTGGTCACCTTCATCTCCCTTCTCTCCCTTTGGGCCATCCTGTCCATCTCGTCCATCTCTGCCCGGATGTCCTGCCAGTCCCGGAATGCCAGGCACCCCTCCCATCCACATGGCACAAGGGCTCCTGTCCTCTGGTGGGCCTGGCCCTGCCACTGGCTCCTCCTCATCCTCCTCTGGAACAGCAGCCTCCTCTTCCTCCTCTTCTGTTACCCCTTCTTCCTCCTCATGCCCCCCGTCCTCTTCCTCTTCCTGGGCTGACACCAGTGGCCCAGAGAGTAGTAAGCCCAGAAGAACCGGCCAAAGCAGTTTCATAGCCGCTACCAACTCCTCTGTTGTCTACAGCACAAAAGCCATTATGGGTTGTGAATATAATGGTTATCATGCAGTGAGAATTAGGCTCATGTTTTTGGTAATTACACTTTTATGAAGGCGTAATAAATATAAGACAGAGAAGACGCTATTAAAATAGAAAACTTTAGATTTTTTGTCCCCGGAAATTGTGCTTTGTCTCTCTAACCAATTAATTGACTGGTTTGAAACACATTTTAGCCCAAGATGAAATACCAAATTTTCTAGGTATAATACTGTAACCCCATGAAAGCTGATGATTACTTTATTACCTCTGCCAAGGAAGTTATGTTTTTGGTTGCGTTTGTTTGTTTGTTTGACTTTGTTAGCAAGATCACTCAAAAAGTAGGCTACTGCACGGATTTCGGACAACGTCTGAACAAAGAAAGAAGATTATTAAATCTTGTTGGTGATCCGTATCACCATCTGGAATTCGTGTCGGGTCAGTGACCCATTGCCTTGGCCAAGGTCTGCGCTCTCTGAGTGCTTTTCTAATTATTGTTGTTTTTATTACTTAAGCCAATGAACTGGTTACCACATTTTGTTTTAATAGTTAACAAAACCATTGGTGATTTACAAGGACTGACATTGGCATTATTATAAGCAATGACAGGCTTGACTGTAAGGATTAATTATAAGTCAACATTCTCATATCATAATGACCACAGTAATGCAGAAAGTTTTCTGTTCCTTGTCAAGATGATGGAAAGTAAATAACTTTCTTGGATGCTGCTGCCAATCAGTAATATCTAATTGCACATACCGTAAATTTAAATGAAAACAGTTTAACAGCTATCCTGTAAACAAAGCAAAGAAGAATTACAGACCTCATCCCTGATGTGCTGGTCCTCCTCCACTCCTGGTCCCAGTGGCAATACTCAAGTGGACAGTTGCTCACAGCAGCAGAGAGAATGACCTTGAGTAATTACTGATAGATTTTCGTACTATATTTATCTGTGTCAGAAGCTATTTATGGCCTGCTCTCCTCATCAGTAGCACCAGCAGCAGGCTGAAAACCTTTTCATGCCCTTGTTCCCACCTCTGAAAACTTAATTTGTACTCAGACAAATGTTTTAATTTATAGTCTAAATGAATTATTTAATGCCATTTTTATTCAAATTTAAATTATAATTTACATAGATTAACATGCCATTGTTTAATTGGCAATGTTCTATTACAGAATATAAACTGTATTTATTCCATTGTTTTCACGACTGAATGGAAACCCCATTTATCCACTATAAAACAAAACTGCTATTGCCATTTTAAGCATGACAATTAGCCTGCATCAACACATCAATGTAAAAAGCAATTTTGACAAAACAAATTAAGTGCAGGATGGGAGGCAGCATCCCTGTGAGAGTGTATGCCACATTTATATTTACATTCACATTCATAACACTTCATTTAAAAAAAAATAATAATAATAATGCTACAATAATCATGTTTATTGTGCTTTTGTTCGTGTGATTGCCAAAGCGCTGTCCTGCTTCCGTCAGATGAAGAAAATGGAATGATGATGTCAGAATAAGCAGGAGTGGTCGGAATGGCATGAGGGAGATGTCTTTATTGTGTTGTGCATGTACTGCTCTTCTTACCAAGTAGTAAGTTTCAGGGTAGTTAAGTTTCAGGACTATAAAAGTGAAGAGGAATGAATGTCATTGCCATGTAGGACTAATGCATTGTTTTTATTTAGTCATTAGCGGTGGTCTTAAAGCAACACAACACCATTTGTGGAAATATGTTTATTTTCCATCTCCCCTTGAGTTAATTAATTGAGCCATACCTTTCTCCTGTTCATCCAGTCCTTCTCTGAGTCTGGCAATACCAATTTTAGCTCCAAATTAGCATTTATCATTGAATTGAATTGGACCGTTAGCATCTCGCCTGGTCTAATCCGCTTCAATGATAAATGTTTGGAGCTTAAGTAGGTATAGACAGACTGAGAGAAGGACTGGATGAACAGGAGAAAGGTATGGCTCAATAAATTAACTTGAGGGGAGATGGAAAATGAACATATTTCCACAAACGGTGGCATGTTGCTTTAACATCTTTGCACCAGAGGGTGGCAGCCAATATTCACACAGAGCTCACTGCACACTGGCCCCTCACAGTCTCTAAATAATGTATAGCTCTTTATTTCCCTGTTTATCCATTCATGAATGGTGACAGTATATCCATGCCTCATATTTCCATAGTTCTGCTGACAGCATTCCATTCAAGAGAAGAAAAAGGTGCATTTAATTTGCTCCGTTGCAACCATAGCTCAGAGAAAAGGCACTCAAGCAGGTCGTTGGTGCTGACAGCAGACTCAGCTCTCGTCTTTGAGGTCTTTGTGCAAGGAATCTCTCGCTTTTTTTTTACTTTCCCGGATGTAAGATGTTGGTCACACTTTACTTGAAGGGGTCCTCATATGGGTGACATAAGCATGTCATGGCACATCATAAACATTAATGACACCTCTTTAAAGCTGATTCTGATTCTGATTATGTTTATGACTGTTGTCAATAAGTGTCATTTGGTTTTTGTTATGTCTGCATCCCAAAGTCACAAAGTTCACAAACAGAATGATGCCTAATGACAACAGTCATAAACATGAATAAAGTGCCATTAATGTTCACGATTTGTGTCACATCATATTTATTACAGGCTAGTGTCACCCTTATGCAGATCCCTTCAAATAAAGTGTTACCACTAATGGTTTTATTTAGGGTCGATACCAAGGAGAAAATAATTAAACAGAGATTTTAAAAATTCTGAGGAGCTCACAAACAGTTACCACAGAGCCTCACTGAAAGAAGAGGGACCACCAGCAGGGAGGCATAGTGAGCAGAGTGGAAAATCACCAAGCCTTTAATCAGCATTAAATCATTACATCATTTGCTACGCATTTAAAAGGTGTGTAATCAAAACAAAAATCTACAAACAAAACAATTTATTCAAACTTTAAAGTGTAGTGATATCAACAGATGCTAAGCATGTTTAGCCCACAGACCCACAGCTGGGCAGCATAACTCGAGACATTTTTGGCTGTGCTGAAGATATTTCCTCAAAATGGGGGGTGATTCACAGGAGATAAGATCTGATTTAGATGACTTACTGGCTTAATTTGCGCAAGCTCCAAGGATATGTCTCTCATCTGGACTTTCTGAAGCTGCAATTAGTGGATCTAATTACAAGAGTACTGGAGTTAATTTTCCTTTCATGCCATTGCCAAAGAGGTCCAGATTCACATCCTCTGATCTCCATGCACACATTTAGAAGGCCTTAGGATGGGAGCTTTAAAAAAGAACAGAAATCCCCTCTTTCAGGGAAATATTTAGACACACTGGTTCACCAAAACAGGCCAGTGCACTCAGTTGGAATCACCTTGGAGATCACTGATAAATCATTGCTATTGTGCATAGGCCTGTGGTAAGAAATAAGCAATTGTTTGCAAACTGTTTGTTCACTGCTTCCTTGTCACTTGTCTTTATCACTCTATCATTTGTGTTATGTGAAATTGTTGCTGAAAAAAAAAACAAATCAATGTCACCCCTCCCCCTCACCAAACAAGCGTTGCCCCCATGTATGGTGCTATAGGCTTGAGCTGTTCTCATACGATGCTATTACTGCATTGCAGAAAGGAGTTCTAAGATGAAATTGCCTGCCTGAGGCAAGGGCAAACGAAAATGTCGATATATTAACCTTGATGCAACCCTCTTTGGCAATATTTAACCCAAATTGGTTAATGAAACAGAGAGGCTACTACCCCTTAGTCTCCTGACTCCTGTCACCACTCAAACATTAAATGACTCGCGAACAATGAAAGCAACTTTTTTAAAATGGCTTTATGTTTGTAGCATTTTCAGCATTCAGTACACAATTAATACGTTTATTTAACATCCCTGCTGAATCAACATTAGCAATATACTGTAGCAATAATAGAAACAGCATAGGCAATTATTGTTGCTGCTTGTAGGTGTTGCAACTGTGAGCTTCATCTTTGCTGCTTGCCAGGGAAGAGTCTGAACTTTCATATGGATGACATGCTGCCAAGTCCCAGAACAATATCTTGCTGACAGAGAGTGTGTGAGTGAGAGGCTCTGTGGGTGCATGGAAGACGCCACAGACAGATAGAAGTGTGATGCATGCACAGTGCAATGGAAAAGGACGTTTAGCAACACTGCAGAGTTTTTGGTGTAAAACTATTGGATGACTATCTAAAATGCACACAGACAGAACCATTCAAATGTTTACCAGAACCTGACTTGCACTGCTAGAAGAGGCTGATTGTAGTTTGATGCCAATGCAGCCAGTATTGTCATGCTGTAAAACTTTTTTCTTTCATTTCCTGATGTTAGCCTATAATCTGACTCTCACCAACTGAATGTAGTTCAGCCAAGCTCCACATGCCATTCCATTGTGCTCCACACATCCATCTGGACATGAACCCATAGAGAACGATTTCGTGGTCACAAAAAATGGTCGGGCCAAACAGTATTGTCCAGCAGGATTTGAATAAATGTGACATATCGGAGAAGCAAGCCTCTCATCAGTGTCACGCTTTGGTTTTGGTGTGAATGGTTAAAAAGTAGCACGTCAATAAAGCTGACGGACAAGTGGTTTAAAGGCTTTTTGACGAGGCTCCGCCTTCAATACATCTCAAATGGAGCAATCCCAGATGAATGTGTGGAACTAGGCGCAATGAAATTCAGATGGCGAGAGTTAGGTTAGGTTTTCTATGCTCCTCACAGAACTGCACAGTGCATGTTCTGGATGGCTGTTGGGAATAACAGTGTTTATCCACCCTTATGGTCACTATATCCACCCTTATCACTCATGCCAGCCAAATTCATTTGGAGATGATACCTAATCGAATTGTCTGATACAACAGATAAGTTAAATAAAAACGAAACGGTATTCATAATATGATTTAAGGGGTTGGGGGTGTTCAAAAGGACTCTTAGAAGTGTAATGTGATCAGATTTTATATCCCATGTCACCCAGGTGTGGTAAACAGATTCTCAATTTTGAGAAAGTGGTCGTAGATAAAATTTAGTTCTGTCCCCTGGTAGCCCTCCATCCAGTCTATGGTTTATTCATGAGCTTAGGATTCATTTCTCAGTGCCCTCAACAGGTAGGCTACTGTATGTGCTGGGAGATAATCTGAGCTCTTTATGAAGCCTCATAGCTAATGACATTAGCCTAGGATTCATAAATGTTTACACACTCACGTGACTCATAAGCCTTTATGTCACAAAGAACTATTTATAAAGCTTCCTCAGCCTTTATACAAGAGAAACATACACATACCACTTCACTAATTGTCTGTAATGGTGCCTAATTGACTTTCATGAGTACTGGTAAATACTGTATGTGTTTATCCCATTTAGACTACACACTTAGCTTATGTAACTCCTCATTATTTGTCATGAGCAGTTCGACATATAAATACATAATTAAAAAAATGAAGCTTTACAATGCTTTGTAACACTTCAAGTTGTAACCCTTCATGAATGTGTTTATAAAGATTCATGATATTGGGTTCATAGACAGTGCTACTGAAATGTCTTGATGTTGAAAAATGAAGAATTCTCGAAAATGTCTCGAAAAACACTTTGCAGCAAGGCCCGAAAGCCTGCAAGGTAGATAAAAAAATGAAAGCTTGATAAAAGCTATAATCTTGAACATGGTGTACTAACCCTATTAAAAGGCTGTCTAAATATACTGTTCATGGCCAAGTGATCTAGCAAAGTACTCATTATGTTACTGTACATTCAGAGACATACAGAGATTTCATACAGATATCTTCAGCCACTTCCATGTCCATTATTGGTTTAGAAAGCAGACCCCTTACACATGAAGTTATATAGGCCCTAATGTAACTCCAGCCATAGAAGAGAATGTATGGGCCCATTGTTCCCCAACACTAAGCACAGAGTGAAACATTAATCATGCATGCAGGGTGTTTCACTGCCCACTGCAGTGTCTTCAGCTCCAAACTCAAAATCAACCTATTTTACATCATAGCAGCAGCCCTCCTTAAACCTCCCAAAACAGGTTTGTTACTGTGATGCAAATGGTTTGAAATGTGTTTTCTCCACCTCAAGGTTTGTCTCTTGACTACCTCCACAAAGCAGTTTCAGTCTGCATTTCCATTGCCATAGTTGGGGAGGTGCATGGGGGAATAGCAGAAAGCCAGATCAGATTAAATGGAACACTATAAAATGTTCTTCAGCGCACTCATAAAAATGTCAGCTCCAAGGCAGAACCTTATTGTTAACAGATTGGTGTTTTATGTGTATCATACTCAGATTTGATCCTCATCCGATCAGCACACTCTTTAATGTGCTATATGGATGGTTAAAAGGGAAAAGTCTTTTAGCTGCTATGGTCTATGTTGTACCAAATTTTCTTTTTTTCTTTCTCCTTCCGATATTGACAGGACTCAGTGACTTTGAACAACAGGGCTATTTAACAGGTCGATTTACCCCAGAATATGTCAATCACATTTTCTATTGATTTTCTGTAGGTAATGGCTTAGTTTAGCCCCATTTATGTTACTGTAGTTGCTTGCAATCATTACTGTCAGTCATCTCCAAGTGAAATAAATTGCCCTCTGTCTGTGTGTTTTTATAGGCCATTAAATGTCAGTTGGATTGTGCTGAGTCTAGCCTGTAGCCGGCAGCCCAGAGCTCTGAGCGGCTTGACTGTACTGGGCTTGCTTACCTCCACAGCTTGGGTGGAAGGGAGTCTGTCTCCCTGGAGAGAAGATAGTGTGCTTAGCAGAGTCTAGACGTCTTTATAAGGAGTGGAAAGAGGTGAGCTTGAAAAAAGGGAATTGAACCTCAAAACAACCCAATAATTTAATTCAGCCTTTATTGTGAAAAACAAACTTTATAAGGCACTAAGGAAAAGTTATATTGCACAGCGAGAAAAAAAACTGCAAAGAATTCAGAATCAAAAGTTTAGAGGCACTGTAGGATGAGGGTTATTTCAAACCCCAACCACCTCCACCATCAGCGCACACAGAAACACACACACACACACACACACACACACACACACACACACAAGAGAGGAGGAGTAGGAGATGGAGTACAGTAGGGACATGCAGACCTTCCTCTCTCTCTCTCTCTCTCTCTCTCTCTCTCTCACACGCACACACATACACACACACATACACACCCACACACACCCACACACATACAGTACACTGAGGATGAAGTGTTGTCTCACAACACCCAAACACACATACTGGTGCGTATTGTATGCTTACACTCATAAACACACATTCAAAAAAGAGTTTAATGCACCAACGTTAGACTGCTGGTTACAGCCTTTGGAAAGGAGTCGTGTACAGAGGATTTCAGGACCAATTCTCAATTTAGAATAAATACACTGCCAACAAGGCTAGTTTTAATCCACTTTACAACTTTATATTACTGCATTGTGGTGGCAAAAAACTTAGCAGCTGAATAGGGATTTTTCCCCCTCAGGTTTAATTTCCAAGGTAATCCATTTGAAAGTTACCACCCAACCATCAGACTTAAAATGCAAGGGAAAGACAACCTGTATATAATGCTGCAAGTCTGTTTCATTGTGTGGAAAAAAAGGTTTTGCATCTCAGAGGAAAGGGGATTAGATGATTCTTTTAAGGTGAACCTAAGACTGGTATAATTTTGTGTAATGTTTTTCACATTACGTGGAAATATAATCCCATATGTTCCTTATACCAGCTTTACTGCTCTCTTCTGTAGCCTTCAAATTAAATCAGCTTTTTAATTAAAAAATTATATTGTGATATGTGTGTGTGTGTGTGTGTGTGTGGGGGGGGGTGCTTGGACAGTGCTTGGAACTTTGACCTCTTGGGACTTAAATCAGAGATGGTAGATATGCGGAGCAAGATACTTAATGACGCGCCACTGCGGGGGCAGGTGTCAGTGGTAGGTGGGGCGGGGGGCTTTGCAGTGTTAGTAGGCTGTGATTACAGTAAATGGTCTGCAGTGCATATTAGGGACTACCTTTGTGCTGTGTGTGGTGGTGTGCTTTAGCCACAGCTATGTATAAAATCAATTGTCCGATATGGTGTGATACCTCTATTGTTACCCTCACAACGCTTCCACTCTTATTGGATCAGTTCATAGCCCTGCTGTTCAAGGCCAACGAGTAGTGTCTGTACGAGAAAGAACCAACAGATTGTGTCCTGGAATCACCAACTAAACTGGCAAAATAATTGAAACACCAAAACACCATACCACCAAAAAACTGTGCAGAAAACATTGGGATTGCATATACCATATAAATACAGTATAGGCTATGTATAGGCTATCTGTAGGCTTAAAGCTCCATACCTCCACAGGCACCTATTAAATCCAGACAGGCTTCAGGATTACAACCCCAAAGCTGATGGTCAGGCTACTTCATGAAGTCCCTCACTAATGCAGGGAATGAGAATTTCAAGGGGGTGGGAATGCAAAAGAGCCTGTGTTTGTTTTAATTTTTGATTCTATTTAAGATAGTTACTGTATGCTGGTTTTATATGGCTGCTCTGTCCTGAAACACTAATGAATTCATAACTGAACAGCTATTCACAGTAAGAGGAGAGCATATTAAGTACAAAGGTCTGATGCTGGTAATAACATCAGAGAGGGTAAAAGCGGAGCGAGAGGAACCGACATGCGTTAAATTCCGTGTTCTATTTTTGCAAGGGGGAGGGGGGCAAAATCCCCCTTTATGCAGACCAAAGTCAAGCCCTCATTCGCTAATACAGAAAATCGGGTAAAAGTTTATATTGTGACGTGCCGATTTATGCAGACCGGAACTATACACGTTTGCTCCCATTGTAACGTATTATGTTGCTCTATCTTGGTCAATATTCCATAATCTTTGCTAACATTGCACAGGGTTTGCGTATATCATCATGCCAGGAGCCGCAAAATGCACAACTGCCATAATTGCTAAGCCTTAGCCCGGGCCCACCCATTGCCTTTGACGCTGCATAGAATTCCGCTTGCCCTGACCAGGTTATATTTTAATGAAATGCTAAATATGCTAATTATTTTTTTGTAACATTGCATTCTATGAACATGCTTCTTTCATTTCAGTGACAAGAAAACCAGTCTGTTGTACAAGCAGGAGACATCACTGTTAAATGAAGGCATCCATTACTCCTAAATGAGGCTGATTTAGTACTCCAGATATGACTGCAGGCGTGCTGGCATCCCTCCAAAAGTTGACACAGATTGATGAGAGAGCAGATAATTGCCCCTGTAAGAGAGGCATGCAGCTTGCGCGGCACACATCATCAGCTAACTTTAGCCGCAGGATTCGGTGCAGTGACATGGATGGCTGAGTCAGTAGCTCCTTTGCAATTAATGATGTTTGTAAATGTTCCAAGCTTTGGGAGGAAAGGTGTAGCTTTTAATATGAATCCGTGGCTTGACAGGGGAACTCCTATCATGAGAAGTAACAACTTGAAAACATGATCTGTAAGTGTAATGTGACATGACTGTAGTCTTGTATTAGCTCTGTTTGAATGCAATCAACACAACTGTCCATATGAGTGGCCTATATTCAATGTCTTCAGGGAAGACATTTAAACCCATATCCCTGTTTTTTGAGGTCACTGAGTGCTGTTGATTAGCCTGATCCATTGAATACTATCACATCATTTCACGTTGTGCAAAGTGTCTGAAGCCTACGTTTGCTCCACGGTGGGCAGATACTTTCTGCTCCAACCAATCACTACTGTTTAGTAGTGTTGCTTTCAGCCCTCCTTCTGTTCGCTGATTGGCCCGTCCAAGCTCAGGTACGGTGCAAAACGAAGCAGTGGTGATGCTAAATGAGAAACTGAGCGGTGAGGCTAAATGAGAAATTGAGCGGTAGCACTATGCAGTGCTAGGCTGGCCAGCTGCTAGTGGGAAAAAGAACGAGAAAATTATTTACAACACAGACTGAACAGTGAACCAGCAGTTCGCTAAACTAAAAGTGAGTTTCTGTGCCCCATTCAGTGAGCATTTGCTGATCTTCAAGCTCCAACTAATGTGAATAACATAACTCACACCTCTCACACACTGTACTGTAACAATAATGATACAGAACTACTGTACAAGTGGGGACATCCAGTGAGCACATGCATGAACATTAGAGATCTTCCTCACCGCTGTTCAGTGTAGACGCTCACAATGTTAGAGTAACAGTTACCTTCTTAAATTCTTATTGTGAACAACGGGCCTCAACAGCAAAAACAGAAGTACTGTACAGACGAGTAAACTGCAGAATTTTGCTTGAAGACATTTATGAATAATTCACTATTTTAAATGAGATTCGCTAGTTTCTCCATTGGTTACAATGAAATTCACTAGCCTCTGCACTAGAATAGGAAGTATTGCTGCATTTAAGCGCTGGCAAGACAAGCACAAAATGCAAATTACCAGCTGAGCAGTGGCACAGTAATCAGACCTAATAAGCACATACAGGACCTAATTCAGCATATCTACCCCGCCAGAGTTCAGCATGCAATATAAGCCATATTCCTACCTCTCAATTATAACTCAGTGGGCCCGCTCTTGCTCATTAGCTCACATAACAAAGCCTTTGGACTCCAGCTATACAGTATACAGTACACCCCAGCACCGCATGCCAAACCAACAACCCCCGTGGCCCTGGACACAGGGCTGCCACTTGGCTGGTGTGAAATTCCGTGCCATATCTTAGAGCAGGTCTCTGCCCCGGCACGCTGACTGAATATGCCAACTTCAGTGTCAATTTGTTAGACTTGATGAAAATTGAACTAAATAACTGTCAACAAGGCAGGGAAGAATGTGGACAAGCATTAGACAAGTTTCACTCACTGATGAGGCAAGTGTCTCAGCACACACTGTGAACCCCTTTCAACTAGAGTAGGTGATATCAGAGTTGACATTCGCAGGATTCGCCAGACAGGTGTAACAGCAAACTGCCCTCAAGTGTTTGTCTTTTCATAAACCACCAAGAAATTACTTATTTTTGTCATTATTAAATGCATCCATCAAATGCAATAAGTCATAAGTCAATTATGATTAATGAGGTGAAAAAATGACTATACATGGACAATGCTCCAGCTCTTAAAACTGAAGAAACTGTGCATAGTCCAACCATTACAGAGCAGGAATGAAGTTGTCCTGGCTCCAGATTTTATGGCTGCAGTGACCATTAACAAAGCCCCTCCCTAGAACGGCAACTGCCCAATCAGCAACTGCTACCAGGTCTGTCAATTTTTAGACAACTTGCAGTGTTCTGCGAAAAATATAAGTGGCGTAGCCACCGTCACTAAGGGTGCGTGGCTTTTGCAAAAGGTCAGTTCCATAGAACATAACTGAATGGAACCATGCTGTACATCTGTTATCTACAGTACCGTCACTGAGGTGAATACAATTACAGTAAATTAGGATTTGGTGTTTCAAAAAGTTAAGTATAGACTAATTATCCAGCTAGTGTATCCGGATTAGCCTGCATAGGCATGTGTGCTGTACATCAGATGACAGCTCACCTTGTGCCAAGGGGGCCTCCTACAGCGCAGTGATGTTAAGGTGACCGTGCCTCAGCACATCCATCAGACACCAGACATTTAGGCTGGGTGAAAGTGGACTAAGTAGCAAAAAGGTTCATTAGTCACATAATGCTACACAGGTAGACTATTATAGATAAACAAAAATATACTACTGTACTGCACTGTTGCAAATAATATAGTCAGAATTGGAAGGTATTTGCCTCAAGTTTTGATGTCAAAATAATAGGATTTCCCAGGGATTATTTCTAATCTCAGTATCAAATTGGCAAGGTGACAATCTGAAATCAGGACACATCAGGTCAAGTCGCTATTCCACTGAGCCTATCGTTTAAGTGGTCAGCCAAGTGTGGAGCGTTAATGACAGGTCAGGCACATAACCAAACTCTCCAGTGTCACGCATCACCGCCAGACCACCCTGAAAGAGATCCACTTCAGATGGTCTGTTTTGTTTTAGTGAAAATAGCCATCATTTTAATTCCCTTTAATAAAGCAAGATACTTAAATAGCTCTGCCAAGCCGTTTTTACCCGTTAAAAAAAAAAAAAAAGCTACACTTGATCCAGAAGTGCATGCATGGTACACACAGACATATTATTCATCCATGACAATGGATACAATACAGTACATGCTAAAATCCATGAATATAATATATTAATATAAATAAAATATTAAAATATATATTATATATTTTCGAATTCTTTGTTTATGGATATAGTGGCATTGTGTGCTGGAAAAAGGGCCGTCTCCAAGACTAATTCCACTTGCCCTGCTTTCTGATTAGCCTTAAGAGCAAAAAAACAGGACAATGATTCACCGATTTCCTTGATACCAATTAATTCAGAGTGCTGCTCAGCTAATTGTTTCTAGACTTTCAATTACAGCTGAATCCGTGTGAGCTCGATAAACAGAGTGTTGGCAAATGCTGATAATGATCTGGATGTTTCAGACTGTCTATGCATGGAAATGATCTACTGACCACATACACACACTCATATATGACACACAAACTCATGTACACACACACACACACATACTGTACATACACGTACGTGCGCACACACACGCACGCACACACACACACACACAGACACCTCATCTTCTTCCATCTAGTCATTTTTCTTCCCCCTGAGCTAAGGCCCTGTAGATGCTGTAGTGATGGCAGCCTGACAGATTGGCCGTGCGGCGCACAGAGCCCCCTTGCTTTACTAATGGAAAATGACCTCCTCGCTGGCAGTGATGAATTGTTTACCCTGAGTGTAGGTTCTGGATCATGGTGAACCATACACAAATGCTTCCAAACATTTATTCAGCTGGTCGACCACGCAGCCTCCCCAAGGACTCGTCTGGTGCATGCCATTGTTTTCCTTTTCTCTGTATGACAAGGAGCCTTGCCATTGAAGGGGTTACAAAGCCCATTGTCCCGTCGCAGAGAATAGCATATGCAGGATTGGAGAAAACAAATGACCAGCTACCAAACACACAAAAGACCTCCCAACACTCACCTCAGAGTTTGTGAGAGTGATGTGCTCCATGCTTAATGAGTGTGGTCTGTGGTCGGCTTTCAGTAGGCTATCCAGACAAGAAGCACAGGTAATAATTACTGACAGCACCCTCTTCAGTCCTTTCCACTGCTGAAAAGATAAGTGCCGTCTTCACTATTTGAACCTTATTTCAGGGACAAAATAACGTTCCTTACTCAGCCGTTTCACTTTCCAGTCATGTCGCAACTTTGCAGAGATATTGGAATCGCCCTTATCCATGTAACAGAGTGGTCAGGGCACCGAAATGCAGCCAGTAAATGCGTTCTTTGCGTCAGATGTTTGTTATGATACGGTAGTGCTATTCCCACTTCAGTCAGAAGTACTTTTGCCATCAGGGGTCTGTATATTCATGAAATTGGTTGAAACAACAAGTGATGATGTCATCACTTAGCGCTGCCTGGCACATTACTTCCTGATACTTCAGACACTCAATTGGCTTGTTTAGCTAATAGACAGGCGATAACAAAGTACTCAAAGAACTCAAATTGAAAACGGCACTTATCCTTCAAATAGTCCTCGATTCTAGCCCTTATATCTCCCCAGATCCATTGGGTGTCATTTTCTTGCCAGAGAGGCTACTTAGGACAGCGTGCTTTGTAGAGAGGCTTGGCTGGCTTGAAAAGCCAAAAGCTTTTTTGTTTGTTTGTTTGTTTCAAGATAATGAACAACTTCCTCACAAATTTAACTCAAGTGCATTATTCCGGTGTCCCAACAGAGAGATCTGTGGCCTTAGTCAGGCCAATTAGAGCTTTGAACTGAAAAGGGAGTGCAGTCAGCTAAAGTGCAGGTCAGCTTGTTTTGCTCCTTTTTAAAGGTACATGTACACAGTTCGTCTGTTTTCAAGAAGTGGCCTTTGGAAATGCACTGATGCAGATTTGTGGAAAATGTTTCAGGGACCACCCAGTTAGAGCTGTGAAACAAGGCCTTTTAGAGTTTGCCTGATTGACACGACAATACCAATGCTAACTTAGCATTGGGTCTGGCCAAGCATAATACAAAACCTGGTTCTCAAATATAAA